>CM055911.1:27086451-27637451 GCA_029582155.1 Panopea generosa | reverse complement strand
GTTTATTAGAAGTGTTTTATATCATTTATTCTGTCTGGTAATTTAATGTAATCATATAAATATTAAGATCAACCGAAACATATATTCCACTCTGAAATCATTAATCCAAGTTAATTTGTGATGATCACAGAGCGTTTACTTCTCTTATTCATTGACACAATCCACACAGCTTCAGTTTTTTCGACATTCGTAAACTATTAAGGCAGAAATTTGAAAACATTTAGGGCATTTGCAAAGATTTTCAGTCATATGAAGAAGATTAAGTATCTTCAGCATATTGCGAAATTAAAAAATCTATTTCGCCTATATGTAATATATTTATATCTGGATTACCTCGAAGCAGAACAGCAAAGATCTCCGCGAATGGTACGAAATATATCGTTAAAGAAGAATCATTCTGAAGAACCGTTCTGATAAGTGACTGTTTACAATTACACATGACTCTATGTAAGAATAAAGTATTTGAACACATTGAAGGACGCACCTAAATAAAAACAATAGAATTGAGCTCCATTTTTTAAATTTTTTTTATTTCCTTTCGGTGTACATGTAAGGACTCCTTGTTGTTGTTTAATGGACAACTCGCCTTTTTCAACTACTTCATTAACAGAACGTCAGACAAATTGACCTATATTTATAAAAATGAATTAATTCTACAGCACAGCTGAGATTTAGTATCATTTCTAAATTTGCATTATCTTCCCCAATTTTGATAAAGATTGATAAAATACAGATTTTCCTCTTATTTAAAAAAAAGAGTTGATTTATTGCAAATATACTTGCTTTAATACTGTTTTAACTTATATATCTTTTAAGAGAGAATCAATCATTTTCAATTATGGTTTCTCTTTAACGAATTTTAACAAATTCTAAGTTTAGTAATTTAAGTAACATATGGTATGTTCTGTGGCCAGGTATTATATTTAATTAATCTAAATCTGTTAATAATGAATCTAATCTTGACTTTTGTATATGTAATATTTTGTAACCATGTATATTGGTTTTATTCCAAGTTTTGGTCACGCCAACAGTACTAATAGTCTGCTTTATCAGATTTCTGTATAAAAACCAATAAAAACATTACGTGATTATGACTATTTATGTTAACATCCAAGATGAGGTATAAACTGCTTAGTTAAAGTCATCGCCCATAAATATATACCACGTACATCTATACAATCTATACATTTTATGTTAGTATGCATACAAAGTTTCATGTCAATCGCCTGAAAACTGTTGAAGTAGGTCGAGAATAATTGCAATATGGCAAATACAGTAATTTTACTAAGTGCAATGGCAATAACTATAAATAGAATTAGGTCGGCGTCAAAACATTTGCGTTACGTACATATACCATAGTGTAAATAATATAAGCAATGTATCGAGTCAATCTTTTGAAAATGGTAGAAAATTCGCTTTACAAAGTTATAATATGATAAATGGCATTCTTTTCTAGTTACAGGGGAAATAACATACATGGAAATTTAATTAACAAAAAAGTGAGTTACGCATATCCTTAAATCTCTATGGAATTAAATATGCAACAAAAATTTATATTTGATGCTGGCCATGTATGCTAAGTTTCAAATAGATCGACAGAAAACTGTGGGAGTATTGTTATCACTGCTGGTCGACTTTCCAATCTACGACCTAGCGACCAACATTGCGAATGGCATGACTTTCGTTTGCGGGGTTATAACAAATAAATACAATCACATCTATTTCATATCATAACAGAAATAAAAAACTGTTTTAATGCTATCAAGTATTTCTGTTTTCCAAATTTTGAATTCTTGAACGAAAGTGAAGAGTTATGAATTTCTATAGAACTATTAACTGGTGTAGTTCACTTAAAATCGCTTATCAAAAATACCAAGAAGTATATCATATACAATTTTATAATCCAAACAGTTGTCGAGATTTTAATCATCATTGAAGTGAAATCGAACAATTAAAGGATTTCAGTGAGACATTTTAAGTTGCTGAAAATTAAATATATAACCTAATATACATTAAATACTTTTTTAAAGAAATATGTTATCATATTATACCCATTACAAAAAACAACAACAAGGAATTCTATAGGACATATATACATATAATCAAAGAAAGTGATCTTAAGAGACATGTATAGTATGTTATCCCATTGAGAATGCTTCTTCAAAAAATATTTTACCTTGAAAATTGTACGTTCAATATTTCAAATATTTCAAGATATAGTATCTGTATATTTTACATTTACTGATTTACGAATGTCTCCGGATTGTATCTGCTTGATACAGCTAAGTATATTACTCTAATGCAAATTACATCTTTTACTGAGAATAAATTGCAGGTCTCATCTCTTTAAAGCGTACTAAAGCGGTCTATTTATTTATTATAGAAATTACATGTTTTACTTAAACACACATATCTATAGAACATGTCTTCTTTATGTAAAGGTTGTACATGTAATTATATATCTTGTATATAGGTATGGTACATAACTGAATAATATACCTCATCCATTATTCAAAAAGTAGCTAAGAGGAATTCTGTACAAAAAATATATAATTAAAACAATGTAATACACAACATCTAAGCACACAATACACTCTCTGTTAGTATACTCGGAAAAATAAGTTCTGCGCACTTGGGATATATTTGTTATAAAATGAAAATTATATTTCATACGGATATGTTTTACATATTATAATAAACAAAAATTTAAACTTAACAAATAGGGTGTATTATTTACTGGGAAGGAAAAAAACGTGAGATCTCATTTACCCA
Source organism: Panopea generosa (assembly GCA_029582155.1). Lineage (NCBI taxonomy): Eukaryota > Metazoa > Mollusca > Bivalvia > Adapedonta > Hiatellidae > Panopea > Panopea generosa. The sequence goes on along the minus strand of CM055911.1, from coordinate 27,634,679 downwards.
ATTGATTAACTGAAGTTACTTATGTCGCACGTTATTTTGTCAAATACTGCTTGATGATTAGACGAATCTCCATACATTTCCAATGAGTCGCCCGGTATTATTGCTACAATCGTTTTTGATTCATTTCTCCCTACTACGTGGAACACATTGAACAATAAAACACAAACAGATGAGAGTAACAAGTTCATAGGAGTGAAGTAATAAGACATTTATACACGTGAGTTATGTTGGTCATGCAGAAAGCAATTATAGCTAGAGAAGGTATGTGGAACAGATGTACATCACTGACCGGAAATTATCCATGAAGATGTATGGAACAACGGGTTATTTTGGGTTCAGATAGAGTAATTACTGTTTGTGTTTTGCCAGAACAACATTTTTGCTATGTTTCATTAATTGCTTGTCAATCCATCGTTTGTGTTAATGCGTTATTTTTTTGCATCGGTTACATAGCATAGTTTTGTTAGAAGCGAGCGGTTTTGCCAATATATACAATATTTAACTGTTGAATTAATTAATACATTGGAGTTTAACGGCACACCAAGACATACTGTTTTAATTACGCCAAGAGGAAGGAAAATTCAAGGTTCATTCTCAATGCAGAAACAAAGCAAATTAACATATTGAAAAAAAAACACCAAACAGACACATAGAATCTTGGTTCCCGCAGAACTGCAGAAGAGAAAATTCTACTCATTAATCAATGTGTCGTCTTGTATGACATATATACAATTTAATTGCCTTATTCCTATTACACGTATTAGTTATTTGGCACACTAGCACCCTTGAACCACACTGAGGTGAATGCGTGAATGATTAACAACAATAAAGTGTATGACCATAGAAATACACATGTCGCCTGATTGAAAGATTCCTGCCCCTCTGTATTTTTACAAGGTACCAGAGATGGTTGACTAACCCACATATGTGTTTTGTATGTATAATTACAAATGATATATATGTTGGTCACTATATACTTTATAATCTAAAATTATTCCTAATGTGGTTGTAATAGCATCCTAAAACTGCCGTATTGTACCTCCCAATACCATAATCGTTTCAACGGAGCAAAATTCGCCGATGTACTTTTTACAAAATATACCAGTTAAGCATGATCCCTTGATATCGCTGATAGTGCAGCTCTGTAGCATTCGTATTTGTTTCGTGAATGTTCGTGAATGTTCGTGAATGTTCATGATATATCAAGAAAGATATTTACAAAAACGTTACCTAAAGCGGTCACCTTTTCTTCGATGTGTGCACCACTCCATAGTTTAAGGTCACGTGGGTTCGCCAAACGGTGTTGTAAAACTGAGTTAGCATAACAAGAGCCGGTAAAACCTGTGCAGTGTGTCTTTTGACAGTGCACCTAGCAGTTTAGTAAGATAATGTTATTTTACATTTGATTTTATGTATCAGACACTAGTTATGTAACTGCAAAAACTAATTATGTATATTATAATTTTAATTTAAAAACAAACAAGAAATGTCACTGTTAAGTGTCACATGCCCCCCAAACAGTCTGTGAAAATAAAAATATATGATATGTTATGTTGATCATTTGTAGCAAGTATCAACAAAATCCATCAATACATGGCAAAGTTACAGGCCGGAAACGAAATCTCACACAAACTCAAAGTGTTGTCAAACAAACTCAAATTGTGACCTTGACCTTTGAGGTATGGGTGTGGGTCTTACTCACGACACGTCGTCATGTTATGTTGATCATGCATAAGAAAGTTACAGGCCGGAAACAAAATCTCACACAAACTCAAAGTGTTGTCAAACAAACTCAAATTGTGACTTTGACCTTTGAGGTACGGGTGTGGGTCTTACTCGCGACACGTCATTATACTATGTTGATCATTTGTAGCAAGTATCAACAAAATCCATCTATGCATGACAAAGTTACAGGCCGGAAACGAAATACCGGACGGAAGGACGGACGGACAGACGGACGGACCGACGGAAGGACGGACACTGCGATTACTATTTGCCGCCCAAATGTTTTTTTTTGGGTGTGTGGGGGGCATAAAAACACAACAGTTTCCTTTGTTTCATCTACAACTGATAGTGTCTACATATGTTATACGTAATAACGTATGAACTTTTCAAAGTTTCGTGTCCATTTTTGAAATATGGGAGACGTTAACGTTTAAGAAGGTATTACTGTTTTGAATTTGGTTTCATGCATACTATATTAAGCATGCGTAAACTGATTATTGTGTATTACAATATCAAGTTATAAAAATGGCCTGTTGTGTAAACTGGTTATTGTGTATTACAATTTCAAATTACAAAAAATAGCCTGTTTTGTGTCATCTATAATTGTTAGTGTCAACACATGTGTTTGTCTTTTAAGCAATCTGTTCTTAATTTTTCAAAATTTCGTGGCCATTTTTAAAAATGCATGAGAGTTACCGTTTAAGAAGATAATATTATATTGCAAGTGATTCCGTGCATCAGGTATCAAATATGTAACAACAAACTACAATAAAAACCAGCTTACTGTTTGACAGAGTTTCATCTATTGATAGTGTCAATACATGTTTGTCTTTTACGTAATACAATTTTTCAATATTTCGTGCCAATTAAAAAAAAGCGTGCAACTTAATTGCATTTGTAACAATCATTATGTAATATAATACACGTTTTGTTCTGAATATCGTGCTTAGGTCAAAAAAGATTTTAGAATTTATTTTGTCATGCGGAGAAACTGAATTGGTTAATTAATCTAAGTAATGAATACCGTTGCAGAAGGACTTATTGAGAATGCAATGAAAAAAGAAAAAGCAAAACATTCTTAACTAAAAGATATTTTGTAAATATAAAGCTAAAAAACTACAATATTATAAATGCTACAACTGGACGTGAACGTTTCTTTAAAGAAATAATCTAAAACTTGTAAACTTTTTTCTTGACAAATTATCTATCGATGACAAATAATTTGTTTTTGAGTGTGTGGCGGAAGTAATAGTATATCTTACTCTTTTGCGATAAGATTATGGTGATTTTACGAAATTCCTTTTCAATTTATTTTGTTGAAATAAGGTTATATAAGAACAGAACATTCTTTTATTTTTGGTTTAAGCATTCAGATCTAAAGCTTTTCACCATAGATAACATATTCAAATACATAATCAAATACGTAAGGCACATGCAAAAGTACATATCAATATTAAATACAAACATATTAGAAAATATGGTAGTAATAGTAATTATAGGGATAGTGAATAACTGGCATGTTGACTTTTTATTCACATATGACTTATTATAATATAATCATAAATCTTATCTTATAAACATTAGCATTAAGCATCTGTTCTTGCATTTTAAATGCTTTGATACAATATGATGCAAGTTTGTTTCAGACAGAATTTTTGCTTGATCGACCGTTAAATTGATCACTATTTAATTTAAAGGTCAAACATGTAATCACGTCATGGGCTAGGAACAAGAGATAAATTCTAATTGAATGAAGGAAGGTAAGAAAGATTGGATTCTCCATTTGCATACCTTGAGTCTGGAATGATGTTATTGAAATGCTTGGTATAGCGAGGGTGACCATTGTTAGCATAAACAGGAAAAATAGTATCCAATCATTGTTAAAATCTTTCAGAGCAGCTGTTCTTATTATAAATCCTTTTTGGCAGAAAATTGCTAGTTTTTACTAACTATAGTTTCTTATTTGTATTCAGAAGATTAAGCAATTAAAAATACTTTATTAAAATAGTATTTTGATATGTAGGCTTACCTTAAATCGGTATAAAAAGGACATATCAGAAAAAAAAACGATATTCATCCACCATGTCGTCTGAGGAACATAATGAACATTTCCTCTGACTTCTTTCAATATTCATATGTCTGCCCGTTTCAATAAGATGACAATCTTATATTTTGCAATAACATTTCTATATTTGATGTTATCTAACAAAATTAGTTACTTGCAAGACCTTTCAAAAGTTACCTTTATTTCGCTATATAAATACACCGACGAACACAATGCAATACTTGCACGACATTATGTAATAATACAGTAATATGTATGTCTCTAAGACGATTAGTTAATATTGGTATGAACTGTTTTATATTAACTGATTCTTGATTTAATCAAATCTCGTGAAAACCCGCTTTTTGTATAATATCACGTATCTAGACGACTAATTTATAGTACGATAGTCATTATGAATTATTTGCTCTGATTGTATACAATCTGATCTGAAAACAATTGAAATCACAGAACGCAAGCAAAACATGCAAATAGCAGAGACTCGTTTTTATTCAGTCGGTCCATGAGAGGTAATGTCATATGCAACTTTTCCGAATAACCAATCCAACCCAAAGGCCGGATTGAGCCATTTTCTCATTCCGAGAAAGATGCAAAAACCCACGCTCTTACTGCCTAATTAGGGCCATTTTCTATTGTTTTCAACATTTCAATTGACCCATGTATCCAATAGGCAGATGTATGTACTAGTGCGTATTTCAGGCAGATGTATGAACTAGTGCGTATTTCAGCAATTGTATGAACTAGTGCGTATTTCAGGCAGATGTATGAACTAGTGCGTATTTCAGCAAGATGTATGAACTAGTGCGTATTTCAGCAAGATGTTGCGTATTTCAGCAGATGTATGAACTACTGCGTATTTCAGCAAGATGTATGAACTAGTGCGTATTTCAGCAAGATGTATGAACTAGTTCGTGTTTCAGGCAGAAATAAACCTTTATCAAAATATTGCATATTTCCAAAAACAGAGATAAAATCAAATGGCTGCACACAAACTGGATTTTTTTTTAATTTGATATTTTCACAGTGACTGTAAACATTGTTTTCGAAAATAATATTAAGCAAAAAGTTACTGTATGTATCTAAGGCCCTGAATATAAACGTCATGTCAATGTTGTTTACTTTCATTATCCGATTTAAGTCACGAGCCAAATAAAATTATCTCATATGAAAATAACATATTCTGTAATTCACCCTCTGGCGGTTAGGGAATTATGGTAATGTGAGTGGGTGATGCGACTATACTCGTATATAACATGCTGAGACTGATTTCCTTGAATTTACTACTAATTCTACAGTTTCAAATGAAAAAAGCTTTAACATTTAATGCAGTTTGTATGGCGAAAATGCCAACTAGTTAAGGAACCACGTCATTGAGATGTATACATCGATCTCTCTTTGCATTTGATGATGTTTAATCAATTGTATATAAACATTCACAAAAGCACTTTAAAACGTGTTTTCTATCTTTCCAACTGAAAATAGTACTCCATTAATCAAAGCTGTGTTCTAAAAGGATTTTAATTTGAGGAAATTTAATCTGAAATTCACCGTTCTCGTGATATGGTAGAGCTTTTTCCTGTTCCGTTTTAGACAATTAAGATGGCGACAGTGATATCACATTTAATCATAAACACATTTATCGAAGCGTCCTGGAGTGCAAAGCTAAATCCAGTCAACAACCATTGAGTTACATTCATAAGTCAATTGACGTAAATTCATAGTGCATTGGTAGTCTTAAACCGGAAATAGTTTGAAATGTGAATCTAACCAATAACACCATTTACACATGTTCTAACATCCTACACATGTCGGAGTCGGTATCAAACAAACGTTTTAAACGAAGTGTATAATCTAAAGACGACAAATAACAAATTTTATCCAGCACAGGAGCGACCAATGACTTAAATGCAACGCATCACCTGTCGCTGAAATACTTTCTATTATGTTGCATTTTTAGTCTTCAATAAATGGAATGCATTGTAGGCAAGCGCTATAACCATGATAGCGTTTGTCGTTCGAATCAGTAGTGCACATACATGTTATATCCAATTATAAGGCACATGCCACCATTTTGTACCAATTGGACACATCATTTTATGTTCGATATCAAATCTCTTGACCTTGCTTTTAGCTCTCAAAATCGTCAATACTCTTGATATACATTATCTTCATGTAAGTTTCTGTCTCAGGACTATTTAAGTATTTTCTTTGACAACCTGGGTTCGAGCCGAACTCTTTCCAAACACTTTATGCACACAGCTTTCCATTTACCTGTGAAAGAACGTTTGTTTGATCATTATTCTTCTACTAAAATAACCAGTAACACAATTCCTTATTGAACAGTGTCCGAAATAATAACAACATCGGACAATAAAAACAAAGAAACGGTTATTTAGTACAAAAGAACAGCCATTTGTAAAACTACCTCTGGGCAATTAAACCATGAATGCAACTGCTCGGAAGACCTGTGCGTCAATGTTTGATCAAATATTACCTTTGTATCAGTCATAAAGCAGGCTTAATATTCTAACATTTTCTCTTGTAGAACGAAATAAATTGCAAATATAAAAACAAACAGTTAGAATGTCTTGCTATAGATTTTCTAACAAAAACAGTTTACAATTTAAAGTAGGTGTCATTATTTCACATACTGGTGTCAAACAAGCTAAACTGTACAAAATTCTTACGGTTTAAGAAATAGTCCCATCTGTGTGTTATAATTACCGGTTCAGTCAATTTTGCACCATTCTCCGGGAAAATATATTCTCTACACAGGTCAACATTGCAATAGAACCTGTGAAGTGTATTTTAACTCTGACACCATCACTCTGAACAACGCCTTTGAATTTTCTATGGAACAACGTTTGGGAACTAAAATTTTCACCCCTTGGGCCATACCGACTGGAAACATGTTTAAGCTACAAATTAAAATAGTGACAATTTAAATATATATTGATAATTCCATATTCATTATATGTAGTGCAAACATTAAATGAAGTATTTGTACACTTGTCTATTTTCCCATTTATTTACTTTTCAGTTAGTGTCATTTTCGTTCATTTTTGAAATACATCTTTATTCCATTCTTCATTTTTCTGTTCTACGATATTGTATAGAAGTTCTATTGAATTCCCCTCTTAATGTTGTGATTAATTTGTTTTAAATATTCATAAAATCACGTACAGACAACTTTATTATTTCAATATATGTATCTTTACAATTACATTTATTACGGAAAGATGCTAATATTAAGTATTTTTTACATAATATTTGTAGAAAACATAGAAAAGAAAAATCTACACTATAAGTTGTCGCTTAGTAATTGCCACGTGCAGACAGTCCGTGCTAAATAGGGTTAGTTGTACGTGGTAATGCAGTTTATTATTTGTTCTTAACTGATAATAAAATAAAATAAGAATATTTTAAAATAAATTCATTCTGAAGCCATATTTTATTTGCAGTTTAAAAGTTTTCAAAATTTGTTTCAATGTTCTATGGAACAACGTTTGGGAACTAAAATTTTCACCCCTTGGGCCATACCGACTGGGAACATGTTTAAGCTACAAATTAAAATAATGACAATTTAAATATATATTGAAAAATTCCATATTAATTATATGTAGTGCAAACATTAAATGAAGTATTTGTACACTTGTCTATTTTCCCATTTATTTACTTTTCAGTTAGTGTCATTTTCGTTCATTTTTGAAATGCAACTTTATTCCATTCTTCATTTTTCTGTTCTACGATATTGTATAGAAGTTCTTTTGAATTCCCCTCTTAGTGTTGTGATTAATTTGTTTTAAATATTCATAAAATCACGTACAGACAACTTTATTATTTCAATTTATGTATCTTTACAATTACATTTATTACGGAAAGATGCTAATATTAAGTATTTTTTACATAATATTTGTAGAAAACATAGAAAAGAAAATTATACACTATAAGTTGTCGCTTAGTAAGTGCCACGTGCAGACAGTCCGTGCTAAATAGGGTTAGTTGTACATGGTTATGCATTTTATTAGTGTATTTGTTCTTAACTGATAATAAAATAGAATAAGACTATTTTAAAATAAATTCATTCTGAAGCCATATTTTATTTGCAGTTTAAAAGTTTTCAAAATTTGTTTCAATGTCTTATAATCAATGGTACAAAATCAGTGTGTAGTCGCTTGTGTCAAATACATTTTTGAATACTGAATCTTTTAAGAGGTTATTATTAATATGTAAATATTATTCTTATAACAAGTAATTGATTGTAAATAGCAATGTTGGGAAAGCCACATTTGAATACGTTGATTGGTCAGTTGCTTCAACTGAAAGTTTAAATGGCTTCACAGTTTAGGAATCATTTCATTGCTATGAATTGTGAGACATGTATAAAATATCCTGCTTTTTTGTTTGGGGTAAAAATACTTGATTCGGGAGATATCATGTTCTGGGACAGACAAACAGACACAAGAACTAGGTGATTTAATTTCATCAGTTCAATTCACATATTTCTATAATTCAACAATTGCACCTTTTCTATCTCAACATAAGGTCTAGGTCACAAACAGACGTCAATTTACCCTCTACATTTTCTAAAACTAACCAATCTATTTAATTTACACATTATAAAAAACGCATCGATTCCTATTTTCTCATTGGCCAACTCTTTAATACCACAGGCCATATCTTCTCATAGGTCAGTTTTTTTTACTTATGCAATCCACATAAACACATCCATACCCAGTAAACAGCCTGTCATTTCTATATGACGGAACGCCTACAGCTAATTGTCTGTTTATTTTATCCTATCAAGGTCGACACATCTGACTCCTGGAGTTTATTACAACTAACATGTTACTTAAAAATGAACCCAATTCATAAATATTTCAACACATGAATTCCCAGATATAATTATCATTATTTATTTTGATTGCCATTTTTAATAGATTTCAAACTACACATGGCATATCCAGTATTATAGGTGGTGGAAGACCTCAAACTGAATCAGAATAGGACCATCGTCCCTCCACAAGTAACTTACAAAGTTTAGCACATTAAGTTATGAAGCGATCGGGACTCGAACCTACACTCTTAGCGGTGAGAGGCAAATGATATTGAGATTGCATCTGAGACCACTCGGTCATGAAGGACCCACTTATTATTACCAAAATAAAACAATAGCTAAACACAAACACTAATTACATGAATACCATTTCTAAGCTTTTAATTCATGCGTTTTTTTATTTAAGTAATTGATTTTACGCTCCCTCTACATCCATTTCAGTTTTGCCATCAAACTATGCAATCACGTGTCACACTTTTATATCATTAACTATAACTTACAGGCGACGATATACTCGTTCTACATGATATCGCAATCGCTTTACTACACACACTCACGGAAGTAATAATAATAAAATGGTGGTTACAAAGGCAAGTGTTGACACATGTTGTACATTTAGTATTACAATTGTTCATTACTGAGATGAGTTACGGTGTGTAACAAGCAATTTAGACAATTTTGAAAGAAAAAAATGATATAAGGTGTTTTTTTATACGCCCGCGAAAATACACGGGCGCAGCTATACTTGCTTTTTGCATAATGATCAATTCAACTGATGGATTACAATCGCTAATTGGCACATGTGAAAATTAAAAGGCTATAACACACATTTATCTGTATATCTATTTATTCATCAATATGGCGAGTAGGCCACTTTGAGCACGCCTACAAATATACAAACCGTGTAGGTAGCTAAAATCGCACATTCAACTGTTCGTTCTAAACTAAGGATATGTATCTTCATATCTGAATCGTGCATATATATATATATATATATATATATATTATGCCATATTTTCAGCAGTTATAGATATTAACAGACAGCCACATTTATATTTGTTGTTTTTAATTGGGTTTTAATTGTGTCTTCGACACATGTCAGAAAATATGTGGCATATTTCTTTTTATCAGTGGAAAAAGACCTAAGAATAAATTTGAGTAAAATCTTCCACAAGTAACTGGCAATTTTCTCACCTACACATTTTGAGCGAGCGGGACTCGAACCTACGACCTCGGCGCTGAGAGTAAGTGATCTTGACACGGCGTCTTAGACCACTCGGCCACGGAGGACCTTCCTGCATATGTTATGTAATTTTCAGAAATTTAAAGTGAAAATTGTTAAAGAAGATAATTGAATGTGCGTAATTGATCATTGCTGTTCTGGAAATGTCAACGCCATCTTAAAGCAATGCTCCTGAAGCTGAGTTAACAAAGTCTTGATCATCGTGGACGCTTGCACTTTTTCTAGACAAACATCATAACACTCTGTGCTGAAAATGTTTTGAATGATGTTTCCCGCATTTAGCAAGAAGGTGGTGCTTAAAACTATGTTTGTAGTCTTTGAAAAAAACAACAACATTTTAATGGTGTTTAACGTCATTTTTAACACATTTCAGGTTATAATTATTTCAGGTTATATATTGTATATCCAGTTTTATTGGTTGATGAAGACCTACAGTAATGAATATGAGAAAAAACACCGTCCTTACGTAAGTAACTGGCAACTTTTCTAACACACAGTTTGTGGAGCGAGACTCGAACCTATGACCTAAGCGGTAACAGTTAAATGATCTTGAAAGGCATCTTAGACCACTCCGACAAGGAGGACCCTTCCATTAATTTTTAAACGGAAATTTAAATATTAAAACCAAAACCCTTCATATAAATATGTACTGACTAAATACATTCTAATTATATTAAAAAAAACGTGACCTATATCTACAGAGTTAGCCACGGGCACATTTTGTTACACTATATACTTTACCGGAGAAATACCACGCTTTACTATTGCAATTAGAAATTATTAACAGACATGACAAGGGCTTGAGTCTCGTAAATTGTATATTGAAACGGAAACATAATATTTAGATGGACCTGCGACATGTTAAGTGTCATTTATTAAATTGATGTATAGTGTTTGCGGATTTTATTAATAGGTATAGAAAGAGAAATTTAATGGTTATTATGTGTTAACAGTGTCCATAAAAGATAACGAGAATATGTTACAAATTAATCTGAACCTAATACAGTGTCTGTTTTTCTTTTTATGAATATATATCTATGCATGCAAACGCATTTTACTGCTTTATGCTCAATTTTTATGAATATTCGTGTATGCGTACACATGTTCGTGAGTGTTGTTATGGATATATACTGGAACAAACATGAAACGCAAGTTTATGTTTTATTTCATATTAGTATCAGTGGTGAATATAGAACTTCATTAAAAATTCCAACTTGCTATCGCTACAGGACCAACACTACCACTACAATCCACAGTCAAGTCAATATCATGTATGACGACTACTACCCATTGCCTTTTAAATGTTGTTTGTGGTGTTTTTAATGCATGATATATGGTCTCTCACGCAATCAGTTTCTCACAGTAATGTTATGTGTACTTGGCGTGTTTAGATCTGTCAGAAATCATGTATTCATACCCCAATTTCTAAGCATAGATTGTTGTTTAAATTAACAATTTAACCTGACAATGCTTTCAGCCTGTTCAAAATACACCAAAAGTGTCATTCAAATAAACCAAACGAGCACTTAAATAAGGATAATGCATTTCAAAAAAAACAAGAAAGATTGAATTTTATACCCGTCGATATGTTTTATAACCAAACGTAAGCATTCTGTTACCAATAAAATAACGTTCACTCCTGCCGGCACAAGACACAGGTAATGATTTTGCGTCAATACACGATTATAATGTATAAACAGTTCGTATCGTTTAAAAACATTTTCAATATCTATTCCTACTGTAACACTTATCGCTTGTTTGACAACTTGAATTAAAATCGCCCATAAATACTACGCACCATGTTTTTGGACAGACATTTATCCCACCTGTTTCGACTCAGTTTTTGCTCTTTTTGCCTCATAATTACACGAATTGCGAATGACTTCTAAAACATTGTCGCCATAAGTTATGTTCACAAGATTCTTAATGTGTCTGACCCCACCAATGCCTTCCTGGTAACCTCTACGGTAAAGGGCCTACATAAATCAGCACCTTCATACGATCTTCGGCTCCATATTACTATACCCATTTTGGAAAAAAATAGTGCAAATACTTTCAGCGTCTTGGTATGACAGTACAATTTTCAAAGCAATGTTTTTGTTTGCTTTTAGTACTTTTGCTATTGTAGAAAATTGCATGTTCTCGGTTTCACACGGCTGCAACTGTTTTACAATATGACGACAACGTGTACTTACAGTACAATCAAGGCATTCTCAGTGATGTACGTGTCACTTTCAGACACTTTAAACATAGTAACGGTAAACCTCACAGCATTAGGTTCTGTCATGGTCACACTAAGATATCCCCTATTTCTGCATTGCACCAATATCTCAATTAACGTTGAACTTACTATGAATATGTAATATTGGTATGATGTGCTTGTTGATTATTGGTATTATGATACATGTATTGATATTATATGATTACATACTTGGGCTTGTAACAGGAACATTAGTATTAATGTTTTATTGTTACCTATGTGGGTTTGCAACATGTACTTTGATATTGATAATTTTCCGAAACTCCCTATCTGTGTCACATGCACCATGGTTTAGATGATTGTTTTTAACAGCCTTGGTGTGTACCCAAGTATGAATGTTTTGTCGTCACTAACGTGCGCAGGTATATTAAGGTATATGTACTATGATAATGATTATTTTGTGTAGCATGTAATTATAATTTCATTTCAACTCTCAATATTATCTTCATCGTGTATGTTATACGATGATGATGTGCATATGTACAATGTTCATACTGACGTTCAAATTTATACTATGTAAAACTATGTTTTCAAATTTGGATATATGGATTGTCACAGATACATTTGCTTCGATTCTGTTTCTGTATTATAGTATTGTATATTACACACTTTGATAACCACAGGCTTTAAAGCAGTTCACCATTATTGGACATTGATTACAAACATAATTGTTTACATAGGCTATCTAGAATATTATTCAAATGTGTGTGATACATTAACCTCATAAATTTATGGTAAATTCAATCAATTATCATTCGTTTTTCGTGTTTAGGAAGAACTGAATTTAGTTTTTTTATATGTTACAATTTTCATTCAGCATGCAATCAATGCTTAATTACATGCAATTAAATAATTATCAGTTCATTGGTTTAACCTGACAGGATGCCTCCTTCTGTTCTTCTTCTCCGCTCGAAATGTTGGGGAAGAAAGAACTATCATTCATAGTTCTTCCTTTATGGCGTATTCTATCGAACCCTTCACATTTCTTGTCTTTTTCTGTATTCTTTCAATATTTGCAATATATCTTATTGATGTTATGGCACATGTGTGCCTTGCTTCTGTCGATGTAATGTATAAAACTTTTATGGCACAAGTGTGTCGTTCTAATAATGCATAATGATATCCATGATTTATGAAACATATGTGCTTTACATGTATTGCATAATAATAACAGTTTACAATGTGACTCATTCATTGCATCCATAATTAAGTTTTTTTTTTCAAACCCTTGGCAAGATTTATAAATACTACCATACCAATTTCAAAGTACAAGCTCCGAAGATTATATAATTTAGCGATGTAATCTTTGAACACTCGTATGGAATGATTTCGAGAATGAATGTATATTTGAAATATAAACATATTTTGATGAGGAGCATTTTGGTACCGGACTTCAATTAGTCTACCCTATCTTTTATACGCCACATAATTGATACACCGCCTTTTCCTACACGTCTATGACACGACTCATCTTAGCCATACATCAGAAATAGTATGCGATTTATTACTGTTGTCTATAACATCAATTAAGTATAAATTATGGCTTTAAAGCCAATGCTCCGAAATATTACAAAAAATCTTTAAATTTGTTCTTTAGTAAAGAACAGAAATATGAACGAACGTTTCTCGACAGAAAACTAAAAGTTTATAAATCCGGACATTTTAGTCTAATTCCAAGTACTGATACATCTATAAAGTGTTATCTGCACCATTACTGTCACTTTAATACCAACCAATCGTTTCGGATGAACGTTGAACTCGAGGTACAAATGGACGTGAGGTAGATTTACGTTTGTTTGAAAAATCACTACGTGACAATTAGGATTTACAAATAATACCACGCGGCCGGAATGAGGTTTGTATTAGTTATTCTGTTTCTGCGTTTACTTCTACCTTTAAATGTTACACAACCTCATCAGGCGTGTGTCGTGATGGAAATATATTTACTTTTGTAACTTTTGGTCCCCGGCGAGTACCATATCGCTAAGTTTTGTTCTCTCTATACTGTTACAAAACCTATTTGATAAGAAGCGGTGTCTATTTACGTACATACATACAATGCGTGTAACGTTAGTAGGTAGTTGGCAGTTGGTAGTTTCGGATTTATATCTAAATCACTGTTATATTTTTTTAACAAATCAATTATATAAAAAAGATAATAATAATAAAATACACACCAGTGCCGGGTTGGTTCTTTAATAAACCAGATGTACTCACCAGACGGCGATTCAAAACGTTCAGTAAGAGATCCGCGAATCCCCAATTACCAATCAGTTTGCAGTAGGGAAATCTGATATTTTTCAAAATCGCTGTTATATTTTTTTTACCAAATCATTTCAATGGAAAACACTTGAAAACAATAAAAAATCGTCCTTCCGCGTTGTTCATGGAATACGTTGAGTAAATTCACCAGAAGGCAATTCAAAATTACCAGTTGGGGATTAGGATTATTTTCCAATCAATGTCGTTTTTTAAAAAGAAACAAATCAATTCGTTAGAAAAATAGTTTATAACAATAAACAAACACCAGTCTTGCGTTGTTCCTTCAATACCATGGATATTTCATAAAATGATTAAAAATGTCCAGCTGAGGAATTCGGCTGATTCCCCAACTACCAACCAGTTGCCAGTTGGAGATTCTGATTTCGAATTAATATACATCCGTTTCCAATTAATTATATTTTTAAACATATAAACACGAGTAAAATATGTATCGTTAATAAGACTATCTTTAATTCTCTAAACCACAATTTATCATAAATTCACAATCGCTTATATACGCCATATGGCAGACCGACATTAGCTCATTTCCCCCGAAGAATAAAACTGCTTAAATGATAAGCAGCGATGCTTGCCTGATACAATTACGTGCTTCACTAATGTCACAGTCTTCGAATTAGCAGCAAGATACCAAACACACGAGGGACATTTAGAAGCATTTTGGTAAATCAAATTATGGAAGTGATTCGAATATTTCCTAAACAAAACTCCCGATATAATCTATATGTATAGGAGCTCTGCTTAAATAGTTCGCCATAACGTCAGTTTAACCCATTTCTATGTTTCTATGTCCACGTGACATTTCCCGAATCAAGTTATTTATAAAACTCCAATGAAAAAGCAGGGAACCCTTTGTCTGTTCCAAAATAAAGAGTTCTTTAACGTCATTCAACTTTCATTGATGAAACTGACCAATCAAGGTGATCATATTTCACTACCATGTGACAGAAACTGACCAATCAAGGTGCTCATATTTCACTATTACGTGACAGAAACAAGCTGTGTCCGTCCTACAGTCACTTCTACATGCTCTCCTACGGTTCTTTGCGTTAACGCTCAATTTCACCTCAGTCAATGCCTTAGATTGTGGTTAAGTGGACACAAGCGGGCTGTCAATCTAACAAGTCGATACTCCAATCAGCGACCGATACTGTTACCAGGGTCACCGTTTTTTCTTAGACAAGCTAATGGTATATAAGTAAACTCTACATTGTATTACATTGTATTTACTAGGATAAACAGAGATATGTGGCTAACGGGAGGAGCAATGGTCGCTCTGGCATCAGGTCAGTTCTTCTAAAATCAGGTCACGGGTATATTGGCCCCAACATTTACTCATTTTATTCAAATGCAATTTGCATTTTGTGCTTGAAACACCATTTTTTATTTCAATAAAGGCCTTACTTACGCGCAAAGTAATCCATCGCATATATCTGTTTGTAAACACATATATAAGAAGTTGGTGAATTATAAATGCAGATGATTATACAGTTTATATTTTATTGCCGATAAGTATACATGTATATAGCAAATGGACAAGACAACTTAGATCTGGTCCTTCCCTCATCATATCATAAACTGTAATTGACCATTTTCTTATACGTTGACATAATTTTATACAATACTAGAAATAACTTTTGAATATATCGAAATAACAAATGTAATGCAGAAGTTAATGAAATAATGATATGTATAGTGTGAGAATAATAATAGAAATGAGAAGGAGTTAAAGAAGAAATGACATATTTATGGACAGATAGTAGCAAAGTTTAGTAAGTTTCACAAGATAAAAACAATTTTTACGAAAGGTATCACTTAAGAAGTTTTAGTAAACCAGTATGATAAAATAATTTTAATCAGGACTGTTTACTGCTAATCTAAGACTGTTTGGAACGGTTAGAAGATTTAATGAAGTCATGAACCGCTTTGAAACTGCAATATTCGAATATGTGGAGAAATCAGATTTCCCATATAAAATAAATTCAATGTTGAGTTGATGGAAAAATCTAGTACATTGGAATAAAACAGTTCTCTGGTTTCTATAATAAGTACAGTGAAAGAAGAATTTGAACAGGTACAAAGCGGTGGATCTATCCTAAGATCGTTAATGTAAAGATTACTGTTTAGGTTGCTACAATTGTTCGTAGTGTAGTGTGCATGGCAGATATAAATCTATTTCCAAAACTAAAATAAGAAGGGGTGTTATCCAATTCTGATAGATGGGCTTTCATTCTGGATTTTAAGGTCGTCATGATATCAGCTTCTCTGACTGCATTTGACAATGAGTACCAATGTGTTATAGATAAGGGTATACATGACATGTACAATCGTCATAATTGTTTCTGTCATTGTAATTGATATATCAGTGTTATTCCTCAATGAATATGGAACAGTGGTAGGAGGAAACAATTCAGAAATATAAATATTTGTGTCATATTATGAGTTTATATATACAAATAAGTAATTTGAGACGTTTTCTTCTCTCTGAAAGTGAAGTTTAGCCGCACTCGTGGTAAAAATTAGCTAAGGATACGATCGTGAATTCAGAATTGTACAGCCGTGCCAAACCACTGAGCTATATTCAAGAACTGGTCGTATATATGAAATATAAATTTGCTTAAAGGGACGGACCATTTTATTTTCATGGGGGGAGGGGGTTGAAAAAAAATAATCAAGCCTTCAATTTGCAAGAAAAAAATATTCCAGCTAGACTTTGAAGTGTAAAAATAAACTAGCTGCAGAAATGATGAAAAAAACAATAAAGCCCTTACCCATATTCTTAAAAAAAATGCTACGTGTCCATGGAGAAGGAAAAGAATATGTCCCTGTCCAAATGTATTCAAGCCAGCTCGATAAAAAAGCCGGAGAAAGAAGTGTCCAACAGCTGAAAAATTGAAAGAACCATGAACATGACCAAGATGATTTCAGAAGATATGCGACTCAAAGGTTATGTAAGAATACTTTCTTATATGTGTATGTGTGTTTGTGTGTATGAGAGAGAGAGAGAAAGAGAGAGAGAGAGAGAGAGAGAGAGAGAGAGAGAGAGAGAGAGAGAGAGAGAGAGAGGAAGGAGTTTATATAGAATAAACATCAATCAATTTACATCTGGTATTCAAAACACTTTAATATTTGACTAGATCTGTATGGGTTGCTCTCGGAGATGGAAGGTTTTCACATGCTTATATTTAAGCCCAAATGAATTAAGCTGTCACATTTTCTTCCATGCCATACAGGAAATTTGTGGACAATAAACATGTGCCCTGTCAGTTTCCATTTTCTTCGTAATAAAGTAGTTGAGTAGACTCCTGGGCTTCTTGGGCTCTGTAGTGTTCGATAGTTTTTGCTCAGATCTAACATGACGTTTTTCAACATTTATCTTGTTTTTCCGCTGCTTTCTAGTGCTGCCTTCTCATCTGTTGTACTACTCTCTCCAAACTCGGCCTTATACAAATCTGCCATTTCCGCGATGTTTCCATGTTTACTTTTCACATTGTATTTCACCGTGGACGCATCCGTTCTCTGCATCTTCTTCCAGAAGTTTTCTTGTTCCATTAAGCCTGGTTTATCTTTAACTCTCTGTATTGTGTCCTCTATGCGTGCACTGCCATCGTCACACCATTCATTCAAGGCCCTGGTTTTCTCAAAACATTCCAGAACTCTATTATACTTTTTCTCATAGGGCAAAAGTTTGGATCCATCAAAAAGATGTCCTTGTTTTCTGCTTCTTCTTCATGCATTCTGAAGGCTATGCTTTGCTGTCTAAAATAATCCGATTCTCCTGGAACACTAGCCAGAGGAGCAAAGTTTAAATAGCATTTCATCTCTGATCTCTCTCTAGCTAGTTTAGCGCATTCGTAAAGTTGCTTTTAAGCACTGAACATCCAACTAGCAGCCGCGCACATTTTGTGAATTAACCCATTATTCGCATGCAGTTTGAAATTTTGTGGTTCGCCATACCAAAGATAGGAATATTCGTTTGCTGGAGAAGCTTTGCTCTTTTCTACAACTGAGTGTCCAAGTCAGCTGACACGTTGTAATATCATCTCCTTTAATGTTCAATATATTAAAATGCCATTAAAAAAGAGGAAGTACTCTGCATCTAACCTTAATTTAAGGAGGCATTACTATTGCTTGCATTACCACAACATATGGCATTATATTTTACTTGTATATAGTTTCTATTTTTAAGTTGAATGTGGAAAAACTTATTCAAAGCTTTGAAACTTCATGCACTTTAATAGCGAATGTTCAGATAGACTTTATCGTTTATGGTATACATGTAGAACTTGTAGTGAATATTGTATTTTCCTTGCTATTCATTGTGTTGTTGTTTATGTTGCAACAATGCATAGTGCTCTTAATATAAAAATGAATATGGTTTCATAATTATATAGTCCCCTCCTCCATTTTAGTGTGCTTGTTTACATTTATACTAATCTTTACATTGAACACAGTTTCTTTTCAGGTACTCCAACCTGGCAACAACATACGGCAGGTAGGGTCACTTCAATTGCAGCATCAGCATTAATGGTTTATGGTTCCTCTATGATGGACTACGGGAGTACCACAATCCAGGCTCAGGACTGAATGAACAAATAAATCCACATCCACTACCTGGATACACGCAGAATAATGTTCTTTACACCAAAGTTAACATAAATTGAACAAAATAGTTAATACCTTCTGTTCATTGTTTTTATTATTGAAGCACGTATAATATGAATTCTTAAAAAAGGAAGTTTAATTTGTATGGAGGGTTATTCTTTAAATTGTAAAATTTGCAACGTGCTTGAAATGATTCTGTGAAAAAAATCCAGCCTGTGTTTATCTTTAAAAAATTTATCTTATCAAATTTTCCAGTCAAAAAAATATTTTGACTCTCAAAAAAACCCAACAAATTCTGGCTCAAGGGAAAATCCCAGCCCAAACCCCTTAAAAAATAAAATGGTCCGTCCCTAATGCATTCCCTCTCAGAGTAAATTTTATCTTAAATCCTTTAGAAGCCGATTGCAGAATATTTCCAATATGGTCATTCCATTTGCCCGTTTTGTTAAGATTAACACCACGATGTTTGGATGTTTGCACAAAGTTTATAGGGAAATTGTCAAATATCAAATTTCGAACATCAGCAGACTGTCTCAGAGAACAACTGATTTGCCCACTCAGAAATAATATTTAAATCGTGATAAGTGATTCGCTCTATATCCTGTATAGTCGACGCCGGGTAACTGTCATCAGCATATAGTCTAGTTAAACTTAATAAATACACTGTTAAGCAAATGACCAATCGACGCGCTCAAAAATGACTTTCCAAACATTGCTATATAACGGACCCAATCGGGAAAGCTACAAATGAACATGTACATATCGATATCTTGTTTGTTATTTTGGTTCATAACAGCCTCTGTGCTTGGTTCTTTGGTGTTCTTTCAGGATTCAGCATCAAGACATATAGCAAAATAAGACCGCATATCTCCTTAATAATCACAACATGAATTACATTACGCATTAAGAGTAGATTTCTAAGGACAAAGATGCTGCCTCAATGAACTATGGACCGCACTGTGGTCTAGTGATACAACGTCTGAATCGCCTGTGGAAAGTCGTAGTTTCTATCTCCAGGCAAGTCATACCAAATACCTAAAAATGGTACGCTTGGTGTTCAGCATTAAGACGATAGTTATATGTCTGGTCGGTCCGGTGTCAGTATAATGCGACTGGCCTGGGTATCATACCATTTGTGGCATGATAGTCCAGTGTGGCAGCGCATAGAATAAAGTAGACACCGTCTTGATATAACTGAAACATTGTCGAAAGCGACGCAATCAACACATCATTCAATGGACTATGGGATATGGGGTATTCTAAAACTCAGGTTGCAGATTTACACTTGCAGGATTGAACAATACACTAAGGGATGAATTTGACAAACTGGAGCACAATTACATCACAACATCAACCGGACACTTGCCAGCTTGCCCTAGATTTATATATGCTTGCCATGGTTTGCAAATAAAGCATTTGCTTTTCTGTTATAATTGTAAGTACATTTACACGATCAGTGTAGAGAGTGTAACGTTATAAGTTGACTGTTGAGCTAATAGTTATTTATATAATATTCATGCTTGACTGTTTCCCTTGGCTCGAACGCATTTTTTGTCTACATTTGTATTTATGTTTTGTTTAAATTCTTAATTTTATGACTAATTATAAAAGTAAATTTAAAATTTAATTCTAAAATTTAACATGCTATGCAACCTGAGTATATCAATGTAAAAATTATATTTTTTTCTCAGAAAACATTCTTTAGTTAAGATGCACAGCACCTTGTTAGAATGATCTGGAGTGAAGCGATGTGGAGAGAAACGATATGGTTAACATTTACTTTTGTTTCTATCCTTTTTACTATGTATGTGAGATGGTCCAATGATAGAGCATCAAACCCAGGATCTGAGGGAAGTGGGTTTGATCCTCCCCACGGCTATGTGATTTCCTTCACCTCTTCCACACATAGCTTATACTAGTTTTACCCAGAAGGACTGAAAGCGTGTTTTGTATAAGGACTAAGAACTTATTTCACAATCGAAGTAAAATAAATAAGTTTTAACTATGTATGTTGTGGAATAAGATGTACATAATTTATGGATAAAATATGTTTAAACCAAGTCGAATGGGTCTCATATGATTAGTTTATGAATTCAGTGTGTTGATACTGCTGTAGTTATGTGTCCTTCAAATGCTACCATATCTACTAAACGCAGATTTTCATATTTTTGTTCCAAAAAATACCCCATGGGTGGAAACGTCCATTTTTCATTTTGTTTTGTTATATGTTGACACGAAATTGATAGTCTGTAAAACGAAACCATCTTTCCCGATGTGGTCCGTTAAAATGAAACACATTCGAGCACTATGGTCAGTTGCTTCAGGGAGAGTTTGAACGACGTCATAATTTAGTAACCGTTGAATTGATATGAATTATGGGACAGGCGTGAAATTCCTTGCATTTTACATTTGGGGGTTAATATACCTGATTTGGGATACATCATGTTCAATATATCGACTTAGTCTGTGAAACGGATCAAGCTCTCCCGATAGGATCCGTTAAAAGGCAACCTATTTAAAAAACGTTGATTGGTCAGTTGTTTCAGGGAAAGTTTTGAATGACGTCATAATTTAGTAAGCATTCAATTCCATTAATTGTGGGACAGGCAAATGATGTCCAGCTATCTCATTAAGGGTTAACAAACCTTATTTGGAAGATATGAGATTTGTATATTGACTACGAAAATGAGATAAATATATCCACTACATGTTTTTATAAGTGTTGATAATAAAATCTTTAGATCGGGCTGCAATGGTTTCATTACTTGGTAATTAAATGTTACGTGTCATTTGATTCTTTTATCGGCAATTACATGTATGCTCGTATACATGTTTTGTTCGACATGCCATGAGCTTGAATAATTGTTAAGTTTAATAAACAAAACATAGGTTTACCATGAATTTTGGGATTGGGCTGTCTTGCAATTGGTAGAAATTCATTAAGTTTGATTTGCATTTATTTTCCGATGCATTTCGCCTACACAATTACCTTAAAAGGCAAAACATGGAAAGCATTTGTTTTGCAGAAAGAAGATATCGACAGCACTGATTCAAAGATACCGCGCTTTCATTTTTTTACGTTCATATTATCCTCTCACTGTAAGCTTTATCACTTAACGTCTCAAACAACAATTAATTTTATACTGTTATAGAGACATGCACTTCTGGAACACTGAACACAATGTCATTGGTTCTAAAAATACGTTGTTTCCATAGATAGTCCCCTGTCCAAATATGCAGGAAAAACATGGTGTTGACGAGATTGCTTTTTCACATTTTACATCGTTTGATGAAATCCGTTCATTTTTGACAATTCTGTCTATCTGCAGCAGTGTAATACTACGCATCTTTTAACTATTATATCTTCATCCAACAGTACCCAATGTTATCCAAAATTGGCAGAACTCATTTACATTTCCCAATGTTCTCATTGGCACAAAGAAATAACCAATTCAAGCAATTTCAACAAAAATAATGCCTAACCGATTAACACAGCTTTAATTTCTTGGGCGCAATAACCGTGCTACCGTCACCCAGGGGAGGTATTTGGTAAGTGAGACCTTTATCGCAGTAAAATCGAATAACGCGATGGGAATTTAAAGGGGATATATTTGAAAAAAAAAATATAAGTAGGAAACTCAAACAAGAAATTCCGGTGAATTCACATCCCCAGCTATGGGCTAAGTAAAACTGCGAGGATGTAGGTACTATAACAGTGAATCATAATGTAAAAATAGCATAATGTTAAAAAAATCTGTTGTGGGTAGAGACATTTATGAGAACAAAATAAGATCAATGCGATTGGTTAAACAATAACTGAAGAAACATGAGCAGGATTCAAATTGAAAAAAAGTTAAACGTACAAACTTAAGGGTTATCATTCCGTCAATACCAAACAAACACCATAATGTACCTCCTATACAGCAAGTGACATAACTATGGGAAAAGTAGGGTTTGCAAAGTCATTGGTCCAAAGTGTGATGTAAAAATTAACTTAAAATTACCAAAGGTCATAATTCCACCGAACATAATTTGATCAAAACGTCAATACCACAAACACACATATATACCATCTACCTGCTGTACATACACTTTCATTTGGATTTGCTAAAATTTGTGGGATGGCTGCGTCTGCAAGGTCATGGTCCAACATGTAACGAATAGGTAAAATTTAAGTTCAAAGTACAAACGGCCAATTGAATAAGAACACCAATACCACATGCTCTTGTTCAGACCATGTACCAGTTGTAAAACAAATTTCATTACAACCGGATTAAAACTATTTGAGGCGTCTGCAAGGTGCAGCTGTTCCAAAGCGTGACGGACAGATAGACTGACGGTCATATTTCAAAATAATAAAAAAAAGCGAGATGAATGGATTGAGGGAGAGGGGTTGGCAATAAATGATGACATTGAAATGTTCCATTTTTCAAGTATTTGGTATGACTTCACCTGGAATCGAATCATAGACATTCCATATGCAAGGTGGACGCTCTACCCGTAGACCACAAACTAAAATGTGAAAGAATTCCATTTGATATATTTTTTAAACAGAAATAATCTAAAAATTTGTGATTGGTTGGGGGCGATGGTTGACGGTTGGGCGGTAAGTTAAAATGTGAAATGACACAGACAATTTCATTTTATTCAAAACAAAATTGAAAAAAAATTTAAGCAATCGGGGTGGGGGGGGGGGGGGGGTGAGACTGTTGGAGTGGGTGGTAGTAAAAAAAAATTAATAGAAAAAAACAAGAAATGTCACTGATAAGTGTTGTATGCCCCCCAAATTGTCTGTAAAAATAACAATTTATTTTAGGTAGCGATATATCCATGAATATGAAGAGCCATGGACTGACGTTTCAGACTAGACATGTAATTTTATGTTGTTTTTTTTACGTTAAAGTATGACATTGACCTTTGTGTAACCTTGACATCTAATGCAATCTCTGGGTATTTATACAGGTAACTGTAAGTGACACATCATTATGACATGTTGATCACTCGTGTCAAGCTTTTTTAAATTCCTTCCATGTGAAACAATGTTACAGACAAAGTTATCAATCAAACTGAAAGTGTGACCTTGACCTCTGAGGTAGGGTTCTGGGTCTTAACGCGACACTTCTTCATGTCATGTTGATCAACTGATAAATTGAGCCAAGTGTTTTTTAAATCCATCCATGTATGATAACGTTAGGGATTGGACTTGAAATCTCAAACCGACTCCGTGTTGTCGAAGAAACTTAAAGTGTGACCATGACCTTAGAGGTACAGGTCTTGGTGTAATGTGCCACACATCGTCATGCCATCTCGATCAATTGAGCCAAGTTAAAGACAAAGTTACAGAAAAGACACGAAATATCAAATAAACTGAACATGTGACCTTGTCCTTTGAGGGTGTGGGTATCAAGCGCGACATATCGTCATGTCATGCTGATGAACTGAGCCAAGTGTTTTTGAAATGTATCCATAGGTGACAAAGTTACATGTACAGACTGGACACGAAATTTAAAGCAGACTGAAGGTGTTGCCAAACTTAGTTAAATTGTGACCTAGACCTTTGAAGTGACAGTCATGTTATGTTTATCATTTGTAGCTAGTATTTATAAAATCCATCAATGCATGGCAAAGTTACAGGCCGGTCACGAAATCTCACACAGACTCAACATGTTGTTAAACAAACTCAAAGTGTGACAAAGACCTTTGAGGTACAGGTGTGGGTCTTACTCGCAAGATGTGCTATATTGATCATTTGTAGCAAGTATTAACAAAATCCATCTATGCATGACAAAGTTACAGGCCAGACACGAAATACCTGCCGAAAGGATAGACGGACGGACACTGCGATTACTATATGTCACCCCAAATTGTTTTTTTTTCTTTATTTTTGTGTGTGTGTGTGTGGGGGGGGGGGGGGCATAATAAAAAGGGGGAAGGACTGATGCTCAGGAAGGTGCCCAAGTAGGTATG
This sequence comes from Panopea generosa, assembly GCA_029582155.1. Classification (NCBI taxonomy): domain Eukaryota; kingdom Metazoa; phylum Mollusca; class Bivalvia; order Adapedonta; family Hiatellidae; genus Panopea; species Panopea generosa. The sequence continues at coordinate 27,609,697 of CM055911.1, read as the reverse complement.
GAACGATGGTACCAGGAATGTTCAAACACTAATACAAGGTATTTCCCATGACAAATAAATAAATAAGGCATTGTGTTCTATACCAATATATCAATCAGGATACAATTTACAACAGTTCTTCTAAGTTTTGGGCTCTAACATGATTAAGATATTGAAACAAAAAGCTCATTATGATTCACATTAACAACAAAAGATAAAACCAAGATTCAGTTGAAAATTATAATAACACATAAGGAAACAAATATCAGCCTTTAATAGTGCAAACTTTCGAGGCATAACCTTACGCGAAGAAACATTCACCAAGCTGTAAGTTTCAAGTAAATCACCAAAACACTGCGCTAAAATACATAATGTGACATTTTCATCCAGCAATATGACATGGACTTCGAAGTTAGAGGAGCGAATATGCTAAAATTGCAGTAGGGTATAAGCACTTATACCAAGTTCCAGTCATATAACTGCAAGCAATTCACACTAATGAACAACTTGCACCAAAGCTGAAATGTAACAAATAAGGCAAATGTGAAATTTTCACTTTACAATTTGACATTGACTGTTAATTTAGAAGCCCTATATATTACATGTACGCTTATATTAATCTCAACTTATATAACTTGTTAGCAATACACACTTAAGAACAACTCGCACCAAAATGTTAACCTAGGTAGATCGCCGACGCCGTCGCCGACGCAGTGGCGAGTAAAAAAAAATCCTCTATTCAGAAAATAGTCGAGAAAATAAACATCATTTTGTCAATATGCATTATACGTTCATGTTGGAAAATCACATCAGTCCCCTATATAAAGAATCATTTATCAATATAACTGGGAATGTCAGTAGTTATGAAACAAATGTACGTTTAAGTGTTGCCACGGCCATGTCGTCTAATAACCACTTATCTCTCATCGCTGACATCGAGGGTTTCAGCCTCGCTCTGACTAAAATCTTCATGTGAGAAACTTTGCCTTTACTTAAAAAAAGACGGTGTCTCTACTCAGATTCATTCTGAAATCATTCGTAACCAATATGCCTGCCTGCTTGCCTGCCTGACCGCCCGCCCGCCCGTCCGTCTGCCTGTCTGTATACTGCTTCTGCAACCCCATCTTACGAGGATAATATGCAGACACAAAGTGCAAAGGTTTGCGGGCATTGGAATCACTAATTTACACAGAAATTTAATGAGAGTTTACGTGTACTGGGAATGACAATCCCTATACATTGCTTTAAATCCCCTGCAAAGGATTTGCATCTTTCACAGTACCTTTGCCCGACTGATGCACTGCGGCAATGCGTTGAAACCCCAAGGACAATTCGGAGACCTCTGAGTCTTGGAGCAAACATACTAGCCACTGGACCATTGCAACTCATATCTGGAGGGAAGGTGACAATTAAAAGGAATTAGTCGATACAACAACATTAACACAAATAAGACATATAATCACTGCAATACAAACATACAGAAGTAGTGACTACTGCGGTTCATTTTTGGGGTAGCATATACTCTAACCTCGCTCTTTCCTGCCTCGCGTTAAATCACAAAACGCACGTAAGCTCATTAAATAGAACAAGCCTATATGTACATTAAACTGCACAATCAATAAAGGACCAGGTTCACGAACCCCCCAAAAATGGCTCTGTTTAAAACCGTATTTATTGTCTTTTTTTATTTTAATTAGACATGCACTTTATTCTTTTATATATATATATATATATATATATATATATATATATATATATATATATATATATATATATATATATATGTATATATGGTTTTTTAATTTTAGATTATTTGCTTTACATAATATCATTAACATATATTATCATAATATCATGTATGGCGAAAATATGCAATTTTCCTAAATTTTAAGCTATTTTATGTACATATTTTATGGTTTTAATAGTGAAGGGACAAAAAAAAATACTCAGAGTATTCTAGACAATGTTAAAATAAATATTTTTGTGTTAAAATAATGTCTTCATATTAAAACAATAATTTAAAGCAAAGAAAATGACAAAATTTGGAATAAATTAGCAGTTTCCTCAATTTTAACAGAATTTTAAAAGAATAAAGTATATTTAATACAAATACACCAAGATTTACTTAAAATTATGTAATTAAAAGAAATGCATTTTACAGATTTTACAGGGTCATCATTCGGGCTTCTTGAACCAAGTCCTTTGGAATTAATTTCATTGTCTACATTAGAAATCAAGCAACTATTACACTAAGTAAATAAATCATGTCTAAATGCATTAATATATATCAAATAACCTCAGCTTAATGAGCTGTTGCCTTGGAGACAGTTATATCTTTATCAACATATCCAATGGCGTTTATCAGCAACTTCATTGAAATGTTTTGTTCACTGACCACACACAGTTTTATTTCATCTAATATTGTATTATATTTGGTAGTTTTCGCAAACAGATGTATGGCTTTCTATGGACAAATACTTTTATACAATAAGTACGAGCATGCTAGTGTAAGCGATAATCCTAGTTATAGAAAATGCATTCCATTAATGACTTTGTCGATAATATTCATTATCATCGATACAATTATTAATGAAATACAAACATATCCTATGATATGGCTCTGAAAATCACCTAATTGATCTAACACCCACAGTTTATTTTGTTTCTTTGTTCTATATAAAATAAGTTCTAGGATTTCAATTGTAAAAATATAATTTTTTTAAGTAACTTTTTTTCATAAAAGGAATGTATACCCACATAAAAATACACACTAATTGGTATGTTGACCAGCTTTTTTTTAAAGACGGTGCAGTGACACCCTGGGAGTTATTGAAGCCTGAAGTTTTCAAATGCTCATAAATATATGCATATGCTGAAATCCTATAAAAGTCACTTTTTAACACGAGTGATGTCTTAGTGCAGTATATGCTATGCCAACGTTTGCTCTACTCATCTACTGCAAGAAATCACAACCACTATTTACCATTTCAAAAATATTTGAAAAGCCAAATTACATGGGGTTTAACGCCATTTTGTTTGGCTTATTAAGTTTTACTGGTGAAGAAAGACCTAAGACTGAGTCAGACTGAGTAGAACCAACGTCGTTCCGCAAGTAACTGGAAACTTTTCACATAATGATTTTGGAGCTAGTGAGAGTCTAACCTACAACCTTAACGGTGAGTGGTAAGTGATCTTGTGACGGTGCCTTAGACCACTCGGCCACGGAGGAACCTATTTTGTTGTTCATATACAACACTTTGTTCCGCGTAAAACAATTATCATTATGGTAGATTATACTTTAACGTTGTCGAAACTACTGCCTTTCCAATTAATCATATCACAAAAAAGCAGCAATAATTAATATATTGAAAAATGATTCAAAATACTATTATTAAAATTCATTTATACATGTACAGTAAATATGGCATCTAAAGTACAAACATTAACAATTTCCCACCAGGCAAAACCAGGAAGTGTTGACATAACGCCTTGTTATTTTGTCAATCATATATATGATATTAATAAAACAGCTTGGTTACGTAAGCCCCAAATTGTTTGTATAACAGCAATGATTTGATTTCCTACTAGTAAGACAACGTAAACGCATTAAAATTCAATACATATTCAACCATTAGAAAATGAAGCAATATACGAAATTCACAGCTAACAACGATTTACTAAAGTTGGTACTGACATTTACAAACAAGATTTAAGACACGTTTACATACCGAAAACGTGTACAGAAATGCGGACATATAAAAGTAAGTTAGATAGACAAATACCCTATTGGTATAATTAACCAAATGTTCAGGGCTATTAAACGTTTCTCTTCTCATGTTCATGTGCATGACCTTGCTCTTTGAAGTAGACGTCATTCTGTTGCGCGATACCCTTGGTCATGTTACATGTATGTTGAGCATTTGAGAATCGTTCAATGCATGAAATGAACACAAAAGCATGGAGGGAGTGACGTACGAACAAGCGATCCTATAGTCATAAAATCTATGGGGGACTTTTAAGAAGGTATTGACACAACTAAACCATACAGCGTACATGCAAATTATAACGATGATAAATATAATAATAATAGTAATGCTGATACAAATGATAACATGAAAATTCAGTGAATTTATATCCCCCGCTCAAAACGACCATGGACCGATCAAATTAAGCTTTGCCCGTGGATGTGGGTACTTGAACGTTGCATTATAATACCTTATGTTAAAAATAATAATATTTTTTTGGTAGCGACAAGAGTGTGTTGAAAAGTAGACCCACCAGGCTATTATCTTACAAACACGGCAGTGTGCACATAGACGTATTGTAAAACACAGAAATGCTCAGGTAAATATATATAATGAAACAAATGATGCTATACGGAGATGTATTCAATGACTTTGCAGTAAACAGAACAGCAAAGGCTAATGATTAAAGGTGAGACAAGACCTAAAGTATAGTGTTTGTCAACGTTCATTTAGTTATAATGCACCTCAGCGGTGGGAGATAAATGGTCGTTAGACGATAGAGTTCTTGACCACTTGACCACATAGGACACCATCAATTATATTACACAAACTGAAGTCTAAAAGCATCACCGAATAAGGCCAAACACAGATACTATTTAGAAAAACAACCAACAAAAACAATAGTATATGTAATTTTTTACATAAGCCTAATGTGAAATTTATTGGAAAATATTGAGAATTAAAGTTCAAAACAGCGACACCCCTAATTACTAACTTTGCAAATTATAAAAATGAAACGCCGGGTTAATTGCTAAGCCAGGTTATTAAACTATTGTAAGCCATATTTACAATTTTAGAGTATGTATGAAAAGGTTATTCATTAAGATTTTGTTAGCTTGATAATTATCATTAACAAAATCATTAATTTAATGAAAGACCGTATCAAATATATTCTAAAACTGCAAATATCGCCTACAATAGTTTGATAATGTGACTCTGAAATTCATTTTGCATTTCTTTACCCCTTTCGGTATTTATTTGAACATTGACCAATTAGATGGAATCTTTTTTTTTAAATAAATGATATGATCAAGTATATACAGTCTGTTATAATGGAATGTAACTTTAATTGTAGACTTCGATTATTGTGATCATAAACTGTCACAGAATGTAATGTAGTTTACACGTTAAATACCGACAGATCAATCACCCCGATAAACCGTGCGCTCTGGTTTGATTGATGACCCCTTTCCAAACTCCGATAGTGGTGACACCCGTTATCTCTATAACCCATTTAAAATGGGTCAAATAAATGTCACTGCCACCGAGTCGTTACAAACACCCACACAGTTTTAAAATATGAAACACAGAAATAAAATAGAAGTAGAAAATGATGTGATTTCTATGAATAATATATGATCTGGATTTGAAAGGTGTCATTTTGAACCGATCGTTAAGTCAGATCGGCTGCTAGAATTGTGTTGTTTACGGAGACACATAGACGACCTATTTCGACAGAATAACATTAAATACATGCTAAAACCATCGGAGAACAATTGTGCATAGTTGTGGCATTATAGTTTGAACACATATAGTTAAGGAGGAGTATAACCTCACATGACTGCATCAAATCCTTTGATCAATTTAGATCACTTTTGATCAATTTAGTTGGGCTTAATTAGCTTAGTTAATAGTGCGTCTGACTATCACTCCAGGGGTCGTGAGTTCGAATCCACGCCTGGCAACAGTCTCCGTGATGATTGATATATGACATTGTTTCTCATTACTATTCGTCTCTCGACACATATTCAAGTGGAATAGTTACCATTTACTTACGGATATGGGGTGTGTTTTGAGTACTGGTTAACCTTTCATGATCCCGGGAAACTGATCGTATATTTGCCCTTGATGGCATATAAATGACGATATATATTCAATCAATCAATCTTTATTGAATTTACGTCCTATACAAGAGCTGACAGTCAGTTGGACAGCGCGTTTGACTGTCCTAAATATCTCCAAATACTACAAGGAAAGCTTTTGAAACGACGATATATACTGAACGGAAAGGCTGACTCGCCACCTCGATATATACTGAACGGAATGACTGACTCGCCACCTCGATATATACTGAACGGAACGACTGACTCGCCACCTCGATATATACTGAATGGAACGGCTGACTCGCCACCTCGATATTTACTGAACGGAACGACTGACTCGCCACCTCGATATATACTGAACGGAACGGCTGACGCGCCACCTCGATATATACTGAACGGAACGACTGACTCGCCACCTCGATATATACTGAACGGAACGGCTGACGCGCCAACTTAATATATACTGAACGGAACGGCTGACTCGCCACCTCGATATATACTGAACGGAAGGGCTGACTCGCCACCTCGATATATACTAAACGGAAGGGCTGACTCGCCACCTCGATATATACTGAACGGAACGGCTGACTCGCCACCTCGATATTAACCTCGATATATACCTCAATATATACTAAACGGAACGGCTGACTCGCCACCTCGATATATACTGAACGGAACGGCTGACTCGCCACCTCGATATATACTAAACGGAACGGCTGCCTCGCCACCTCGATATATACCTCGATATGTACCGCGATATATACTGAACGGAACGGCTGACTCGCCACCTCGATATATACTGAACGGAACGTCTTACTCGCCAACTCGATATATACTAAACGGAACGGCTGACTCGCCACCTCGATATATACCTCGATATATACTAAATGGAACAGCTGTCTCGCCACCTCGATATATACTAAACGGAACGGCTGACTCGCCACCTCCATATATACTGAACGGAACGGCTGACTCGCCACCTCGATATATACTGAACGGAACGGCTGACTCGCCACCTCGATATATACTGAACGGAACGGCTGACTTGCCACCTGACAATTTATGTACCTGACATTTTATGTATTTCTCAAGTTTCAAAGAAGACTGGAATAGGAAAGAACATATCGGCTACGTGACATTAACACATATTTGTCTGCTTTTGGCGTATGCAAACTATAAAATCGCTACTCAATAGATGAATGAAAATATTGGAAATATTGACTTGAATAGGAAAGAACATTTAGGCTACGTGACATTAACACATAATTATGTGTGTGCTATTGACGTATGCAAACTTTAATAGAGCTACTCAATAGTTGAATGAAGATATTGGAAATATTGACTTGAATAGGAAAGTACATTTAGGCTACGTGACACTAACACATAATTATGTGTGTGCTATTGACGTATGCAAACTTTAATAGAGCTACTCAATAGTTGAATGAAGATATTTTAAATATTGACTTGAATAAGAAAGAACATATCGGCTACGTGACATCAACATATTTTTATCTGCTTATGTCGTATGCAAAACTATAATATCACTACTCAATAGTTCAACGAAGATATTGGAAATATTGACTTGAATAGGAAAGAACATTTAGACTACTTGACATCAACATATATTTGTTTACTATTGGCGTACGCAAACTATTATATCGCTACTCAATAGTTATTTGAAGATATTGGAAATATTGACTTGAAAAGGAAAGAACATTAAAGCTACCTGACACTAACACATATGTATGTGCTATTGGCGTATGCAAGCTTTAATAGAGCTACTCAATAGTTGAATGAAAATATTGGAAATATTGACTTGAATAGGAAAGAACATATTGGCTACGTGACATCAACATATATTTGTTAAGAAAGGGACATAACTCATGTTATATTATAAGGTACAACGAAAGAAATAGACACATATTTCGACAAACAAGACATTCAATGCATACTAAGCTTAAACAGCAATCACAATTATAGTCTAATGATTACAAAATTTGTGAATAAATTATCATCAAGCGTACACCAAATAATAAAAAAATGAATTAAGACATAAGGGCTATGTAGACTCTAAATCACTAGTATTTGGCAAAGGAGACAATGCTGTTTGATATTGAATGGGCCATACATCAGACATTTAAATTTAAACAGGTAAAGAAGTTTATATATATATAAATTCAGTATCCGTTTTGGTGTAGATCAAATGAAAACTGCAGGTCCTAGAGTACACATAATGCAAAAGAAAAAAAACGAAAGATAATGTATTTAAGATTCAATGGCCAGAAATACGACAGTCATTATCGAATTTGGCCAATTAAAGACATTGTGTGAGAAATGGTTTTACTACCATGTAAACTTGTTCAACATCAATAGAAAACAGCGACTTTAGAGTACATATATTCTTACAATTCTTGCAATTCAAAGGCAATAACTTTCGATACTTATTATCAAGTTCAAAAATGTGTCGGCGATGGTTCGGTCACAATCTATGTGTAAGTTTGGCGATGATCCAGTGATTGGTTAAAGCCGAATGAGAACTATTGTGCTCACCACATCAAATTAACGCACCGTTTGAAATTTAATTTCCATAATATGACATTTGTGGTCAACTTCAAGAGTTTGTTCGAAAAAATTATTGGTTATAAAGGTACTTCGTAAGCTTGTTATATATCCAATGAACAAGTAGATGCACACTACAAAACAAGAAATGTCACTGGTAATTGTCGCATGTCCCCCAAATGGTCTGTGATAACGATATATTTCATAATAAGTAGCGATTTATTCATTTATATCAAGATTCATGGACTGACGTTACATACTAGAAACGCACGACATATCGTCATATTATGTTAATAATTAGTAGCAAATATTTATAAATCCAACTATGCATGACAAAGTTACAGGCCAGACACGAGATTTCACACAGACTCAAAGTGTTGTCATACAAACTCAAGGTGTTACCTTGACCTTTAAGGTACGGGAGCAGATCTTACATGTACGCGTGACACGTTGTCATGTCATGATAGTGAATTGAGTGTTTTTGAAATTTATTCATAGTGACAAAGTTACAGACCGGACACGAAATCTCAAGCTGACTAAAAGTGTTGTCACACAAAGCTTAATTGTGACCTTGACCATTGACCTTTGATGTTGGAGTTGTGGGGGACTCGTCGTCATGTTATGTTGATCATTTATAGGAAATATTTATAAAATCCATCTATGCATGACAAAGTCACAGACCGGACACGAAATCTCACACAGACTCAAAGTGTTGTCAAACAAACTCAAAGTGTGACATTGACCTTTGAGGTACATGTTTGGGTCTTAAGCGCGACACCTCATCATGTCATGTTGATCATTTGTAGCAGTTATTTATAACATCCACCTATGCATGAAAATGTTATAGGTCGGACACTAAATCTCATACAGACTCAAAGTGATGTCAAACAAACTCAAAGTGTGACATTGACCTTGAGGTACGGGTGTGGGTTTTACTCGCGACACGTCGTCATGTTATGGTGATCATTTGTAGCAAGTATTTACAAAATCCATCTATGCATGACAAAGTTACATGCTGGACACGAAAAACCGGACGGACGGACGGACGGACGGACACTGCGATTACTATATGCCATCCCAATTTTTTGTTTTGGTGGGATATAAAAATTAAGGACGGACACTAAACTATCTCGAAACAGCTCATTTAAAATAATCATGGTGAGCGACAATTAATGGGAATAGCTTTACACGCATAAGTTAAAATAATGAAGTTCTGGTGATAATGATCAAATTTGACTAAAGGAACAATAATTAGCCGAGCTACCAACCTGCAATAAAAAAACGCAATGCTAAGTTAAAAATAGGGGATTATTCATGATGGGCAAGTTTCGAACGGGCGGGAGGGTGAGTTTGTGGGAAGACAGGCAGACAGGCAGGCAGGTAGCTAGGTAGGTAATTAGATATGTACAATGTGTTGCGTACAATTCGTGCTACGGATGAATTTTAGAAAAAAATTAATGATGAAACATATCTAATTTTGGATAATAAAATATCTAATGTATCGCAGGGACATTTCCTTTCATTGTTTCATGTTTCCTAATTGCAATATAAGAGATTGGAATAGCTTGAAAGCATGATTTCATGCTTACCCTATTAAAGTCGATGGAAAAAGTGTGACGCCATTTTGCCATTTATTATATTATTGTTTTGTATTGTTCATAAGAAGGAAATATTTAACACAATCTACTTCTAGTTGTTATATTTACTATTTCCGTTTCAGAGAATTGCGAACAAAATGTGGGTGACTAATTAGATATTAAACTCAGTGTATATTGTCATCGCAGTTTGTGAAATCATTAATATTCGACGCGGGTTGGGTGAGGGCTCAATTTGTTGATTTTGTGGGAAGCCATAACAACGAAATTAAGTTCCAACAAATTAATCGAAGGTAACATTTTGTAACATCTATAATGTACAGACGTTACCTTTATCCAGATCGCAGGCCTACCTGTCATAAGCTACACGTTATCCAATAATGTTGTTGTTGCGATTGATCCATCAAATTAAAATTTAAATATTTAATGTAGTGATTTAATTAAGTTCGACATCGGTAATTTTATGTTATATTACATTTGATTCATTAGTCAAAGCATGCGCGTCAATGCATAGCTATCTTGAATTAGTTCATCGTGTTCATTACATTTTCGTTAATGTGGAAGGTACTAAAACTACCATTTCATGGAATAGTATTTTTGTCTATTGTATTTATAGACGACACGATTATCACCAACGTGGCATGTTTCTATCAGCATAGATAAAGGGGACGTTTCTTTCTTTTGTTCCGTATTTTACTTCATTGATATTTTTTTCTTTTATTTATCTCTATAGAAAAAATGAGCTGAAAGGAATTTGTCAGGATTTTTAAGAATTTAAAATTGGCTAAAACATATTATTTCAATATATCATGCCTATATACACTCACTGACCTCGTATTACCAAAATGATATCTATTTAAACATGCCAAAATAATATATTTAAAAGGAATCTCTAACAAGCCATACCTTCGAAAGCAAACATTCACGTCTCACTACACAGTTGTGCCCCTTTCTTCCCAATGCATGGTCACATGATTTAATGACATTTCTAGCGTGTTTTCCTGATATACTTCCTTTTAACATTATTTTATGATCATTACTATTCAGAAACAAACCATTACCTCAATAGCAAACATTCACGTTTTACAACACAGTTGTGCCCCCTTTCTTCCCACGGTAACATGATTTATTTAATGACATTTCTAGCGAGGTTTCCAGATATATTTCCTTTAAACATTCTTTTATAATCATTACTTTTCAGAAACAAGCCATTACCTCAATAGCAAACATTCACGTTTTACTACACAGTTGTGCCCCAGTCTTCCCACGGTAACATGATTTAATGACATTTCTAGCGTGTTTTCTTGATATACTTTCTTTAAACATTCTTTTATAATCATTTCTATTCAGAAACAAGCCATTACCTCAATAGCAAACATTCACGTCTCACTACACAGTGGTGCTCATTTCTTCCCATTACATTGTAACATGATTTGATGACATTTTTAACATGTTTTCCTAATATACTTTCTTTAAACTTTATTTTATAATCATTACTATTCAGAAACAAGCCATTACCTCAATAGCAAACATTCACGTCTCATAACCCAGTTGTGCTCCTTTCTTCCAACGGTAACATGATTTAATGACATTCCTAGCGTGTTTTCGTGATAAACATTTTTTAAACATTCTTTTATAATCATTACTATTCAGAAACAAGCCATTACCTCAATAGCAAACATTCACGTCTCACTACACAGTTGTGCCCTTTCTTCCCATTACATGGTAACATGATTGAATGACATTTCTAGCGTGTTTTCCGGATATACTTTCTATAATCATTACTATTCAGAAACAAACCATTACCTCAATAGCAAACATTCACGTCTCACTTCACAGTTGTGGTCCTTTCTTCCCAATGCATCGTAACAAGATTTAAGGACATTTCTAGCATTTGTTTCAGATATACTTTCTTTAAACATTCTTTTATAATCATTACTATTCAAAAACAAGCCATTACCTTAATAGAAAACATTCAAGTATCACTACACAGTTGTGCCCCTTTCTTCGAAATGTATGGTTACATGATTTTATGACATTTCTAGCCTGTTTTCCTGATGAACTTCCTTTAAACATTCTTTTATAATCATAACTATTCAAAAACAAACCATTACTTCAATAGCACACATTCAAACATCACTTCATAGTTGTGCTCCAATCTTCCCATGGTTCAATGATTTAATGACATTTCTTGCGTGTTTTCCTGATATACTTCCTTTAAACGTTCTTTTATTAATATTCCTATTCAGAAACAAATCATTACCTCAATAGCAAACATTCACGTCTAACTACACAGTTGTGCCTCTTTCTTCGCAATGCATGGTCACATGATTTAATGACATTCCTAGCCTGTTTACCTGATAAACTTCCTTTAAACATTATTTTATTATCATAACTATTCAGAAACAAACCATTACCTCAAAAACAAACATTCACGTCTTACAGCATAGTTGTGCCCCTTTCTTCCCATTGCATGATAACATGACTAATGACATTTCTAGCATGTGTTCCTGATATACTTTCTTTTAAAGTTCTTTAATAATCATTGCTATTCAGAAACAAACCATTACCTCAATAGCAAACATTCACGTCTTACTACATAGTTGTGCCCCTTTCTTCCCAATGCATGGTAACATGATTTGATGCCATTTCTAGCATGTGTTCCTGATATTATTTCTTTAAAGGTTCTTTAATAATCATTACTATTCAGAAACAAACCATTACCTCAATTGCAAACATTCACTTTCCACTACACATTTGTGTCCCTTTCTTCGCATTGCATGGTAACATGATTTAATGAAATTTCTAGCGTGTTTTTCTGATATATTTTCTTTAAACATTCTTATATAATCATTACTATTCAGAAACAAACAATTACCTCAATAGCAAACATTCACGTCTTACTACATAGTTGTGCCCCTTTCTTCCCAATGCATGGTAACATGATTTAATGACATTTCTAGCAATTTTTCCTGATATACTTTCTTTCAACATTATTTTATTATCAGAACTATTCAGAAACAAACCATTACCTCAATGATAAACATTAATGCATCACTACATCGTTGTGCCCCGATCTTCCCACGGTAACATGATTTAATGAAATTTCTACCGTGTTTTCCTGATATTCTTTCTTTAAACTTTCTTTAATAATCATTACTATTCAGAAACAAACCATTATCTCAATAGCAAACATTCACGTCTTACTACATAGTTTTGCCCCTTTCTTCCTAATGCATGGTAACATGATTTATTGACATTTCTAGCGTATATTCTTGATATACTTTCTTTAAACATTCTTTTATAATCATCGCTTTTCAGAAACAAACCATTACCTCAATAGCAACCATTCACGTGTCACTACACAGTTATGTCCCTTTCTTCCCATGGTAACATGATTAAATGACATTTCTAGCGTGTTTTCCTGATATACTTTCTTTAAATATTCTTTTATAATCATTACTATTCAGAAACAAGCCATTGCCTCAATAGCAAACATTCACGTCTTACTACATAGTTGTGCCCCTTTCTTCCCATTGCATGGTAACATGATTTAATGCCATTTCTAGCATGTGTTCCTGATATTATTTCTTTAAAAGTTCTTTAATAATCATTCCTATTCAGAAACAAACCATTACCTCAATTGCAAACATTCACTTTCCACTACACATTTGTGTCCCTTTCTTCGCATTGCATGGTAACATGATTTAATGAAATTTCTAGCGTGTTTTTCTGATATATTTTCTTTAAACATTCTTATATAATCATTACTATTCAGAAACAAACAATTACCTCAATAGCAAACATTCACGTCTTACTACATAGTTGTGCCCCTTTCTTCCCAATGCATGGTAACATGATTTAATGACATTTCTAGCAATTTTTCCTGATATACTTTCTTTCAATATTATTTTATTATCAGAACTATTCAGAAACAAACCATTACCTCAATGGCAAACATTCATGCATCACTACATCGTTGTGCCCCGATCTTCCCACGGTAACATGATTTAATGAAATTTCTACCGTGTTTTCCTGATATTCTTTCTTTAAACTTTCTTTAATAATCATTACTATTCAGAAACAAACCATTATCTCAATAGCAAACATTCACGTCTTACTACATAGTTTTGCCCCTTTCTTCCTAATGCATGGTAACATGATTGATTGACATTTCTAGCGTATATTCTTGATATACTTTCTTTAAACATTCTTTTATAATCATCGCTTTTCAGAAACAAACCATTACCTCAATAGCAACCATTCACGTGTCACTACACAGTTATGTCCCTTTCTTCCCATGGTAACATGATTAAATGACATTTCTAGCGTGTTTTCCTGATATACTTTCTTTAAATATTCTTTTATAATCATTACTATTCAGAAACAAGCCATTTCCTCAATAGCAAACATTCACGTATCGCTATACAGCTGTACCCCTTTCTTCCCATTACATGGTAACATGATTTAATGACATTTCTTGCGTGTTTTCCTAATATACTTCCTTTAAACATTCTTTTATAATCATTACTATTCAGAAGAAAGCTTTACCTTCAATAGCAAAAATTCACGTCTAACTACAGAGTTGTACCCCTTTCTTCCTACGGTAACATGATTTGATGACATTTCTTGCGTGTTTTCCTGATATACTTTCTTTAAACATTCTTTTATAATCATTTCTATTCAGAAACAAGCCATTACCTCAATAGCAAACATTCACGTATCACTACACAGTTGTGCTCCTTTCTTCCCACGGTAACATGATTTGATGACATTTCTAGCGTATTTTCCTGATATACTTTCTTTAAATATTCTTTTAAAAAATTAATATTCAGAAACAAGCATTTACCACAATAGCAAACATTCACGTCTCACTACACAGTGGTGCTCATTTCTTCCCATTACATTGTAACATGATTTGATGACATTTTTAACATGTTTTCCTAATATACTTTCTTTAAACTTTATTTTATAATCATTACTATTCAGAAGCAAGCCATACCTTCAATAGCATACATTTACGTCTCACTACACAGTTGTGCCCCTTTCTCCCCACGGTAACATGATTTAATGACAATTCTAGCGTGTTTTTCCGATATATTTTCTTTTAACATTCTGTTATAATCATTACTATTTAGAAACAAGCCATTACCTCAATAGCAAACATTCACGTCTAACTACACAGTTGTACACCTTTCTTCCCACTGTAACATAATTAAATGACATTTCTAGTGTGTTTTCTTGATATACTTTCTTTAAACATTCTTTTATAATCATTACTATTCAGAAACAAGCCATTACCTCAATAGCAAACATTCACGTATCACTACACAGTTGTGCCCCTTTCTTCCCTCGGTAACATGATTTGATGACATTAATAGCGTGTTTTCCTGATATACTTTCTTTAAACATTCTTTTATAATCATTACTATTCAGAAACAAGACATAACCTCAATAGCAAACATTCACGTATCACTACGCAGTTGTACCCCTTTCTTCCCACGGTAACATGATTTGATGACATTTTTAGCGTGTTTTCCTGATATACTTTCTTTAAACATTCTTTAATAATCATTACTATTCAGAAACAAGCCATTACCTCAATAGCAAACATTCACGTATCACTACACAGTTGTGCCCCATTTTCCTACGGTAACATGATTTGATGACATTTTTAGTGTGATTTCCTGATATACTTTCTTTAAACATTCTTTTATAATCATTACTATTCAGAAACAAGCCATTACCTCAATAGCAAACATTCACGTATCATTACACATAAAAACTGGAATAGCATATACTGCAATAAGATATCACTGGTTTTAACAAAATGACTTTTAACAGATGCAAGTATCTATGAGCATTTGTGGATTCTTTTATAAAAAAAAATTCAACGCATCCTCGTCTAGAAAAGCAAGTCAACCAGTTATTGTGCTTTATTTATGTGGGGATATATTCCTTAAACAAGAAATGTCACTGTTAAGTGTCACATGCTTCCCAACATGTCATGATGTTATGTTGATCATTTGTAGCAAGTATCATAAAAATTCATCTATGAATGACAAAGTTACAGGCAAGAACTCAAAGTGTTGTCAAACAAACTAAAATTGTGACTTTGACCTTTGAGGTACGGGTGTGGGTCATACTCGCGACTTGTCGTCATGTTCTGTTGATCATTTGTTGCAAGTTTCAACAAAATCCATCTATGCATGACAAAGTTACAGACCGGAAACGAAATACCGGACGGAAGGACGGACGGACGGACGGACGGACGTTCTCACAAATGGGTATTTAAGTGGCTTCTTTGCGTCAATCGTATTACTTGTGTTGCTAAATTTTAGCCACGTAAGTGAAAAAAAGCCACCTAAGAGCTGTTTTTTAAGTGTCTTGAACAGCCATGTTATGTTTTTTCAACAGCTATTCATCTGTCCATAAAAATTACTAACCCTAAACCCTAGACACTTAAATACCCATTTGTCCGCCCGGAAGGACAGACGGAAGGACGGACGGACGGTCGGAAGGACGCTGCTATTACTATATGCCACCAAATATTTTTTTGGGGGAGGGGGGGGGGGGCATTAAAAAATAAAAAGATTATCACTGTTAAGTGTCAGATGCCCCCAAGTGGTCTGTGATCTAACGATATATAAGTAGGTATTTAAAGACAAACGATATTGAGTATATTATTATACCTTGTGATGTTTATTTTTTTTATTATTGCCAATACGATACATCAATTACACTTAACTGAGTCACACATAGAATAAGGTTTCATATCTAAATTGTGTCCAAAACATGCTCTTTGTCACAGTATGTCATTATCTATTGTGACTGTAATCACATTCAGTTTAACTCTGAATAACGCTTCTTTCTTTATTCATGCTCACAATACATCACAATATATCATACTTTATACGCCTGTCCAATTCTAACTACTTTATTTATTGTAACTTAATGTCAAATCAGTTCAACTCTGGAACATATTTTATATTAAACTATGTGCAATACTTGTCTCTTTAGTTATTGTCACAATGTCATATCAGTTTAACAACGAATGAGTCATTATATTTTAAAGTATGTTCAATACTTAAATATTTGTTCACTTCCACTGAGATGTGACCAAGTCATGGTCACTGTAATAGCACATTACCGTTCTTGTGTCCAATATTCGATTATTTATTCATTTGTCACTGAGTATGTGACCCCGTCATGGTCACTGTAATAACACATTACCGTTCTTGTGTCCAATGCTCTATCATTTACTCATTTGTCACTGAGTATGTGACCCAGATGTGTTCACTGTAATAGAACATTATTGCTCTTGTGTCTAAATTTTCGATTATTTATTCATTGTCACTTCATTCCTTATTCATGAAGATATTAAGTTGTTGAAATCCTTCCAAGTATGAATGAGTAATAAACCGGACACGAAATGTGCTGCGCATATATAATAAGCGGTATGAGAAAATTACAGAGCGCACATGAATTGTCAAACGGACTAGAAATATCGTCAAACAGACATAGAGTGTGACCTTGATCTTAAGAAACGTCGTCACGCCATGTTGATAATGTTGTGTTTTTTTTTCAAATCTATCTATTAATAATAAAGTTACAGGACGGGAACCAAATCTGAAATAGACTGAAAGTGTGACATTGACCTTTTAGATAACGCAGCACACGTTGTCGTTATGTCATGTTGATGAAATGAATATTTTTTTGTTTGGATGGATTCAAAATTTGACAGACTGAAAGTGTGACTTTGACCTTTAAGGTACGGATTTTTGTCTTATGAGCGACACATCGTCATATCATGTTGATGAATTGAACATATTGTTTTTGAAATTAATCCATAGATGATAAAGTTACAGATCAGTCACGATATCTCACACAGACTAAAAGTGTTGTCAAAATCAAAGTGTGATCCTGATCTCTGAGGTACGAGTGTGTCTCTCACGCACACGCGACACATCGTCATGTCTTGCTGATGAATTGAGCCATGTGTTTATGTAATTTATTTATCGGACTTAATTCTCTTGAATAGGTCGTTAAGTGGCTTCTTAGCTTTTTACTTGTGTGGCTGAAATTATGCCATAAAATAGAAAAATGCCACATAACTGTTTTACAAACGTCCAATAAAAATACTAACCCTAAACCCTAGATACTTAACTACCCATTCGTATATGCGGACTGACGAGCTGACACTGCGATTATTATATGCTGATCAATTTTATTGGAGATGGGGGGGGGGGGGGGTGGGGGGGGGGGGGGCGGCATAGAAATTCTATATGGATTTTTACCATGGTAGTCCTAGACCTAACTTTATATATATAGAACAAAAAAAACAACACTTCAACTGTAGTGAGACCTTCAGAAACTTTTATGCATGCATTAATTGCATGATAGTTCCTCTTTCCTCATTTTATTGATCATTCTTAAGGCCGTGTCCAGACATCAATTTGACAACATCCAAATGTGAATTATCAAATATTAAAATTCTCATTGAGTGCTTGACTAAATATGACTTCAGGTCTTATTTTTCAAAGAGTATAACTTATCTCGTATATAGCAGACCGTTAAGAGTAAATGTGCATGGTAGCGTGATCGTAAATCCATACATCCAGGTCATAGTTAGAAAACATCTAGTCGGAAT
This sequence comes from Panopea generosa, assembly GCA_029582155.1. NCBI lineage: Eukaryota > Metazoa > Mollusca > Bivalvia > Adapedonta > Hiatellidae > Panopea > Panopea generosa. The sequence continues at coordinate 27,591,066 of CM055911.1, read as the reverse complement.
ACTCGGATTGAAATGTGCTGAAAGGTCGAAATATTGTAATTTATTTTTCAAATTGATGATTTTTAATGAAATCACCACAAATTTGTCTTAGAACCAAAAAAAAACAGAAAATTAATGATATTGCAGTATAGAAGTTCAGTGTTTTTGAATGGGGCTTAACGCCATTTTCAAAACATTATTTAAGGTTTACACTCAGTGACATTGAAAACTAACAAATAACTAGTAAATGTATCCAGGCGAATGGTTCATGCACTCATTACTGACGCCTGTGAATTTTCACATTTGTGGGTAGCTTAAAAAAATTGAGAAAAACAAATCATGTCACAGTCATGCAATTTGGACAGTAGAAGATGGAGAAGGCACTCTTAACGTAAATCAACCGAATGAAATCTGACACTAAAGTGTAAAAAGAGTTTTTAAAAGCCCTTAGTATATATGCGAATGTTTTATTGGTTGAAGAAGACCTCAAACTGATTTTTAGTAGAACCATAAGTAGCTGGCAATCTTTTTCAAATATATATATATATATATATATTTTTTTTTTTAATTTCAATCACTGAAAAGTGATCCATTTAATCACCCCGTAATATGTCTGTGAGGGTCAGGGTGGGCCATCCCTCAACAAACCGTACAAATATATATATCAGTCAAGTTGTAACATACATTCATATATATACACTGAAAGGAAAAAGAAAGCATACATTTTGGTTTTTGAAATTATTTCATTATTGACTAAGTTTATTCATGTGATGGAAAAATGAACTGATTTTTATCTTATTGTTTTGCTTTGAAATGAATTAAATGTTTGTTTTTTTTATTCAACAGTATGATGAATTATAAATATACAAAATTTATATGCAATACATTTTTTGTTCCTTGACCTGTCGACGTTTATAGGTAAGTATACTTTCTTTTTCCTTTCATCGAATACACATATATACATTAATCTTAAAGGGACACACCAGTCTAAACAAATTATAGATTGAAGCTCGAGCTAAAAAGAAATCAAACAGAAATAAAATATAAATTGACACAGTGGATGATAGTATAAGAAAATTATGTTGTCTAATGACTTCAGGAGATTTTTCTCTCTTAAGTCCATAGTGGCTGGCTTGGTGTAGGACCTTAATAAATATTAAATATGGATTTTGGTTTATCCCTTTTTACAGAAAAGATAAAGTGGCAATAATTACATGAATTTTATTATATTGGGGTTGTTTTTGTGTGTTTATATTTATTAGAGGTATCTATAATTGGAATGGTTTATAAACACAATTTTTTGTGTGTTAATTGATGGTGTTTATTGAAAGCCAGGAGAAGACATTAAAAAAATTTCAAAGATACCTTGGTTCATTTGATATTTTTCTAGTAAAATTTAACTTTATTTGAGAATCAGCAAACACAAAAGAATCACCTATTTCTTAAATTTTATAAAACATGTGTTTTCAGTTATTGGATTGGTTGAATATTAGTGTAATATATTTCTCATTTGCATATATTTCATGAAAAATTAAGCAGATTCACATACAAACTAAAATATTATGTCAATTATGTATATAAATATACAGAAAGAATAAGTAACAAACTTATATGTGAATTCAAGAGAGACAGGTGTGTAGTGTAAGGATTTTTTGTTGTTGATTTTTAAAAATCAAATATTAAAAAATAATTAGATGAAACAACAATTGTTTTGAAAGAAACATTATTAAGAGTGTACATGTGTAAACACTATTTCCAAGCAGATATTTATAGTTCAACATAGTCCCTTATAATTATAATGATTCCATTTGTGACACAATAAATATAGGCTATACTATTGATGTAAACAGTAATTAAGATCTTATATTATTGCAAAATTTGCTTTCACAAATAAGATAAACTCTAGTTAGAGTACACATGTGTTCTATGACCAGATGTAAAATTGTTTTTCAAATATATTGTTTTCTTGCGAGCGGGACTCGAACCTACGACCTTTGCAATGTGAGGTAAATATTCTTGATACGGCGTCTCCGGCCACTCGGAGGATCATAACTTTCGAAGTGAATCGTTGACTAAAATATTTTAACTGGCGCAACACTTTGATCATGAAATAAAACTGTTTATCTTTTCATTGGCAACAATTGTGATATTAGATATTCTTTAGAAGTATATTACCGACTGACTTTTACGCATTCACTGTCACCGTCAATAGGTAAGCTTAGGAAGGGGTAGTAACTAGCCTATACAAATGATTAAGGGAAAGAATAACAAAGAAATGTTGCTCAAACAGATCCCTGATTAATTATCTGCAAATATATGTTTCACCGTCCAAAGGTCTGAAATTCCCGGTATATTCCAGGTGTTCGCTAATTGTGTGACGTTATCTCTCCATCTAATCTAACTTGATAACACAGTTTACTTTCCAATTGATGAAATAGTTTTCTGGAGTGTATAATATAAGTTAAGTAGTCCATACCATTGGAGTAAAACGTTTGATGCTTAAGCGCCATGTTTTGTTTTATCGCTGGCATTAGTAAGTTCCTCAACGTCTTACATAAACATAATTTTGCTCGTTCTATATACTGATACATGCACTTCTGGAACACTGAAAACATTACCAATGTCATCAATTGTATGCACTTTCACAAAAATAATGCCTTCCCGATTTACACAACTCTAAACGACCGTCATGTAAGGGAGGTAATTCTTAATTACGACCTTAAGCAGCTATCCGCAGTAGCCTAGCTTTGCGGATATCGCACCACTGTGCACTGACGACGAGATATCGGCGATATCCATCACGTATCTCTAGCCAAGGGAAAGTAATACTTGTTTTTCCGGTCCCGTTTATGTTCTTAAAGCTTTGTTTTGTTGTGTGTCAAACGGCAATATGCACCGCAGTGTTTCTTTGTGATTGTCATCCTGCAACAATATGCTTTTAAATAGCTGAACGTGTAAACTGCAAAAAAAACAGTTTTTCATCCTGCTTTTGTGAACTTTGGATTTTAAAAAGATGAATGTTAAAATTGCAAAAACATTTTGTCATTCTGCGTTTGTAGACTTTTGCTTTTAAACAGATGAAGGTTGAAATTGCAAATGTATTTTTCATCCTGCGTTGGTAAAGTTTGGCTTTTAAATAACCGAAGCTGTCAATTGCAAAAGTAATGTGTCATTCTGTGTTGGAAAAAAATGCTTTAAAATAGCTGAACGTGCAGAGGAATTCTGTTATCTTATGTTTGTAAACTTTGATTTTTAAACAGCTGAAACTGTCAATTGCAAAAACATTTTGTAATCCTGCGTTTGTAAAATTAAGCTTTTAAATAGCCTAAGGTATAAATTGCTAAAGAGTTTTGCGAGCATGCATTTGTCTTTTAAATAGCTGTAGCTGTCAATTGCAAATGTTTTTGTCAATTTGGATTTTTTTTAAATACTATAGATGTCAATAACATAAGTTTGTTGTCATCCTGCGTATGTAAAATTTGGTTTGAAATTATCCGAAAGTGTCAATTGCAGAGGTATTTTGTCATTTTATATTTGTTGATTTCGGCTTTTAAAAAGCTGAGGGTGTAAATAGCAAAAAACATTTTGTCATCCTGCTTTCGTAAAATTTGGCTATTAAATCGATGAAGGTTTGAATTGTAAATGTATTTTATCTTTCTGCGTTTGTGAATTTTAGTTTTTAAATAGCTGAAGCTGTCAATTGCTAATGCAGGTTATTAGCCTGCGTTTGTAAAAATTGGCTTTCAAATAGCTGAAGCTGTCAATTGCTAAAGTAGGTTAATAGCCTGTGTTTGTATATTTTGGTTTTTAAATAGCTGATACTGTCAATTATTGAAGTAGGTAATTAGTCTGCGTTTGTTAATTGTGGCTATTAAATAGCTGAAGCTGTCAATTCCTAAAGTAGGCTATTAGCCTGCATTTGTAAATTTTGACTTTTAATAGCTGAAGTTGTCAATTGCTTAAGTAAGTTAAAAGCCTGCGTTTGTAATTGTTGGCTATTAAAAGCTGAAGCTGTCAATTGCTTAAATAGGTTTTTAGCCTGCGTTTGGAAATGTTGGCTTTTAAATAGCTGAAGCTGCCAATTGCTAAAGTAGGTTATAAGCCTGCATTAGTAAAAGTTTAGCTTTTAAATAGATGAAGCCGTCAATTGCTAAATTTGGCTATTAGCATGCATTTGTAAATTTAGGCTATTGAAAAGCTGAAGCTGTCAACTGCTAAGAGTAGATTATTAGCCTGCGTTTGTAAATTTTTTGCTTATTAAATAGCTGAAGATTTCAATTGCTAAAGTAGGTTATTAGCCTGCGTTTGTAAATTTTGGCTTTTAAATATCTGAAGCTGACAATTGATGGTACTTGCACGCAAAACTTAAAGTAGGTAATTACCTGCGTTTGTAAATTATGAAGCTGTCAATTACAATTATGTCATCCTGCGTTTGACTTTGAAATAAGTATGTTGTTATCCTACGTTTATAAATGGTTGGTTTTTAAACAGCTGAAGCTAAATGGCAGACGATTTAAGTTCTATTATACTTCTTGAACTCAATTTGACTAAGATTTTCTTGATAGTCCTTTCAATTCAAATTCTGCTCTAATCAGATTCATTCTGATGCCTTCTTTTGCCTGTCGAATAGGATCACATAATAACAAGCAAAGTGTCGAATAGGCATCAATTGTGACATAAACAAGATCAATATACATTATATGCATACTATATCTCAATAAAAACAGTCAGGCTTCGATGGCTCGAAAGCAAGTAGGACAACTCTTATATCCAAACAATATGTACAGTATAGCCTCAAATCATATTTACATTTCATGGTTTTTAGTGGACAAACAATCATTGGGCATGTACAAGAACTATTTAATCCATAAAACGTATAAATGTATCTAATTCAAAATATGCATTAACGATTTAATGGCAGAAATCCATTTAATACCCTGAAACGCAAAATCCAAAATCTATAAATAAAGTTTATATTCCATTTAAATATCCACGCGTTTTTTTATTGAAAAGTATATAATAAATTAATAAGGGATCCAAATCATCTACAATAAATACTTTTATGATAATATCCAAGCGTTTCTATTGAAACGGAAACGCACTCATTTAGTAAGTTCGAGATCACTAAAATTTGTACAGTATCTACCAACAGATAACAAAGGTTTGTTGATGAAAAAGTAATCATAAATTATACTCTGCAATTGACGAAAAGTATTCAAATCAAAACATTCGCGCTTTCTTACAGTTAATGCTTTCGTAACTCAAATAAGAGAGCTTTTAAACATATTGATAATTATATATCGTCCAATAAGTGCAATAAGTTTAAATGAAATAAAAAGGCACTTGGTACGTTTTTATACTAATGTGGCGATATTTAAACTTGTTGATGCCAAAATATATTCATTGGACATAATCCAGTCGAAACTTTGTCGGTGCGGATAATTATGATTATAAACCAATTACGAGTACCTTTAATTCAATACACGATATCACCAAACTCAACTACTCATTGTGGGTGAAAATGGGTTCATCCAGCAAGTACGAGAACTCTTAAATGATGTACAAATAACATTTATGATTGAGAGATGCGAAAGCATTCATTAAGCAAGTTGTTGTTGTATGAGGTTTAGCGTCGTTTTCAACAATTGTTCAGTCATATCGCGACAGTAATCTAAGCATTAGTACATTGGAGTATAGTGCTGTAGACACATGGTAAGATACCTCACTCAGTCAAATTATACTGACATCGAGTCAACAAGACTTAGAACTATCCTCTAAATGCTGAGCGCCAAGTGACGTATCTTCTAGTCATCTGATCGAACTGTACCCCTAGACAAGATAGCTATAGCCCAGTCAGAATACAAATGCTTTGTTAGTTCCAAAGTATGTATTAAACAAGAGCTGTCGGATGGGCAGCGCGCTGGACTATTCGAATATTTGTCACAGCATTACAAATTTTGATTGAGACTGATGACAAATCCAAGCAAATGAGAGTTATCTAAGTTACAAAAATTGACAAAATTGAGTAGGTCTTATAACTGCAATATCTTGTATTAGCCCAGCAGATTAGTGAAAAATCGTTCACATTGTGATACAAGCACCAATATTAGCATACCTACTCATCTTAGAATACTTACTAGAAAAAGTCATACACAACGTCTGTTTTATGTATTTTAGGGACCATGTCTAGCACTACCTATTCGTGAAACGTCTTTGAGGTTCGTAGAGGAGGTGAATTAATCAAAGCTGAACATGCGATATGATGAGGATGGCATTAGCCCACAGCTTTTTATTAGGAGCTGTAACATGTGTCAAGAATTGTAACAGCTTATTACTGCTGTCGTGTTTACCACTGTCACCCCAAGCAGTAGAAAAAGGCTGATTCTCACGCAGGAAGAATTCTAGTAGGTCACATTCTATGAACACGATGAGTGTGCAGAATAGTCGACACTCCGTGTCCTCTCTGTTGCTTTGAATCACCAGTTGCCGGTTCTTCTTGTCCACCTTGTTTTTCTTTATTGGCTACTTCGTATTGAGCAATCAGGCGACTGACTTCAGGACCCAGCTAAAATCCATCTTTTTAGTGCTGATGGATCTTCATTCGCACCAACGGTACAACCGCCAACTTTGATAACAGCATTGGTCTGTTCATGAAGTTAATCGGCTTGATTTGTGTAAAACAAATTTTCCATTATGAATTTCCAGCTCATGAATGGGAAGCTATCATGCATAGTTCAAATTGTTTTTGGCAAAGAAGGGGTATTAGCTCAGACAGCGCTTGGCAGTACGAGAAAATGTTGGCTTCTCGGAATACTCGAACCAATGATAATATCATATTTTGACTCCGTGCAGTAATACATTTATGATTGCTTCTGGGTTTTGTAGATAATTGTTGCTGTAACTTGGTACATTTGCCGTGTTCTATTGACACAGGAAACAGAGAGGATTACTTATGCTATTTCAGAAGAAGCTACTTCTGCTACAACAATGGCTACTGTCCATCCGCTGTTTTCGAGGAGAGCTCTAATGAACTTCAGTGAAGCTATCTCAATATGTAGACCTTCAAACATGATGGCAAACTTGATTTCACCATATTGCTCGGATTTATGTCATTTTATCTCTTTTGGCAATAGCTACCACGTAAATGTGCTTGTCGAAGCGATGACTGGAGCTGGACATAGTTTAAGGTATGCAAACGTGTCCTTTAAATGCGGACTTCAATTGCTAGGCCTCTTTTAATATATGTATGATGGGCTTACCAAGTATTTTATGGCATTGCAATCAAATTGTTCCATGATGTTGACCGTCTCTAGCCATTCATACTCGCATGTCAGTTGAAACTGGAAAAAATCTATCCATGTCTGTTAGTCTGTCAATTTGGGTGGGGCTGGTTTCTTTGTCGTGAAGCAAACACATTGAATATGGATTTTTGTTCAATCATGTGTCTTCGCAAGATCTTTGTGGTTTTTGCAACGTAAATGATTTCAAACTAGTAGGAAGCTTTGTAACAAGGCTGAGCCAATATCTTTTTTGAATTCTATAAAGGTATCATTTTCCTTCTTGTGAGTTTCGAAATCAGGAATTTCTGCAAACAACTTGTCATTCAGTCTGATGGAGTCAACATCTGGTTTGTCTATCCCTAATTGTTCGAGTTGCTGATTGTATATATCTGCAAGTCAAGATAAAGCACGTCTGAATACCATCACTACTAGTTTCAACTATGAAGGTGAGAAGCTCTAAAAGTACAAGAGGATATGTTTCTTTTTCTCGATATATTTGGTCTCCTTCTGACTTTCATTTGTTAATAGGTAAGTCCTCCCATTATTGTATAAGGCTGTCAAGCACCACTTATGATACTTATGCACTTGTGCCACAATATCTCCGCAACTAAGTCTGAAGTTTGCCATAAATTAGATGTCGCCACATTCAGTTAGTACTTTAACAAAATGCATTGCCATGACTTGTCTTAGTTCACATGTTGGAGACGCCTTCTCACAGAAGAAGCACACTTGGCTTTCATTATAATAACGATTTAAAGTCAAGGTGTTATGCTTATACAACCTTGGACCGCAGAATAATGATTATGCACATGCATACATGAGATTACAACTAGGTTTTGGCATAAAATGACTGCTCTGAACCTATTCCGATCGATCAGCCAGTATCATTTAAGTCATGTGCGATCTGTACACTATCCTGATAACTGAAGCCCCGTTGTCCTTGGCTCGGCTCCTGTTTATTCGGTTACCGCTATATAACCGGTACTCCATCTATCTATACTAAAGCTAATGCACATGGGGTTCATAAGGTAACAATACAATAAAAATTGAGCTGACACTGAAATCCCTGCAGAATTTCACTGCAATGATATTATCAGTCTGTCCTGGTTGTGCCTTGTCATCTTCAAAATCTCTGAATGATTCAGATAAGTTTAAATTTATACATTTGGGTTCTCCGTGACAATAAAAGTAATATGTGATCAAAAAATTATTAAAATTGGACTATTCAGTTAAACTGAATAGCAAAAACAGTAATCTTTATAAAAAAATGGCGACCATCTTGAAAAAAATTGAAGTAGCTAACGGTCTTTTTAAAACAAGTAGTCCGTCATGAGTACCTTTGCCAATTTTAGTGCTTGTATCACAATTTGAATGATTATCCTGAAGTATTGACTTAATCCCTGGGCTATATGACGTTTCAGTCAAATACATGCAGTAACTGCTAAGTTATGAATTTAAGTAAAACAAAGTCCCTAACTTGCAAAAAAATCTGGCAAGAGTTATCTGACTAAATTATTTTAGTTAATTTCATGACTAAAAAGCAATATATAAAGCTTCAATCAAATACATTGAACGGTTGGTGTAATATGGACTTGACAGTACTTGCATGCAAAGCTTTAACCAAAATTCTAAGTCAAGAAGGGCAATAGTTTGCATTATATTCATGCAAGAGTTATCTAACTTAATTACTGTAGTAGGGTTGATGACTGGAAAGACTTGTGTAAAGTTTTAATCAAATGCATTGAGTGGTTGGTGAGATATGGACTTGATGGTACTTGCTCGCAAAACTTTAACCAGAATATTTAAGTCAAACAAGGGCAATAATTTGCATTACATTCATGCAAGAGTTTTGACAACTTAGTTATTGAGGTACGGTTGATGACTAGGAAGGCGTTTGTAAAGTTTCAAGTCAATACATACATTGGTTACTGAGATATGGACTTAATGGTACTTGCACGCAAAACTTTAACCAGATTTCTAAGTCAAACAAGGGCAATAATTGGTATTATATTCAAGTAAGAGTTATCTAACTTAGTTATTGTAGTAGGGTTGATGACTAGGAAGGCTTGTGTAAAGATTCAAGGCAATACGTGCAATGGTTACTGAGATAGGGACTTGAATGCAAAACTTTAACCAAGGTGTGACGCCGACGCCGACGCATGTGTGAGTAGAATAGCTGTCTTTATTCTCCGAATAGTCGAGCTAAAAATCAAGAACTAGTACTTTAAATTTTATACAAAATAGCTCCAATCTCAATACTCATGTTTTTATGCAAAAATATTCGTCAAACCAAATACGAGAAAGCTGGCCTATACCATATAGTTCCAATCTAAATACCCATGTTGTGTTGATGCGGAAGTACTCGTCAAAGCAAGTACAATAACACTAATCAATGACAAATACACTCAATATATATATTCACTCTTTGTCGGTGCGATATTGTTCATTGAGCAAGTGTGAGATTTATTAAGTTGAAATAAACAAATATATCCTCCAATCTATAATATATTCATTCATTACCAATGAGCAAGTACATGACCTGAGACTATAAAGTCAATAAATATATATCTCAATAAAATATTCCCTTTTTATTGGTGCAAAAACATCACTAATTGAGAGAGTACGAGGTCTATAAAGTATATAGAGTATAGCCACCAGTAGAGCTATTCGCAAACACATGTATTTGTGTATCTAGTACGAGAATAGTTACGCTTCGTTGGTTCGAAAGTATCCGTTAAGCAAGTACAAAGATTCTTAAATGTTTTCAAAATTAACGCCAAATCATATTTGTTTGTTTTGAGAAACAATATTTCTTAAGAAAGTCCAAGCGTTCTAAATTACATACTTATATTCATATTATCATCTACACAATATTGATTAGACATACCTGAATTGCTGAAGTGGAACTTGATTAGCTTGCCTGTCGCTTCTCTCTCGCTCTCCTTTCAGCAATATCCACAAGGAGGCTGATCATGTCTGCTTTGAGATATATGTGATGACTTTCTTTAATCCCCTCTTATTTTGTCTAGAGTGTTAAACGCTTTAGCGGCTGTCGATTTATATTGACGGATTCTGCTTTATTCATCCTCTCTGTTGACATTCTTTCACCAGCAATTGATAGCTCATTTTACTCTTGTCGCCTGACTGTATCCAATAACCAAACGGCACTATTAGCTCCAGAATTACTCCAGAAGTTCCCATTGCTCTTACGCCCAGCACGTTTGATCTTAATCTGGTTATGACATCATCTGAGGGTCATTTTAGCATCCCTCAATCCTTTGTTATGAACAACAATCCTGTTTATTTGGAGTTGGTATCGGCTTCCTTCGTTACGTTGGGAAAATTGAAATGATGAATGTTACCGAATGTTTCTTACATTTGATTGCATCTAAACTGCCTGCTATTCATTTAGTAAGTTATCAGCTTTGGAAATTTGGGTTGTCGTTGCATCTAGCTATATTAGACTGAGCTTCGCCAAGATCTACGTTGCTATCAGGTAGACCGTGAACGGAACTTAAAGAATCCTCAAATTCATGTCTTTATCCTGCCAGTATTTCTGATTTTCTATCAGTTTGTAAGTTTTTTACACGCCGAAATGATATTTCATGAAACTAACATGTTTTTATTATTAATATCATCTGGTCAGACGGCGGAGATCACCTCTTCACTGACCATATTTTAAAATATATTCTTCCTTTGTCCTGGTTTTCCTCTTCCTTCTCTTCTCCACCAAACCGATCTTTACGCATACTGTATATAAGAATAGACATGTTTTTAAATTCCCTCCCAATTGTCACCATGCTCTTACTTAGATATACAAACTCTGCCTTATTTGTTCTTGACGGCAATTAAATATATTCCCTCCTTTACATTTCCTTGATAGTTTTCCTTCCTGCATCAATCACATTGGCTTTTTTTTCCTCTTCGAAGTATTTTACTGAATATATGCTTGTATATCGCTTTCCGCCTAACCATTAAGAGGCTCTAACCAATGTTGTTTATTTTCTGGTCATCACATTCTCCATCTCATAAGGTGAACATGTGCGTTGGTCTTATTTCAAAATAAGTGGACACGTTTTCTTTGTTCGGTGAACGTTTAGTCTTTTATCGTTCTTGCACGTCTCTCCACAACTGCAGAACTCAGATGACATTAGTTATTCTGTCTTATTCCGTTATTTCTATTTTGGTTCAAACATTTCCCCCAGCTCTTTTCCTGATGGTTTACTATAATATATTTTTCAATAGATATAGTGTACGCGTTCAGAATTGCAAGAGTTGTACCCCCGGCGTCCTAAATAACACACCGGTCTTTCCCGTATATCAGCTGTCAGCTGTATTGGTAAATTGTCATTATTCTTTTCAAGAATTTCCACTTGCCTCAGCTCTATCAGCAGGTAGATCAATAGATAATATAAGACATTATACTCCAATAAAAACTATTCAAGCATTTTTGGTGAATGTTATCATAAAAAGACTATACGAACTTTTCATACACGCTTATAAAATATAAACTCCGATCAAAATAAGAAAGCTTTTTTGTTACTGCGAAAATATTTGTAAATTAAGCACGAGGGCACGAGAGCTCTAAACATTAAAGGCCATAATCAAAATGTTCGTGGTTCCCTGGTGCATGAATATTCACTAACCGAATACGAGAACGCTAACATCTGCTATATTTTATGTATACTTCCATCCATAAAATATGCATGGTTTGTTGGTGAGAAAGCAATATTTGGGCAAGTACATCAAATCTACACTACGCAATATATACCCCAATATGAACATCTTTATTGTTTGCAATAGTATTCATTCAGAAAACTCAGACCCTCTAAAATTTATACAACATATACTCCAACTTATATTCATGTCATGACTTGTTGGTGCATATGCATTAATTAAACAAGTACGATAGCTGTTACATTTATACAATATGGACTCCAATACAAATATCCATGGACTGGTAGAGGATAAGCATTCTTAAAGGAAGTACAAGCGCTCTAAATGCTTAACAGTATATACTCGATACAATATGCATTATTTGTCAGTGCAAAGGATATACGTAGCAAGTACGAGAACTCCTAAATCTATACAACCCATTCTTCAATCAAATGCAAGCCTTGTAAGCGTGAAAAAATATAGATATTAAACTCGTAAGCGAACTCTGAAATCTATGTATTATAGGCTCCAATAAAACAGCATTCTTTGTGCAAAAATATTTGTTTTGACAAAACACTAGATCTCTACACGCTATACAAAAAAGTCTCTAATCAAAGTATTCACTCTTTCTTTGGTACAAAACACTTTAACAAGTAAAATAAAAAGTTATCATCCAAAGACAATATCCATGATATCATGGCAGGATATCATCGTGTGCGTAGATATAAGTTCATAATTAAAGTCTATACTACTTTGTACAGACAGTTGTAAAGATCAGGTATTAACACTAAGATACAATTATCTGGTCTATACCACTGTGTCCATACACGTATAAATATCCGGCATGGAAAATTAAACTCAACGATCTGATCTATATCACTTTGTCCATACAGTTGTATATATCAGGCAGCATGGCCCTTAGATACATTTATCTAATCTATACCGATTTGACAATACAGTTGCATATGTATAATATCAAGTATCGACACTTAGATACAATTATTTGGTCTATACCGCTTGGTCTTTACAGTTGTAGATAGAAGTTATTGGAACTTAAATACAACTGTGTTGTCTACACCACTTTGTTCCTACAATTGTATGTATCAAGTATGGACACCAGATACAATTGCATGGTCTGAAACCAGACACGACACTTAAATATATACAATGATCTTGTCTATACGCTTTGTTTATACAATTTATATAGCAAATATAGACAGTTAATGCAACTGTATGGTCTATGTTGCTTTGCCCATACAGGTATAAATATCAGGAACGGTCGTGTCCGTACTGCGTTGTCTATACAGTTTGTATATATCAGACATGGACACTAAGATACTAGTGCCTGGTCTATACCACTTTGTGCATAATATTGCATACATCAGGTATAGACACTTAAATGCAACTGTCTGATCTAAACCACTTTGTCCATACAGATATAAATACCAGGTATGTACATTTAAATACAATGGAATGATCTACACCACTGTGCCTATACAATTGTATATATCAGGTATAGACACTTATACACAACTGTCTTATATATAACACTTTGTCTATAAAGTTGTACATATCAGGTATGGACACTCATATACAACCGTCTGGTTTATACCGCTGTGTCTATTCAGTTGTATATATCAGGTATGGATACTAAGCTACAACTGTCTCGTCTACACAACTTTGTTCATGTAGATATACATATCAGGTATTGACACTTAGAAATATTTGCCTGGTCTAAACCACTTTGTGCATACTGTTGCGTACATCAAATATAGCTACTTAAATGCAACTGTCTGATTTTAACCACTGTCTGGTATATACCGCTTTGTTTATAGATTTTTATATATCCGGTATGGACATTTTTATACAACTGTCTGGTATATACCTTTTTGACTATACAGTTGTATCTATCCGGTATGTACACTTATATACACTTATATACAACTGTCTGGCATATATCGCTTTGTCGATACAGTTGCATATAACCGGTATTGACACTTTAATACAATTGTCTGCTATATACTGCTTTGTCTATACAGTTTTACATATCTGGTATTGACACTTATATACAACCGTCTGGTCTATAATGCTTGAGCTATACAGTTGTATATATCCAGTATGGACACTTAAATACAACAATCTGTTATATGTGTATATATACAATTGCATGCAACTGCTTAGTCTATGCCACTTTGTCTATATAGGTATAAATATCAGATTTAGACGCTTAGAAATAATTGTCTGGCAATAACACTTTGTCCATACAGATATAAATATCAGGTATGGATACTTAGAACTATCTGTCTGTGCCACTTTGTCAATGCAGGTATAAATATCAGGTAAAAACTCTTAGAAATAAATGTCTGGTCTTAACCGCTTTGTTGATACAGTTGTAAATCAGGAATAGACGCTTAGATGCAACTGTCTGCTCTATGACACTTTGTCCATACAGGTGTAAACATCAGGTATGGTCATTTAGAACTATCTGTCTGGCCTATAACACTTTGTCCATACAGATATATAGATCAGGTATGGACACTAAAATACAACAATCTGGTCTATACCACTTTGTTCATACATTTGTATATAGCATTTCTATATAGCAGGCATGGACACTTATATACAACTGCTTGCAAATATCATTGAATTGTCACATGAAGTAGTTATTGACAAACAACTATTGAGCAGCTGCCACGACTGCAAATCACTATAATATAATGTGTCTCGTCTGCAGATGAAATGTGGAGTCATTAAAACTACGATGTTTTATAACCTATATTACAAGTTACGAAATTTTCTTCTGTAAACCGTCAAAATATAAAACAACAAATTGAAATTATTAAAAAAATGCTTAGTACTACTGTTAGTTCATACATTGATTTAACCATAATAACAAACTGTGAAGTCGTGACTTATCCCACACTACGTCAGTGCTGTTCGGATTAAACTGTACTGTATGTTAACTACAGTCTTATTATATAAAAATGTTTATGAATATTTGAACTGACAAACTCGGCAAAATGTTTATCTAAAGGAAAAACATGAAAACGCTAATTTCGAACAGCAAAAACACAATGCATTATATGAATATCAATAATATATCAATTAAACAATACGATCATGCAAGGGAGGGGTAAGAATAAATGTACTCACAGTAGCGTAATGACAGTCATCGCGTTCCAAACCATGTTCCCAATGTGTGTGTCTGCCGAAAATAAAATTTGTTCCCAGACACGATCCCATTGTGTGTGTCTACAGAGAATACATTTTGTTTCCAATCACGATCTAAATGTGTGTGTCTGCCGAGAATAAGTTTTGTTCCCAGTTACGATCCCAATGTGTGTGTATGCCGACAATTGATTTTGTTCCCAGTCACGATTTAAATGTGTGTTACTGCCGATAATACATTTTATTCCCAGTCACGATCCCAATGTGTGTGTCTGTCGAGAATACATTTTGTTCCCAGTCAAGATCCAAATGTGTGTGTCCGCCGAGAATATATTTTGTTCCCAGTCACGATCCCAATGTGTGCGTCTGCCGAGAATACATTTTGTTCCCAGTCACGATCCCAATGCGTGCGTCTGCCTAGAATTCATTTTGTTTCTAGTTACGATTCCAATGTGTGCTTCTACCGAGAATACATTTTTCTTATTCACGATCCCAATGTGTGTGTCTGCTGAGAATACATTTTGCTCCCAGTCATGATCCTAATGCGTGTGTCTGCCCAGAATACATTTTGTTCCCAGTCACGATCCCAATGCGTGCGTCTGCCTAGAATTCATTTTGTTCCTAGTTACGATCCCAATGTGTGCTTCTGCCGAGAATACATTTTTCCTATTCATTATCCCAATGTGTGTGTCTGCCCAGAAAACATTTTGTTCCCAGAGCATGCCGATAGACTATGTTTGATTAAAGCAAGTTGTCCCATTGAGTGATATTCTGTGGATGATGGAGTGTAAGGAAAACACTATTTCTCAAACCAAGTTTGTGATCTTGGTACAGTTGTCAATTATCCTTAAAGAAAACGAAAGAGGAGGCGTTCAGGTCAAATGCCATTCGCGTTTTAAAGAATTTGACTGTTGCTTGATCCTAAGCAGAGGTTGATTTTCCCTTTCGTTGTGTTAGTGTGGGTGACTTAGACATCCACTGATTTACAGGCAGACCTGGTAAAAGAGCAATACAATAAGTGGCAACTGAGACAGAAGCATGTTTTGTATTCAACACTGACTGCATATCGCCAACTGACTGGAGATAGTGTTGGCGATCCTAGACATCCACTGATTTACAGGCAGACCTGGTAAAAGAACAATGCCTTAAGTGGCACTTAAGACAGAAGCAGGTTTTGTATTCATACACTGCATATCGCCTATTGACTGGAGGTAGTGTTGGCGATCTAAGACATCCACTGATTTACAGACAGACCTGGTAAAAGAGCAATGCAATAAGTGGCAATTAAGACAGAAGCAGGTTTTGTATTCATACACTGACTGCATATCGCCTACTGACTGGAGGTAGTGTTAGCGATCTAAGACATCCACTGATTTACATGCAGACCTGGTAAAAGAGCAATGCCATCAGTGGCAACTGAGACAGAAGCATGTTTTGTATTCATACACTGACTGCATATCGCAAACTGACTGGAGGTAGTGTTGGCGATCTTAGACATCCACTGATTTACAGGCAGACCTGGTAAAAGAGCAATACCATAAGTGGCAACTGAGACAGAAACATGTTTTGTATTCATACACTGACTGCATATCGCCAACTGACTGGAGGTAGTGTTGGCGATCTTAGACATCCACTGATTTACAGGCAGACCTGGTAAAAGAGCAATGCCATAAGTAGCAATTTAGACATGAGCATGTTTTGTATTCATACACTTACTGCATATCGCCTACTGACTATAGGTAGTGTGGGCGATCTTAGACATCCACTGATTTACAGGCAGACCTGGTAATTAAGCAATGCCATAAGTGGCAATTGAGACAGAAGCATGTTTTGTATTCATACACTGCCTTCATATCGCAAACTGACTGGAGGTAGTGTTGGCGATCTTAGACAACCACTGATTTACAGGCAGACCTGGTAAAAGAGCAATGCCATAAGTGGCAATTAATACAGAAGCATGTTTTGTATTCATACACTGACTGCATATCGCAAACTGACTGGAGGTAGTGTGGGCGATCTTAGACATCCAGTGATTACAGGCAGACCTGGTAAAAGAGCAATGCCATAAGTGGCAATTAAGACAGAAGCATGTTTTGTATTCATACACTGACTTGATATCGCCTACTGACTGGAGGTAGTGTGGGCGATCTTAGACATCCAGTGATTACAGTCAGACCTGGTAAAAGAGCAATGTCATAAGTGGCAATTGAGACATGAGCATGTTTTGTATTCATACACTGACTGCATATCGCCAACTGACTGGAGGTAGTGTGGGCGATCTAAGACATCCACTTATTTACAGGCAGACCTGGTAAAAGAGCAATGCCATTAGTGGCAATAGAAACAGAAGCATGTTTTGTATTCATACACTGACTGCATATCGCGAACTGACTGGAGGTAGTGTGGGCGATCTAAGACGTCCACTGATTTACGGGCAGACATGGTAAAAAAGCAATGCCATAAGTGGCAACTGAGACAGAAGCACGTTTTGTATTCATACACTGACTGCATATCGCCAACTGACTGGAGGTAGTGTGGGCGATCTAAGACATCCACTGATTTACAGGCATACCTGGTAAAAGAACAATGCCATAAGTGGCAATTGAGACAGAAGCATGTTTTGTATTCATACACTGATTGCATATCGCCAACAGACTGGAGGTAGTGTGGGCGATCTTAGACATTCACTGATTTACAGGCAGACCTGGTAAAAGAGCAATGCCATAAGTGGCAATTGAGACAGAAGCATGTTTTGTATTCATACACTGACTGCATATCGCCAACTGACTGGAGATAGTGTGGGCGATCTTAGACATCCACTGATTACAGGCAGACCTGGTAAAATAGCAATACCATAAGTGGCAATTGAGACAGAAGCATGTTTTGTATTCATACACTGACTGCATATCGCCAACTGACTGGAAGTAGTTTCATGCATGTTTGTTTATATTTACAGGCAAATGAAAAAGATATAAAGATGATCAGACAAGACTGGAATACATTGTGTTTGTTAAAACAATAACCTTTTTAAGAGGTCATAAACTAATTTTATGATTTGCATCTATAATATATTAAAAAGGGAGTTTACAGTTTTTTTCTTTAGCTTTAACCAATTATTAGACATAATCCTAACACTGACCTAAACAATGGTTTAACATACACAATGTAGGTCTGCATGCAAAGTTAAACAGTAAAGTCACGACTTATTACACACTTTCATCAAACTGTCCGGATTATATGATTTTTAATTCCTAGAACAACGAAAATTTTTTTTTTCCAAATTATTGTGAAATATAATCGAAAACAACATTGCAAATCCCATTTTTTCTTATAACAACTGACGTCAATGTATATTCCGGAGTATTTAGACAAGTGTGCAATGACAAATCTAATACAAGTATACTGGGTACATTTAAAACACACAATATATACTAAGATGTGAAATCTCATTGACAACAGTTCAGACAATACGGTTACCGCAATGTCGGTAATTATTGGCTGAAATTCATTAACGACAATTGAAAAATCGTCTTTAATACGTTGATAGTGAAACAAAGTTAAATAAAAATAGTGTGATTTTATTCTTTATACAATAAAAATGGAAGACCATTTTAAATTTGAAATTTGTGAATGAGTATATCTACCAAGTTCCACATTGTTTTGTTAATCAATCTGTTTTTTCAACTCATGGATTCATTGTCATTTTTATTGTAACAATATCACAGATAATAGACAATGTAATCATATCACTAAATTAGTGTAGTTGAGTAAGAAGAGATAACTTCTCTTGGAGTTAAGTTTCTTGCAATCTGATACCTATGTGTCAACAATTGAATGTGTTTTTTGTTGAGTAAACTTGATAGAGCGAAACCATGTGTTAAATTAATACAAAATGCTGAAGAAAATGCTGAAGAAATTGTTGCGTTTTTTAATGTACCAAGCATGTCATAGTCAAGGGGGTGGGGTGATAATAAATGACTTACCGTAGCGTAACTCAACGATTCATTCAAGTTCCAGTAGAATATGATATATATCCAATCTGTCATTCCAAGTCACACAATGAATGTTTGTCACAGTTTCAGTTAATAAGCAACACTATTAATCCTTCATACTGTATTGTTTGGTGTTCAATATTTCACTTTCAATAATATATCAGTATAATCACTATGGTGCCTGTATAGGACGGTATTCGAAACGCTGCCACACTCAAGTATTATGCCGCAGTACTCTACCTAGTCACTTGCTGACACTAGCACTATTTTAAAGCCCCCCCCCCCCCATCCCCACACACACCGATGATAAAAACCCGTGCTCGTCTACCGCAATCGAATTGGGGGAGGGTGGGGTTGGGTGGTTGACACCGTTTTAACAACCGTAGCGGTATACCATCAACTTGTGAAAATAATGGCGCATATGTTTGAATTTCGAAGATCAATGTTTCGTTTCAATATATAAACATATCACATTTTTACAATAAACAGCAAAGATGTTACATACAATAATATGTCACATGCTACGTGCAATAAACACAATCTGACCGGTAAATGTGATCACTATTTAGACGGAAATATCAGGGAATAGTCGAGAACACAACACATTCACGGATGAACAAGTATTTAAGATCCTACCTACATGTACATACCTCACATATGCACAGTGTTAGTTACATAAAGGCGTGTAGTGTACTGCCAACAAACGGTATGAAGTATTATGTCCAAAACACATAGTGTTGATTTAAATCAAATCACATGAATTCACTTCCTTAATATTTTTATAATCAATATCATATTCTGCTTAGAAAATGAATTTTATTCAAACGAATAGATAGATATCAAATCATTTAATCACATTGTTCTGACGGTCAAATGACAAAAAACGACCAAACCAGTCAAATAATCAGCTGAGTAATAAAAGTCACTTCTACTAGAAATTGAAAATTAACTGTTATGTGAAATGTACGATGAAAACAAGTTCAATGAGTAAGTTCTCGTGAATTTTATGTTAATTGCGGATACACAAAAGTTGGCGTTTGCAATTAAATACATCTAAGAATTCATCGATTTATCCATAATTGTGTTATATTGTTCGCTCATTGAGTGCACGGGAAACTCGTTCTAACGAGACGGGACTATAAACAGGTAAATGAGACAAATAAATGTTGTTTGCACAGCAGAGTCATGTGCATATTTAATACAGTTCGATAAAAATGCAAGTAAACAATAAGACTATATTAACGAGGATACAATTTCAAGTTTTACCACATGAAGAACCCTTACCTAACATCAAAGAAAAACAATCAAGTTTATAATGCACTATTTTGTATGATGAGGGCGTTTGAAACTGATTTTATACTCTTCAATGCAATAGTGCCATTTCAAAGTTTAATCAACACATGATTTCATTGAAAGTTTCTCACATGTAAGAGTGGTGCTGAACCACTCAGCCACTTCTGTGGTTCAGTCTTTAGAATTAAATACTTTATTGATGAATACATACTTTATTGTTGTTTAATTACTTGATTGTTGTATAAATACTGTAATTTAACGAAGCTTGTCTTCAGGCAATTGTGTCGCATTTGATTGTCAAATAAGTCTCATTAAATAATCAAACGAAACATTTTATAATTATTAGTCATAAAAATGTAGTTGTTGTTGTATGGTGTTAAGCGTAGCTTTCAACAATTGGTCAGTTTTATCATGATGGTGTCTACTTGAGACATTGTTCAGTTATATCATGACGGTGTCTACTTGAGACATTGTTCAGTTATATCATGACGGTGTCGACTTGAGACATTATTCTAAGCGCTGCCACACTGGAGTATCATGCCGCAGACACATGATACGATATTCCGCCAAGTCACATTGTCCTCAAAATGCTGAGAGGAAACGACGAAGCTTTTAGTACCATTTTAAAAGTTTGAGTGGGGGGGGGGGGGGGGGGGGATGGCTCTTTCCCGTTGGTTTGGTCAAAGCTTACCGCTCCCGGGAAAGTTTGGTATCTTAAACACCAACTGCTGCATTCTACTCAATTCTAGAAAATACATATATGGGTGTTAATAACGCCAATATTTTTGCGACTTTAAGGCGTTGTGAAAACATACACATATAAAACACAAACACTTAGATGTAATAAAAGCGAATCTCTACATTATGCACTGCAATATAAGACGTAGAAGGAGCATGTGTAGGATAGTGGGGTACAGAAAACGACCATCACAAACTATTTTTAACATTAAATCTTGCTTTCTAAGGAGTGTTTAGTAAAATAAGGTGTTATTTACTTTAAAAGGCTTTTATTAAAGAAACACGCAAGAAATTTAGACTAAAGTATGAAATGTACAAACAAGTGAACCTCAAGCGAGTTTCACTCCAAGTACCCATGCAAGCCAATATGTGGGGATAGTGTGTTCCCTCCACTAGTTTGAGTGTACGGGGGATGGGGAAAAAACATATACGAGTTAAAAACAATAATTGATCTGAAATACCCACTTATAAAGAAAATAAACATAAGTTCTGGGTATTTTGGATGAATTGAACATATACTTGACAAACAACAACAACTTGGTGGGGGACTAACCAAGATCCATTGTTTCTGCCGGTGTGTATGTATGGTTGTCTGAAATAACATTTGTTTACAATGTCATACATGACAGTGCAGAGGGGTCTTCCCGTCACGGCTCGATGCCTTTCTTTTCATGTGTGCATATAATAAGATGTTTTATTTAAATTAAAACCTAAATGAGCAGTGTTCAGTTTCACTGAACATATCAAGCTGAAATTTTCTTAACTAAAAATATTCTTTTAATGATAACTTTAACTCATTACACCTTAAAGGGAGTAAATCAGGAAAAAAGCGATATAAATATCTTGATAAATAATTGATAAAAAGCATCTCGTTACCATTAATAAATGAAATCCTAATGGTTTGGGATGTCAATTCCACCAAAATGTGACAATTTGAATTGCGTGTAAACCTGTATAACGGATCAAATCAAAATCCAAATGAATTCACGTGACCCATTTAATACATAAAAAAAATATAATTTTAAGCAGGACCTCTATTAAGTCTAAACTAAGGTTTCACTTAAGAATTACCTCCCATACATGACGGTAGCAAGATTCTTACGCCCACGAAATTAGAGCTGTGTACAGCGGTTTGGCAAATTTTTGATAGCATCAAATGTGATATTTCTTTGTGTGTATGGGAACATTGGAACATTTTCATGATTTCTGCCAAGTTTGATAAGATTGGGAACTGTTTAATGAAGCTATAACAGTTTAAAGATGCGTAGTGATACAATGCACAAATGGGCCGAATTGTCAAAAATGAAGGAGTGCCATCAAACCATCGAAATTGTGAAAAAGCAACCTGGTCAACCTCATGTTTTCTTCTGCATCATTGAACCAACAGAGGACTATCGTTGGGAACTAGGCACTTTAGAACCATTGGTAATGTATCCAGTGTTCCAGAAGTGCATGTCTCTATATGTAGAACAATACAAAATTAATTCTTGTGTGAGACGCTAAGCGCGTAGCCCTAGTTAGGAAATCAATTTTAAATATATAATTTAGCATGTTTAAATAAATATCCTTTTGGCAAATCGGATGATATTTTCTGTCCTAAAATTACCTGTACGTAAGTAGTACGTTTTCAAAGTCCAGTAGGCGTAGGCCAGTATTTGCCATATCTGTGACAATGATATATCATGGTGTATGTACCATGTCTGTGACAATGGTATACGGTGTATTTACCATATCTGCGACAATGATATATGGTGTTTGTACCATGTCTGTGACAATGGTATACGGTGTATTTACCATATCTGCGACAATGGTTTATGGTGAAAGACGATATCCATTTTCTACTACACTGTCGAGTGGTCAATGATTTAATAATGGGAGATACTTCAGCAATGAATTTTTAACTTGAAATATGGAAATCAGTGATTTTGTTTATTTAATGAAACAGATTCATAAATATTGGCTATTTGTTGATTGCACCATATGAAAAGCACACAATAGCATTACACAACAGATAATTTAGATTTGATTTATTTACGTATGTATTCATTCATTCATTCATTCATTCATTCATTCATTCATTCATTCATTCATTCATTCATTCATTCATTCATTCATTCATTCATTTATTAATTCATTCATTCATTCATTTATCCATCCATCCATCCATCCATCCATCCATCCATCCATCCATCCATCCATCCATCCATCCATCCATCCATCCATTTATTTATATTTAACGTTAATGTTTTGGGGTGTTTCTTTTAAATGATTAAATACTATGTCATATTGTATACTTAGGAGATAGTTATGGTATAAAGTTAACAAAAATGACATACATAAGAAATGTTTAAGTAGGTATGGATCTGCCGATGTATCCATGAAGGCATAGTACCACCATTGGAAAGAGGATATGCTTCCGTGGGTCGTCGCATAATGGCGGTTATAATTTTATTTATATTTGAATGTCATTATTGATGTATTTTGAGCATTTTTTAAACCTTTGTTATGTTTGAATTGTAAATTAAAGGCTCATCAAACTTCTGAAATAGTCGTTTTTTGTTTTAATTTAACTCAGTTTTACTCTTCCAGATGATAGAATACATGTTTATATGATCATTGAGAGACTTTGCAAACGAAAAAAGAAATAAAAAGCACATTATTAGAATATAATTAAGAACGGGTTTTGTTTACAAATTAATGTTCATCTCTTTTCGATAAATACCTTCGGCAGAAAAAGGGGAGTTACGTAGCTTGTTCGGAAACGCGTCGGTCGGTAATATATGATCAATTCACTTCAGAGAGAAACATACTATGGGGAACTGTAGGGTATACAGTTAAAAATTAAAAAATCGCTTGCGGTTAGATAGTTTTTAAGAACATCCCCTTTATTCCCCTCAGTGCATTAACGAACTGGAACCCACAAGTTAATGCATAACTTTTCCAATCTTGTTAATGAACCCCTTATCTAACGGTCTTAATCCGCACACTACCACTGCAGTATTCATTCGTGTACTTCCGAACAATGGCGGAGGTACAGTTGGAAAGCAACTGAGTCATTACGGAATTAACAAAATGTAAACAAAAGTTATAAGTTCGGTCCGCTCGTCTAAGAAATACAATTTTTGATCGAAGTTATTTACTTTCTCGATTTTTAAAAAGGCAGTCACTAATCAATGGTTTTAGCATTATTATAAACACATTTAATTACAATCATTTTGTTATTATCAAAAAGTGTGCATTTCGGAAGTTTAAAGAGGCTTTAAGAAAAAATATGATGCTTGGAAATAGGGCTGTGAATACATGATTCCGGAAGTCTACTTTCACTTTTTCAACAGTGAACACAGTAAACAGAAAAAAAACACTCTTATATGACACATGAACCCTACTTTTTCCATCATATTATTTTGGTAATGCAGAGGTTGACAAACAGTAAAATGTAAGTTTCACTTTTTTTCATTTGAGTCTCTCTATAATGACAAGCCTCAAACTTTTATTATTTACTATATTAGAATAAAGATCATAAATCGATGATGGGGTGACATATAGAACTTGTAGAATTAAAGTTTATTGAAACTGCCATCATTAGCATTGCACGAGTTATTGTTCTTGATCTATTCGCCAATCAATTTCTGGTAGAACTTTATTTATTTATTTCACTTCCCGTTTAGTAAAGCAAATCACTTTAGAATATAAGTTGTTGTATTTATAACGCAATAATTGTAATATTAGTGCCATACGTATATCCTTGCCATTGTGACATGAACAGAAGGTTCACGAACCATTTTGTAGCAAGACCATTATCATTTTGTAAACTCACTCTGTAGTGGTGCAAGTATATGCAATGTCCTGGTGTTATGAGACCACCCTATCTATTTTGTATATCAAGGTGTCTTGAACCATTCCAGCATTGTGTTGTCTGTTTATGTACATTAATATATAACTGTATAGGAAACATTCGAACAAGGATCCAAACTAGGCAAAGCAAAATCTGTCCCAATATACATATATAGTTTTCAACAAGTACAGTTCAAATTAAGACAGAGTCCAAATGATTCATCTGGGATGATTTGTACTCTTAAAAGAAGTTGCACATAAAGTTAACACAATTTATACATAAGTTTGTGTTATATTATATTTAGTCCAATTAAGGTGCTCAAACAAGGAACTACACATTTCTGAGTTTTTTTTATCGACACAGTAGTTCAAACTTATCAAAAAAGGTAGTTTAGAGCTTTAATCCTTATAAATGTAGTTTAAAAATTTCAGAAATTGGCGATTGTTTGCTTTATTTAGGACTTTTATCCCAAAGTTGATCAGTATTAAAGGTCAGGAAATAGTCGGAGAATTTTATAACAATTTGTTCCAAGACTCGTCATGAAACAAAATCGCTCTCATTGAACGCTCATTTTTATGTCATCGAGGGCTAACAGACAATCAATTAACTTAACCACTGTTTCCTGGGATCCTGAAAGGTTAACCAGTACAATGTCGTATATTAATCATCATGGAGACTGTTGCCGGGCGGGGATTGACAGGCATACGCGTAATCGACAGAGCTAATCGGCACCGAAGTAATTACTCTTTATACATTTAGCTTAACCATTATATGTCGTTATGAGAATACCGAAATATTGATAATTACAGTGTTAAATGTTTTAATGGCCGAGTATGTGCATATGAATAAGCTGTGATGTCGTGTTCCACGGGCACCTTCAACTTCTAAGTTTACGGATAAACACGTATTGTCTGTAAGGTTTTACTCGGCACTCATGAATAATCCGTGATGACGTGTTCCACGTGTACCTTCAACGTCTAAGTATATGGATAAACACGTATCGTCCGTATGGTTTTACTCGGCACTCATGAATAATCTGTGATGTCGTGTTCCACGTGTACCTTCAACGTCTAAGTATATGGATAAACGCGCATTGTCTGTAAGGTTTTACTTGGCACTCATGAATAATCCGTGATGACGTGTTCCACGTGTACCTTCAACGTCTAAGTATATGGATAAACACGTATCGTCCGTATGGTTTTACTCGGCACTCATGAATAATCTGTGATGTCGTGTTCCACGTGCACCTTCAACGTTTAAGTATATGGTTAAACACGTACTGTCCGTAAGGTTTTGCTCGGCACTCATGAATAATCCGTGTATATCCGTAAAATTAATGTTCGGTGTTCAAACGTAAATAGTGATAATACTGTTGGTAAGCCGATTCGAACACATTAATAAATCGGCATCATGTCGCACCCACGAATAGCTACACGGAAACATATTGGCGAAGCTTAATGTGTGTCAGGAAAAAACCTTACGGACAATACATCAATTGGTAAGCAAAACAATCTAAAATTGCAATGATACATGTAACAGGTTTCAGATCTGCCTTAATCAACGTAAAGTCGATACAAGAAAGATGACGTAAAGTGCATTGAGGTTATTGAGTTCTGGTACAACAGGGAGACACATAAGGACCGTTTTATCTCATTCTTAAAGGGACACGCTGCGCTATATTTGTAATTAAATTTTACACATTATTATGACTCAAATCGATGTTTACACCCAAGGATGTATAACAATATGAATACATAAATATTCATGTCTAGAATTTTATATTTGAACACCATTCTAAAACAATTACAAATTACTTTCATATTTTTCATATGTGCCCGTATTATTATAATCGATAAGATGTAATTGCGTATTGTATTTCATCATTGATAAAGACCCATTGAGATATTTGAAATAAATTTATGTTTTACAAACTTTCCTACGAAGCATAATAATTCTCTACGGAGGATAAATATAAGTATTATAGTTATGCATGCAATTATAAATTATTGTATTCAATTTGACACTTTTTGTAAAGCATCGTGTTCGTTTTAAATATATGAATGAAAATTCTATCTAAAGTCCTTGGATTGTTTTAATATTGCATGAATAAAAACTGATGGAATGTGTTATATATCGCCGTATACAAGCGAAGCCTTTGTCAATTTTAAAAAATTACCAAAATTAAGTCTTTTTTTAAAAAAAAATAGATACAAAAATAAGGATCCGGATACATACCGCTGTTATCTTATTTAATATCACGTCATGTATATGCATCTAGTAAGCGGTCTATTGCGCCATCTCAAGATTACTTACTTCTCAACGCTTAGGTCGTAGGTACGAGTCCCGCTCACTCCGCATGCGTTTATGTGTGAAAGTTTGTCAGTTACTTGCAGAAGGACGGTGGTTCTACTCAGATTCATTCTGAGGTCTTCCTCCGCCAATATGCCATATATAACATGAAATGTGTTAAAAATGACGTTAAACTCCATTCAAAAACAATGAAATCTTGTTTATAAAGCTTATTCAGAGATACTGTCGAGTGAAACTTTATTAAAATTGCCATGGTTTCCCTTTAAACCAAAATATAGGACGGCGGTTTCTCTGGACACGATGCGATTGCTGTGGCACTGATAAGAACGTCACGAGGTTATGTTAACTACACCATTAGTTGAGTGGATCTCGTAACGGTAAGGTTTAGTAGTTCTTGTTTGTTTTAAAAAGCTCATAGATCAATTAATTCATTAAGTTGTTGTGGGTACTTGAATAAAGTCAACAATGTTAATATACGTAGCGCATGTTCTTATAATATTTATACAGCTGGATATTTATACAGCATTACACAAACAAGGTTGTTGTTGTTTTCCAGACTGTGGTTGTTCTTTTATTCTTTTTTTGTATTATAATCTTAAAGACAAATTGTGAATAATGTAGAAAAAAAATGGCATATTCAGGAGGTATAATTTGAATTCCTTCCCCTATTTTACTAATCAGTCATTTCGTATATTATACTTAAAAGTCAATAAATTCGTTGAAGCAGATCAAAACGTACAAACCATATATAAGAAAGTAATCTTTAACATTTCTATATTATCTTTCAAAATCAGCAATGGTCATTTGAGATACGTTTAATGTTTAGGTTTAAAATTTGTTGTTGAGGACTTCTGGAAAGATTGGACTTAGTCCATCACAGTTTCCTAATTAAATATAGTCATTATATTATATATTTATATATTATTATCTTTCAGAAAAATGATGTTCCTATTGCAGTTGGCGATATTGCTGCAATCGGTGAACATAGGCAAGTTAATTTTATCGTCTTGTACATACGTTGCATATATCGGTTTTACAAGTATGTGCGCGTGCGAATCTGTGATACGGTTGTAAGTGTGTATGCGTTTACATGTCAACCGTAATGCATAAATGTACGTAATTATACCTGTAATTGATTATGTAAAGGATGCAGTGGGATACGCATGATTGCAAATGTATTGATGAAAAGCTTATATTTTAGTGTGCAGATAATGTGGTATTCAAATATTTCACAACAACAAAAAAAATGTATGTCTAAACGAGTCACAACGACCTATTGATTTGTGAATAAAATAAAAACAAAAGAGTTCTTCATAAAATGACAAAAATTATTCGTTTAGTTATATATGTTTATATTTCATAATAATTTTTTTTTCACAGACGGTGGACGGACTGACAGACGGACAATGCCTTATAAAATAACATTTACTTAGCATGACGGGTTGTGTGTGTAATACCTACTGTTATAACTATTACATGTTGGATTATTATCTACTTCGTCTCACAGATGCCTTGGATTGTTACAAATGCACAAATGTGAACAGCACGACCAACTGTCACAACACCGTGCAGTGTAAAGCAAATGAGGTATTTACCTTATATCTACATCAATAACAAAAAATGTTATGAGGCTGTCAATAGTGCGGATAAATTTGTGAGTGTCTTTGTTCAAATCTTTGGAAAATGATTATTTAATCTTGATGTAGCATCACTTACCGGAAACACTCGGTAAAATAAAAATGTCGATTATGGCATCGCATACAACAAAAATTCTATCTCGTACTTTGTTGTATAAAGGTGACGTGAAAACGAATAAAGAATGATTTTTGATATATCCATTTACAGGACTTTAGGAAAAGAATAAAGAATACAAATGGAGTGTACCATTTTATCCGTATTACATACGATGTCTTCAGTATTTATATTGAACCATATACCTTCCAATTATTTTAAAAATACATCCTTTTTCATGATCTCCCCCAACGATCCGTTTATAAATATTGATATTATAATTGCTTTTCAGAAATGCTTTACGAAGGCAACTGGTGTCAGCGACCAAATCACATATATGCTCGGGTGTTCGCAAGAACAAGTAAGTGGATTTTACTTACTTTAAAAAAGTGTTCTATAACAATATTCTGTTTTACTTTACATATCGTATTGTTTGTGCAAAGGAGCAGTAAGTGCAACATTGCTTAAAACAATAAGATATGCTGATCTGTTTTTCTAATTACCAGATTAAAATTAAATATCTTACAACGCTCTGGCGCATGCAACAAGGAACTTAATGGGGACATGCGCTGCATTTGTATTAGCATTTTTAAAACAGAAAATGCAACGGTTGTATGAACATGAATTGATATGATTATTCTGTGTGGACATTTTGTCGATATTTAGTATACTGATTTAATCTCAACGTACGGAACGTTTGTAAAGGTTAAAGAGCTGAAGTCTCAACGTTGGAGAAGTTTTCTTAATTCCTTAAACAGAGGCGCTGCATACGTGTTCGTTTATTCATTTTGTCCGACCCTTATCGTCAGTCTCCAGATGCTCAGGATTTTGAAAAGTAACCATCTATAGATTTAACTGATCGGTTTTATATTTTACACCGTACACATGTTATACAGTTGTGTTTGTAAGAGAGCAGTCCTGTACTTTTGTTTACACTGCCTCGTTTTATGATGTGGCAGCGAGGAAAGAACGAGGTTGGTTGCACCCGTTACAAAGGTTTAAACTCTTTAGCAGCTGTTTTGCTACTTATTGTTCAATGCAATAAACTTTATTATAATTTCTTGCCGTTTTAGCGGTTGTATCTTTTGTACAGCATGCCTCTTATTGGGCATAGATTTCTCTATTTTTGCATATTATGTTCATTTTAACATTTTCATTTTCATCCTCCACTTTATGCAAGCCTTTGTGTGAGACGGAGCGAATATTTGTTACTACATTTGTGTCTTATCTTCCCACAGGACTGTCTACACGTATCCAGTACAACCGTATCACCAATCTCTATTATTGGACGCTCAACATCAGACCACGTGACTTGTTCCCAATGCTGTTCTGTAGACGGTTGTAACAAGAAACTTTGTTCTTTTGGAATCCCCAGTAAGTTGCGTCATGCTAAAAATGTTTGAACTTTTTGATTTCATCAATGTACTGCATATCAATGCCACTGCATCCCACATCCCTGTATATTGACAACTTAATGACCGGTTACTATAATAAATTTGCCTTTTTTTATTTTGGGCGATTCCATAATCTTAAGAAGGGAAATAGTAGCTTTTTACTGACTCAAGATCTGAATCTAAATCAGCAAACCGAGCCATCACATGTAGTTATTGAATAGGTCTCGTATTACCAATATTTATTATAAAGAGGTAATTTAGAAATTATGTATGTAAATTTAGAAATTATGTATATAAATTGAGGGGAAGAATTTATCTAATATATGTTTCGTGGCAAATCCTAACTTTATTGTTGACATAAATAAAAATTTACATAATCAATTCACAATTGTGAGCATTCCTTGTATTATTCATTGCGATAGTTGTAGCATCAGCAGCAAGAATAGATAGCAACAAAAATGCTTTTGAGTCAACCAACCACAAAGCCTAGTAAGAGGTTGATGTGACGATGACCTTAATCTGACATCGTATTAACTGGATTGTATTTTATAATTTTTGTATTTTTTCTCCATTTCATATATTATGGTATTCTATTGCTTTTGATACAGTTGTTAACGAAATCGGCGACTGTAAAGATGACCCGAGTTTTGATTGTGAGCGAGTCAGTTCTATATTCGATGTCTGCACTGACGTGAATCACGCGAAAACCGTCTGTAGGAAATACTGCGGTTTGTGTAATGTCAGTAAGTAACAATTCTTTATACTTTAAGCAGAATAGTAGAAGTGTAAATTGTGTGTATAGTTTTGCTTTCTATTCAATATATTGTGACAAGACAATGTTAAAATCAATAGCTTTCAAACCAAACTAATTTGTAAAGTTGCCTGACGTCACATATGACGTTACATCATGTGTATCATTATCTTTATTTAATGCCTTTCAAATATAACGAAATTGAACCGTTTGTCATTATTAAAAAGTTGACGGCTCGTGGTCCTTTTGGTCAAACTGGACTAGCTGTGACGTTACATGTGAAAGTGGTCAGATGACAAGAACGCGCACCTGTTCAGATCCGGCACCTGCGCATGGAGGTCTTGATTGTGTAGGAAATTCCACCCAACATAAACTTTGCACACTGGGAAAATGTCCGAGTAAGTTAAAACCTGTTTCATATTTCTATCAGTGTAATAATTACAGAATATGATTATGCTAAAGTGATTGCTGTTGACCTAAATCAATGAAGTACATAATTATAATAATTATATAGAATTCTTATATATGCCAGCAGAGTTACGAATGTATATTCATACATTTCTCTGATTTCAATATTCCATAACGCAACAATATACAAATACATCTAGCGACATTATATAAACTTAGGGACAGCAGTGAGCAGTTACTTTTCAATATTGGAGGTTAAAAACGTTACTCTAAGGGTCAGTTTCGTGTGGAATATGAAATGACATATAGTATTTCGATATTGACCTACCGTACTCTTCAATAATGGAGGTTGAGTAAGTTACGGTCATAGTCAGTTTCGTGTTGAATATAGAATGACATTTCGTCTTTCGATAGTGACCTTTGTTACTCTTCAATATTGGTGATTGAGAAGGTTACGGTCAGGGTCAGTTTCGTGACATTTCGTCTTTTGATATTGACCTATGTTACACTTCAATATTGGAGGTTTGTAGATTACGGTTAGGGTTAGTTTCATGTTAAATGACATTTTGTCTTTCGATATTGACCTATGCTACTCTTCAATATTGGAGGTTTGGTAGGTTACGGTCAGGGTCAGTTTCGTTTGGAATATAGAATGACATTTCGTCTTTCGATATTGACCTATGTTACTCTTCAATATTGGAGGTTGGGTAGGTTACGGTCAGGGTCAGTTTCGTTTGGAATATAGAATGACATTTCGTCTTTCGATATTGAAATATGTTACTCTTCAAAATTGCAGGTTTAGTAGGTTACGGTCAGGGTCAGTTTCGTGTAGAATATAAAATGACACATAGTATTTCGATACTGATCTATGGTACTCTTCAATAATGGAGGATGAGTAAGTTACGGTCAGTTTCTAGTTGAATGTGGAAATACGAAAGACGAATATGAAACTATTTTCAGTCTGCCGTTAGAGCTTTACAACTGAAATAAGTATTTTACTAATTGTTCAAAGACTGGTTTTTGCCTTGACGGAAGTATTGGTTAAATTACCCGATAACAAGTTTTGTTATGCAACAGTTGACGGGGGGTGGAGTCGGTGGTCCGTCTGGGGAAGCTGCAGTGTCACTTGTGGTGTTGGACTACAGAGGAGGGACAGACATTGCTCGAGTCCCTACCCGGACAGAAACGGTTTCCATTGTTTTGGGGACTCGAGGGATGACAGGGGCTGCTTTGAAAGGGGTTGCTCAGGTAAAATAGTTAAAATAATGCTTTTAGGAAATGTTAATACAGCAAATAATTAATAACACTGCTAAATGCATTTAAATTATACCAATAATGCTGGATTTATAAGCTAAACAAGGAAGTTATAACTCTTCTCGTTCAATACATATATCACGTTAGCTTATTGGTCAATTAATTGACAATCAAATTGATAATAATTCAAGAGAAATCCGCACACATCCAAGCAGTTCAACGGCTCGGTTCAGATAACACATAACACTATAATTGAAGTTACACTACTGCTTTGTCTGGACGTGACGAAGATGTGATAACTACGCTCAAATGTTTAAGAAATAACAAATGTTTACTAATAACTTTTCAAGATGAACTTCGATATCCAAATAAAAGAGGTAATGCCTCCGAAATACCCGGAATATATCATGGTCATGGTTTGATGGTATAAAGACAGAACGTCAGCTGTCCCTAGATGTGTATATCGAGGGCTTGGTGCGAAACGGTTGTAACTGATGTTTTCATCAAAAATGATTTTTTTGTATTTTTCGGTTTGGTTTGTATATACACATCCAGTAAAAATTATAACTTTGAATATTAAAGTTTTACCCCTCAAACTGTATATTTGTCCTAAGGTTGTATCTCAAAAAGTCAGATTCCTTTGGTGCGAAACGGTTGTAACTCAAGTTACAACACTTCCACACTGAAAATCCAATTAATATCTTGGTGTGAAACAGTTGTATCTGAAGATTTATGTCCAAATCCTTAAAATGTAGAGTGAATATTTTAAGAATATTTGTTTTTATATGTATATTATAAACTAACATTTATATTTTTCATTCAATCATAAATTTACAACCCTTAATTTAACATAATCTAAGTGGTAAGGTTGTCTTAGTTTATCATAAATGACATCATAAATAAATTTATGAATAAGTTCTTTTTTGCCTCATACTACCAAGTTGATATAAATATACATGTATTAATACATTATAACAAGTAAATATTTTAATAAAATTGCTGGTGAAATGGGTATATAAGAATAAAAGACGAGAATAGATTTACTATCATGTTTTTACTGAAAATAAATATATAAAATCAGTTTGATGTCCTATCATTTTCATTCTGATCGTGAAAGAAGTTTTCAGAAATCTGTTTCCTTGGTGGAACCAGCACTTAGTGCTATATTAGATATTGCCACAACTCAGACTTATGACCCTCTGCAATGCAAGGCAAATCTTATTCATTTTATAATTTAAAGAATAATTTAATTTAATAAGGAAGAAATTAACTGAGAGAAAACTTAGGGATGTACAGAATCTTAAAGTTTGTATAATGCAAAATTTCTCTCACATTTTACTTATCATTTTGAACTAACTCTAGTCCGTGGTTCTGGCTAAGAATAGAATCACTGTCGATCTCTGCAGAGGGGTAGGACTCTTCCGGATGGATGTCATGTTCATTTTATCATTTTTGTTATGTTCACTATTGTGGTTAAATTATCTACCCCTGTGTGGTTCCAGGGAGCCATGAGTGATGACAAGAATAAAATCACTGTGGCTTATGCATGTCGTAAGAAGCGACAAATTGAGTAATATGATAGAATTTACTGAAACTCTGCAGTTCTGCAGGTATCAAGGTTCTAGGTTCATTCTGCATATTCATTTGTTGATGTATTTTTTTAATCTGTATGTTAATTTGTTGTTTTTGTACATGTAGAGTGAACCTGGAATCTTCCTTCCTGTTGGCGTCGAATAACCTATAATGTGTAGGTATGCCGTAAAACCCTATTCATTCATTCATTAAACTAACTCACTTAACTACTGCAGCTATTTTCTTTGTTGGTCATTTTTAAAAGTTAAACTTCTTTATAAACTAGAGCTCTAACTAGTACAAATGTATTTCTTGATTCAGAAATGACATTGGTATGCTAGCTTCAGATGGTTATGCTTGTGTACATATTAACGTTGAGAATCTATGTACTGTTATAAGTTATTCAGCAGCCCCACTCAATTTAAAAGGCAATGTTTCCTTTGAAATTACCCATCAAGGTTACAAGTGGCAGTATTACACTTGAAAATGGTATTGACCCTGATGCAGAATCTAATTTCTTGATTTGAGCCTATTTTAGATGGGAAATATATACAGTAGTCCAACATACTGCAATTCTCCAAGTAGTCTTTTGACTATTTTTTATTTTGTGCCTCCCAATACCACTGGATATGCAAATAATGAAAAAGCCACATCCATCCGCATCTTATTTAATGAGGCCAATACCTATAGTTGCAAACTTTTTTATCAGAAGAGGCTATCAAGCATGCTGAAACATTTAGTGGTGTTTCAGACGTGTATTAATTAACTTTTGTATCTGATTACCCAGTATGAACACTCAAGAACAAGTTGACATTTAAATTCATGAATGCATTGATGATTTAACTGACAGTGTTACATTTTTATAGCAATGATAGAAATGTGTTTGATGCAACTTTTGACTGTTGGTCTTAGTGTTTGTATATATATACCAATTGTGAAAGCAAAAGTTTTCACTTGAAGCATTTTAATCTGCTACAGTCAGTCTTTTTATACATCCATTTTAATCTATCAATCCACCGACCCAAGAAAGATCAAGGTGGTCTATGAAATGCATTTGGAAATGTCTCAGCAGGACAAAAACGTTGGGGCCAGATATAACCATTTATGAAGTGGGTTCCATTGCTAGTCAATAGCAATTAAAACAGCATGTGGAATTGCCATGTGTCTCTTTTATTTTTATCAAAACAATAATCAGAAGAAGACAAGACAATTTATATTTACAGTACCACCGAAAACAATAATAGGTTTTACAATGTCATGTTGTGGTTTTGCCTGCAGAGGTTCAATCTTCTTTCTATCACTCATAAATATTAAGAGAATGCACAGAACGAGGGAGACTCTATCCATGCTTCTACAGAGTGTGCCAGTAAAAATAGTTGTGCATAATTATACAATATCACAGTGGGCAGCAATTTTGAGATTGAAATGATCAAATTAATATTTAGCATCATTTTTATGCCATCAAGGGCAAACAGCACAGTCGATCAGTTGATCTGTTCTTACCTGAGATCATGGAAGCCTAATTAGAATTCGGAATACAACCATCTTTGCAAGCAATGATGTGAAGTACCAGTTCAGGAAACCCTTACTATATTCAGGAAATATGCATGTTTAGTTTTTTTCATTTGATAAATCTTGCCCTTTTAATCAAGAATTTTAAAATTAACGCTGAAATGATAATGTTTACTGGGGATCAACACAAGTATTAAATTGTTTATTGTCTGCCCCCTATCAGTTCAACTATCAGTCTGATTATGATGGTGAAGTATTCACTTTTCCATAAATGAGTCAACCACACCTGGTCCATCAACTATTGAACTAGAACAGTTGAGGGATCATTTTATCCCAATCACACCAGCAATGTTATTGATGTGGATCTTTTGTCTCCATGACAGAAATTATAATTCCAAGGGTACATAGTTTAATCCATTATACATATTGTTACCTTATCACATGTACAAGTAAATTTATAATAAAATACTTTTTGCATTGCTGATTTTAAGGTTTTAAGCAAGCGTTATTTTATAAATTTAGTTCTTGAAAAGATAAGTTATGGTCTGTTTAACTGTAATACAGTAAAACGCATTATTATAACGATGTATTTCAGTGGAGCTTCATAAAAATCACAACTCAATTGGATGGCAATGAGTTGATGAGATTTACCTTTCCTGAAAGTTGTAACCAAACAGTACATTATCAATGCAAAATGAAATAACCAGTATGCTGAAGCACTATCATGGTCTTTAAATTTGTATGATAGCTTAAAGTTAACAAACCTTTTTGCATTTTTGACCAGAATGGTTGCCGACTTGGGCCTGCAGTTCATCACTATATGATTTAGAACCACATCCGTTTCCTATTTTGTCAGAGAAACTAGCATTAAGGGCTCTTTTCTTATGCTGCAGCTCATTTCTGTTATTTTCTCTGTATTTATGATTAAAAAGTTATGAATAAGTTTTATTTCAGTCAAAATCATCAGTATTTTTTTTCCTAGTGTTGAGTAACGTTCAAATAGAATGAATAGGGTTTTACGGCGTATCAACACATTATAGGTTATTCGATGCCAACAGGAAGGAAAATTCCAGGTTCACTCTACATGTACAAAAACAACAAATTAACATACATATTTAAACAAAAATACACCAACAAATGAATATGCAAATTGAACCTAGAACCTTGATACCTGCAGAACTGCAGAGTTTCAGTAAATTCTATCATATTACTAAAATTGTTGCTTCTTACGACATGCATAAGCCACAGTGGTACTTTTCTTGCCATCACTATATGGCTCCCTGAAACCACACAGGGGTTGATAATTTAACCACAATAGTGACCATGACAAAAAATGATAAAATGAACATGACACCCATTCGGAGGATTCCTACCCCTCTGCAGAGATCGGCAGTGATTCTATTCTTAGCCAGAACCACACGGGCTGAGTAACATTCAAACAATATCATGGTCTTTATCATACCTAATACTGTCATTAAAAGTGCTAAAAATGTAGAATATATAAGAAATATTTATTCCTAAATAACCTGTATTTAATTGGGATATCCGTTTGTTACAGAAAGTGATTGGAAGATAATATAATGGTCATTAGATTATAGAATGTATTACTTTCCCATTGTTTTGTTATAAAATACAACAAAAAAAATTGGTATTCAAGCTAAATTATTTTAAAATAGAGTAAATAAAAGAAATATCTATATATAATAAACACATGAAAAAGATATTTAAAAATGCATTTGACATTTGCAGTAATTGAGAACAAAAATCCAGATACAACCATTTCGCACCAAGAAATAATTTCAAAATTTGCAAAATTTTGGTGGGAAAGGGTTGTAACTGGGTCTTCATCAAATATCTTCTTTTTTAAGCTAAATGACTATTTCCTGTCAGTCTCTATTGAAATCATCCACAAATTTGAAAATGATAGTCTTAAGACAATAAATATGAACAAAAAATAAAAGAATGCAGAAGTTTTTTGTCTTTCCTGAACAATTTAGGAATATTGAGTTACAACTGTTTCGCACCAAGCCCTCGATATGCACACTTACCAAAACGGCATCGTCATCGTATCCATTATATAAGTGATACCAATTTTCCAAATTCAATATAAAACAAGTTAACATACATGTTTTCCAATTCTACTTTGGGCTTTCAATTATGTATAAAGCGCATATGAACACTATGTTTAAATATTTGAAAAACCGTTTATTTCCCCTCGTACAGAAATATCATCATTTTTTGAGTGCGACATCATGACGATTTAATAGTTTATCAACAGTAATATCACTACTTTCGTTCGGACACCGAACATTATATTTACGGATTTACACGGAATATTCACAAGTGTCGTGTAAATCCTAACGCACAATATATAATTACGAAATGTGCAATAGTTATTTCTTATATCTATTATATAAGTGATACCAATTTTTCAATTTCAATATAAAACAAGTTAACATATTAAATTTTGTTTTCCAATTCTGCTTTGGGCTTTCAATTATTTATATAGCGCATATGAACACTCCGGTTAAATATTTGAAAACCGTAATAAGGTTCA
This sequence comes from Panopea generosa, assembly GCA_029582155.1. Taxonomy (NCBI): domain Eukaryota; kingdom Metazoa; phylum Mollusca; class Bivalvia; order Adapedonta; family Hiatellidae; genus Panopea; species Panopea generosa. Next base: position 27,552,636 of record CM055911.1, on the reverse strand, counting down.
ATAAAAAATGAAAACATTTTGGACAACCGTATATTTCCCCTCGTACAGAAATATCATCATTTTTGTTTTATATCTATAAACAGACGGTCAGTGGTCCACGTGGTCGGACTGGAGAGCGTGTAGTGTGTCTTGTGGTTCAGGGTTACGTCAACGTACACGCCTCTGTGATAATCCTTCGCCGTCGGTGTTGGGGAGGTCATGTGTTGGAAACAGTGAAGATAAAAGCATGTGTAACACACAGTCTTGCCCAGGTAACTAGTAATTATAGATATTAAGACGGACAGTCTTGCTTAAACTACAATCGTGAAATATGCCGGTCAGTCAATAAACCAGTACAATAAGCAGTTGAAGTTTGATATTTATTGGTCGTGGTTCGATATCCATGTGTGTAATTCTTCAATATTGTGAATGCGGAGGTTAGGGAAGTATTGTTTCCGAAATACCCGAAATATATCATGGTCTTGGTTTAATGGTATCAAGACAGAATGTCAGCTGTCCTAAGATGTGTACATGTACACTTATCAAAACGGCATCGTCATCGTATCTATTATATAAGTGATACCAATTTTCCAAATTCAATTTAAAACAATTTAACATTTTTTTTTCTAATTCTGCTTTGGGCTTTCGGTTATTTAAATTGCACATATAAACAATCCGGTTAAATATTGGAGAAAATGTATATTTCCCTTCGTACTGAAACATCATCATTTTTGTTTTATATTGATAAACAGACGGTCAGTGGTCCACGTGGTCGGGCTGGGGAGCCTGTAGTGTATCTTGTGGCTACGGACAAAGGCAACGTACACGCCGCTGTGACAATCCATCACCGTCGGTGTTAGGGCGGCAATGTATTGGAAACAGTGACGAGAATAGCATGTGTAACCCCAAGTCTTGCCCAGGTAACTAGTTATAGATATTAAAATGGACAGTCTTGCTTACACTACAATCGTGAGATATGTCAGTCAGTCAATAAACCAATAAGCAGTTGAAGTGAGTTTGATATTTATTGGTCCCTTTTCGGTATTCGTGTGTGTAATTCTTCAATATTGTGACTGAGGAGGTTAGGGCTAGGTTTAGTTTGATATTGAATACCGAAAACCAAAGCATGAATGTCAAGTTAGCTTTAGTTTTCCAAACCTGTAATATTTTCTGTCTAGTCCAATATCCGGTGTATACATGTACTATTCTCCACAGTATAGAAATGGGAAACACTCATAGAGGATGTTGAACTCTTTTCTAATCACAATGAAATTATATAAAGGTATTTTAAAAAAGAATAAAACATGTTTGTTTGTACATCTCAAATAGATTTATATTAAATATATTTATTAAACATATTATCTATTTCTAATTAACTGTACTGGATAAGAAGAAATTTGTCTTTGTTTAATTACATCAGTTACATTTGTTCAAATCGTCTGCACTCGTTGGTGATAGAACAAGAGTCAACAAATTGAATATGACTGAAAATATGGGGCGAATCAAGGTTTTTCTTTAGGGGAGGGGAGACATAGAGTGCGCAACATAAAACCTGAACGGGTACACATGTTTTTCAGTATAAATATTGTGGATTTAAATAAAACATGGAATGAGTGGGGTGGGTTTTTATAGGAATAGATCCGCCATTGGTTTATCTTATGTTATTCGTTTTGTTATATATTCATTTTCGTCGTCTGTTCTCATTAGTAACAGGAATACGACTAGCCAGTAAACCAATACAACAACACGTATGTATAGACTGTGGTTTGTTTTACTTGTTTGTTTCTCATATTGTTATTTCAGTCCCAGTTATAATCTTCTCAGCGTATTATCCGTCGCCAACTCTCGTCAGTGGCAGCACGACTACTGGACAACCTATATTTACCAAAGTAATCACCAACATCGGCAACTGTTACAACAAAACATCCGGGGATTTTACATGCACTGTTGCCGGAACTTACCAGTTTTCAATTTCATTTACGACGTCTTCGGGAATATCTTATTGCTATATTAGACATAATGACTCTAGCATTGTAAGAGCATATATATATGTCGAATTAGGTGACAGCTGGAAGAGTGCCTCGACGTCAACATACCTTACATTGGCAGTAGGTGACAGAGTGAACCTGTATTGTGGCGGATGGACAAGTGTCGAACATTCGGACACCGCTATATTTAGTGGGGCACTAATTGCAGCTGCCTGAATGTATTGCACATTGATATAATATTTTAAGTATAATATAATTCTTGACAATCAAGCATGCACATATGACACACATAATTATAAATAAAATAAACGTGATTATTTTACTTTGATCTGTTAGATGAAGTGTACAAGAATCAAACAACTCTTTACCCACAGCTTGGTTTACAGTTGAAGCTCTGGGGTGATATTCACCAACCATTCTTAAGAATATTCTTAGAATTGAACTCAAGAATGAATTTTAAAAAACACATTTAGAGACCCGTTTTATTTTCAGAACAAAATTTACAAGCAAGTATGGACACCAAATACATAGTCAAAACAACTCTCACAATAACCCAATCTTTCATGGTAAACTAGATATCTAAGGTTTATGTTTAATAACCGTCAAATGACTGACAATGTAAAGTGAAGAATAGCTTTTTTACAATATTCAATAGCCGGGCCCGGTTAACTCAGGCCTTTCGTTTGTTGGTAAGTGAGATTCTCTTTATATTGGCGAGATGGTGATACAAGCTGGTAAAACATCAGTCGGCTATTTCCGGTTATCAGACTCTGTGTCCTGGCTTATCGGTACCTTCAAAGGGTAGAATAGTAAAACGTTGAAGAGTTTTAATTAAGAGTTAGTGGATAGGATATAGTGTTGGCCACTCATGTTGGAGGTTGCGGTTTAGATCACAAGCTCTTCACGGCAGCATCTAGTTTAAAAACAAAACTGAAAAATCATTCGAGAATACTACTAAAGGGTGATTCATATAAGTTTTATTAAGTCGCAAATAGCTAAAATATATTAGCATAACATTTTTGCCTTTTTCATACTTCATTATTGATAAAGTTTCCTCATTTTATTAACAATACCGATTCGGAACGTTTCTGTTTTTAGCGCAATGTGCAACCAAGATTATTTAAAAGGACACACGGTTTTGCATTCGGACCACCTTCCCGATTATCCTAATGGAGTCTAATACGGAAGGATGACGAAATTGGCCGAGGAAGGACGATTGACGGTAATGTTGCAAAAAACCCTAACCCTCCCCCCACACCCTAATCTCACACTCAGCCACGTTCCCACAACGTCCTTAAAAAATGGGTGGACGCAGTAAGAATGTGTACAGTATAGTAAGAACGCAATGGAAATCAATAAGGTCGTGAAATGGTCTCCATGGACGTGGAAGACGTGGTCAAACTTTGAACATGTTAAAAAAACGTAGTGAGGACATGGTTGAATCAGAAAGCAGTAAGAACCTAATAATGACGAGGTAATGACGGCAATGACGCAGTATCAACGTAACTAACGTAGAGACTTCATTGAAGTAGTACAAGCATGGTGCTGATGGGAAAGACTGCATGGCGTTCTCACTGCGTTGTCACTGGGTTGTAAGCATGGTAATTGCGTGGTAAGCTCGTGGTAAGAGCGTGTTGAGATATGATTGGTCGTAATAAGAACGTAGTAAGGCCGTAGTAAGAACGCATTGGACGTGGTGCGCGCGTGATCATACGCGTGGTAAGATATTAGCGGGGACGTGTTACACGCAGTGAAAACCTGGAAGCGACGTAGTAAGGACGTAATATGAACTTAAAAATCGCACTTTTTTTCCGTAAAGACCACGTCCCCGCTGCGTTCATCGAAATTTTTAGGATTTTTAGTCTTGGTCTTCTTATGAGTGTGTGTGTGGGGGGATGGGGGGTTGGGTGGGGGAGATTTATCTTAACTTCTATGAATGTATGACGACACAAGGATATTTATATCCAAGTCCTTCTACCTGAGACGTGGGCCTCTTATTAAAATTTAATTAATGATATATTTTGAAAATATTTATATATGTGTCGTATTTGTTTATATCGTGTTTCTCCTTTTCAGAGCCCAATTAGCTCAGTCGGTTACGCGTCTGACTATCAATCCAGGGGTCGTGAGTTCGAATACCCCGCCCGGCAACAGTCTCCGTGATGATTGATATACGACATTGTGTCTCATTATCATTCGTCTCTCGCCACAGATTCAAGTGGGAAAGTTATCAGTTACTTGCGGTAACTCTAAATATTCAATCAATCTATCAATCTACCTGAGACTTCATATTTGAGAAATAATATTAAAAGTTTTATATTTAAGCGGCGGTGTCAAAGTAGTATGTTTTTGTAATATTACCAATATTTATAAAACATATTTAAAACATTACTTTCTTTCTTTCGTACCGATAAAAACTAATGAATATAAAAGCTACTTGACACTTTTTTGTCAAAGGTGTACGATAAAGAATGCCTTTTATTCTGTCATGTTCCTGGTTAATCACAGTCTCCGAAATTAAAACGAAATACATATAAGAGTGTTGTTAATTGATATTTGCATGATATAGAATAATATTTTCATAGTAACTTTGTTATCGAAAGTTTGTTTGTTCGTTTAAAGCATATGTCGGTCAGGAAAAAACAATGATTATGACGTAAAATATAATATTGAAAAAAAAAAAAGAAAAAAAAAAGTAAAAACTCAGTAAATAATTTATTTGACGATTTTCTCATATTTTATCAATGATTTGGAAATAATGACACTCTGAGAAGTGTGACCCATACTTCCGTTTTGTGGTCAATAGTATAATAATTTATATTCGTATTACAAATTGTTTACATTAAACTATCATTCGACATGACTTGATATTAGAATAAAAATGTTAAAGTCAAACATATAACCAGAAGAACAATTAAAACATGGATGTCTGTGACACAGTTTATTAACTATTGTATCCATATCCCAATGTTATAATTGATCATACAAATATTCATAAAGAATGTTCGCCAAAAGAGAAGCATCTATAACCAAGCCAACGCCTCAAATTATATACCTTAAACCTTTAAATAAATATACTGAACAGAACAGCTAACCCGCCACTTGACATTTTATGTAACCAATTTTCTCAAAATGTACTAAGCAATTTCCTTGAAATTTGTACTTGAATAAGATAGAACATTTAGGCAATATCAAATAAAAAAAATCAATACTGCTGATGTCGTATACACATTTTATTAACATTACTCAATATATCGACAAAGTTATTGGAAATACAAAAGTATTAGCTGCTCCGTTCAGTATATATATATATATATATATGTAGCGACTCTCATATATTTGATAAGGACAGACAAGAGCATCACTGAAAACTGTACCAATGTCTATTTTAACGTATTGCCAATTTCCACATGCTAAATCAACAACATCGCCCACAATGAGTCTTAAGAACATAGATACTGTTCCTGAGTCGTAACCTGATGCGCTAGGATCAGTGTCAGCATATACACCATTATGACAATTGTGTCTAACATAATAATAAACGACAGCTGCTCCTGGCGATTCATACTACCTGACTGTTACTGAAAATTGGTAGAGTCCTGCCAGATGACAGGTGAACTTGCCCGTTGTCTGGTTATAACCGCCGCCAATGTTGTTGTGTATATGTGTGAATATCGGAATATCCGCTAACAACGTACCTTTTGGATTACTCACCGTGAAGGCTGTTTGGCCAGCTTAATAATAATAATAATAATAATAATAATAATAATGATAATAATACAAACTGAAATATTAGTACAAACTATCCCCCATGTTATATATATACCGGTTATAATAGAAAGTTACAAAAGAATTTCTCAGTATCTGATCGATTCAAAAAACGTTTATACTGAATGCCGAATAACCTACGTTATACACAAACTAGTAAATTAAACGAATATTAGTTACAAATGATTTTGTGATAGAGGAAGTTTATAACAACACTAATGATAATATCCTCCTTAGCAACGTTAAGTAATATCTGCCTAATAATATAACAACTGTAACTACTTCCGCTAAGTTACTGTTTCAGAGTAGACATTTGTGTTCGGATGGCACATTTGGTGTTTCCAATAAGAACTTCTCCTGAACCAAACAAAAGAACATTTCTGAATTTATATTTGGGTAGCACACCTTTCTTGGTTAAAATGAAAGGAACACAAAAAAAGTTTACAGTTACATTGATTTTGTTTGTGAACTCACTCCCCCCACCCTTCCGCCCCCACCACAGTCCCTCTATTTTTAAAACAAAAAAATAAGATGATATTTTAAAATGTCAAAGAATTTTCGCAACCAATTCTTACTTCATTTCTTAATTTGATCTGTAAATAGTTACAACAAGATCCACTAAACATAATAATTTTAATGCTAAAGGCACCATTTTCGACGCTATTATTAGGATGATGGAACCAATTTCAACGACCAGTAAAACAAACACATTTCTGTTTACGGTAATCATTTCAACGCTAAATAAAACCTCACCCACAAAAGGCAATAACCTCCGCCAAACATAACAACAATCGTCAACAATTTCTACTATACAAAACAAAACCTGCTTATTAATACAATGTAAGACAATAATCTCTACTAAAGGTATAAACCTCCGCTCACGGTAACACCATCGGCTATAAAACATCAACTGAAGTAAAAATATCTGCAAAAGGTATAACAGTTCGTTAATTGTAGATTAATTAAAAGTGCCAACAAACGCATGATAACATCCGTTAAAGATAATAACCTCTGCTAAAGGTACCAACATCTACTGATGGTAACAACATCCTCTATAGGTTAAAACATCCGCTAATGGTAACATTCCTTAAAGGTAATAACCGCTGCTAAAGGTTAGAACATCCGCTGATGTTAACATCATCCGCCAATGGTAACATCCGTTAAAGGTAATAACCACTAGCGAAATGTAACATCATCCACTAATGGTAACAACATCCGCTAATGGTAACAACATCCGTCAATGGTAATATCCGTTAAAGGTAATAACCTCTGCTTAAGGTACCAACATCTGCTGATGGTAACAACATCCTCTATAGGTTACAACATCCGCTAATGGTAACATCCGTTAAAGGTAATAACCTCTGCTAAAGGTACCAACATCTGCTGATGGTAACAACATCCTCTATAGGTTACAACATCCGCTAATGGTAACATCCGTTAAAGGTAATAACCTCTGCTAAAGGTACCAACATCTGCTGATGGTAACAACATCCTCTATAGGTTACAACATCCGCTAATGGTAACATCCCTTAAAGGTAATAACCGCTGCTAAAGGTTAGAACATCCGCTGATGTTAACATCATCCGCCAATGGTAACATCCGTTAAAGGTAATAACCACTAGCGAAATGTAACATCATCCACTAATGGTAACAACATCCGCTAATGGTAAAAACATCCGTCAATGGTAATATCCGTTAAAGGTAATAACCTATGCTAAAGATTACAACATCCGCTTATGGTAGCAGCATCCGCGAAAGGTAACAACATTCGCGAAAGGTAACAACATTCGCGAAAGGTAACAACAGCCACTAAATGTAACAACATCCGCGAAAGGTAACAACATTCGCTAAAGGTTACAACATCCGCTAAAGGTAACAACATCCGCTGATGATAACAACATCCGCTGATAATAACAACATCTGCTAATGGTAACAACATCTGCTAAACCTTCTCATCCTCCAATACTGAAGAGTTGCACACGTGAATACCGAACGACGACACATGATTTTCAAACTAACTTCTAACTTTTTATTGATTAAATGACTGGCAGACATATATCACGATTGTAGTGCAAGGCTAACAACTATGATTATTAGTTACCTGGGCAAGGCTTGGGGTTACAAATATTATTATCTTCACTGTTTCCAAGATATTGCTTTCCCAACATCGACGGTGACGGATTGTCACAGAGGCGTATACGTTGCCGTTGTCCGTATCCACAAGATACGCTACACGCTCCCCAACCCGACCACGTGGACCGCTGGCCATCTGTTTATAGATATAAAACAAACATGTTCTATATGTGTGAGGGGATGCATTAAGCTTTCCCAATATTAGGTTTTAATGTTTTCAATTACTTGAACTTAATTGTTCAACTGATTTCTGAAAGAAGAATTAGAATACACGACTTTTAATAGCAAAAGCAACGTGATGATGTCATTTGTATAACATATATATATTTTCATTTAGGGGCAGCTGAAATTCTGTCTCCACGGCCGTGATATTTCCCGGACATTTTGGAGACAAAGATATTTATTGAAGAATAAAAGTCAGTTTTTAAACATGGCTTTTTGTTTTGAATAGTTATATTATAAAAAAATTATATATAAAACGTTTGCTTAGATTAATTTAACAATGTTACCAAATTGATCGCTTTATTTCGTTTAATAAATCATCATACATAATAATTCTTAAATAAACATGTTGATTTTTATAACTATTTTACCTGACCATCCCCTTTCAAAGCAACCCTGTCATCACTCGAGTCCTCAAAGCAATGGAAATCGTTTCTCTCCGGGTAGGGACTCGAGCAATGTCTGTCCCTCTGTAGTCCGACACCGCAACTAAGACTACAGCTTCTTCAGCCGGATCACCGATTCTATCCACCGTCAACTATTGCAGAACAAAATATGTTATGGAGTAATTTAACCAATAATTCAGTTAAGGCAAAAAAAAATTTCAGTTGTAAGGCACTAACGTCAAACTGTTTCGAATTGTATTTTCGTCTTTGCAATTATATATGAACGTAACTCTGATATACATAGCCTCCAATATTAAAGAATAACCTGCGTCAATATGGAAATACGAAAATCGGAACATCATTTTAACTTCTTACTTCTAACTTCACGACGCGTATACCCTTTCGTTTTTTGATACTGAGATCGATATAATATATGAATGTGTATTTCTAACTCTGAAGGCATATGCGACATTTGTTTATATGAAATAATGTTATTTATCAATTAAGGTCATCAGTGATCTATTTATTATGGTTATATTTTGTAATAATCACACTTGTTGAAACATGAATCGAGGTGTAACTTACTAGGACATTATCCAAGTGTGCACAGTTTATGTTGGGTGGAATTGCCTACACAATTTTTGCTACTACAATAACCGCAATGAATAAAACAAGGATTGTTAACAATTGTGAATTGATGCTGTATTTATATCAACAATACAGTTGCCGTGAATATTATCTTCTAAAAAACACTTCACCTCAATTCACATACTAGAGTACCTCTATGGAATGAATATTGGTAATACGTGCCCTTTTTTAATGACCATAAGTGATGGTTTGGATTGCTGATTTAGATTCAGATTTTGTGTCTATTATTATATAATCTATTATTCCCCTTATTGTGATTATATAAAGAACAAAGAATGGGCAAATTCATTTTAGTAACCAGTCAATTAGTTGTCAATATGCCGAAATGTGGGATACAGTGAAATTGATATGCAAGGGTGTTGACAAAATTAAAAAATCTTTAGCATGTTGCAACTTACTGGGGATTCCAGAAAAACAAAGTTTCTTAAGATACAACCATCAAAAACGGCAAAAAAATAAATAGTAAAACATAAACATGATAGGTATAATGCATACAGAAGAAATGATAATAAAGGTTACCACCTTGGACGTTAACAAGTAAAACAGCTGCTAATGCGTTCAAATCTGTTTAACGGGTACATCCAACCTCTCTCTTTCTTCGTCGTCACATCTTAAAACGAGGAAGTGTAAATAAAAGGACTAGACTACTCTCTTTCAAATACATTAGTATGCATATGTCTACAGTGTAAAATACTAAAGCGATCAGATAAATATATATTGGATGACTTTGCAGACACCAAAGCATAAAGAGAATAATAATATATGGTCGGGCAATATGGAGAGAATGACAAGTATACAGCGCTTCTCTGTTTAAGGATTTGGAAGGACTTGAACATCATAAGTTCCCAGTTCATTATCGTTTACACACCGTCGTCTGTGGAGATTGAATCAATATATTACGAAAATGTATATTATTTATTATCATTCCAATTCGTTTTTATAAAACAGTTTGTATTTCTGTTTTAAAATACTAATACAAATCCCATCAAGTTCTTTGCAGCATGCGTCAGAGCGTCGTCAGATAATTAATTTAAATCTGGTAATGAGTAAAATAGATCAACGTATTGTATTGTTTTAAGCTACACTTACTGCTCCTTTGCACAAACAGTAAGATAGAATATTGCAATAGTACACTTTTTAAAGTAAGTAAAATCCACTTACATGCTCTTGTGCACAACCGAGCGTGTATGTGATCTGGTCGCCGACACCTGTTGCCTTCGTAAAGTATTTCCCGAATTGATAGTTTTAAACGGGTCGTGGGGAAAAGTAATGACAAAGAATATCTTTTTTAAAATAAATGGAAGGAATATCCTTAAACACATATGTTGAAAATACAAACATGAAATAAAAAAATCCTATCAAACAAATATTTCAGATATCAGTCTTTTTTCGGTTTAACGTCACCTATATTAGCGTCGTTTGTGATGACATAATGGACACATGTATTTTACCGAGTGTTTCCGGTACTTAATGCTTCAACAGAATGAAATACTCATTTACCAAACATTATAAGGTGTGAATTTTCTCAAAAACATTCCAAAATGTATCCGCACTATTGGGTGCTATATTTTTGTTATCGATGTGAATTATAAATTATATAATAAAAATTATTAAAGGTAAATACCTCATTTGCTTTACACTGCTCGGTGTTATGACAATTAGCAGTGCTGTTTGCATTGAAACATTTGTAACAGACCAAACTCTCTGTAAGAAAAAGTTGAAAATAAGGCAACATGTAATAGTTATAATATATGGTACTACAGGTCTCTACTACCAGTTAACTCCCTTTGGTGACGGTAGCAAGATTCTTTTCAAAACTGTTATTCGTGACACTTGCTGTGAATGTCAAGGCACGCAGACGTGTGTCAACAAACGCATGTATCAGTATCTCGCCATAAAAGGAAAGTGCGGGTTCTAAAGTCGTAGAACAGCAATTATCTAAACCAGGCATGGACCAATTTTTGCAGCGTCAGGGAAATATGCCTCAGCAGTCTGTAAGAATTGATAAAGTTCACACTGAAGGACATTCAACATTAAATTGTAACCTATTTCTGACAAATGAACAGAATCTGGATACAACTCTGGAGAACTTTCCATTATTTAGGGATATTGACTGTATGTATATTTTTTAAAAAACTATTAAACCTAACCACACAAAATGTGTGTCTTGAATTTTTGCAAGAAGTTAATTTGTAAAATACTTTAAAAAGTAATAATATACGCTAATGTATGCTGACCTATATTGTTTCCAGTACAATGTATAACCAGCATTTGATGTGCTAAATTGTATGAAAGTAGATAGTTAATATGGCGTTTCTAGAATTGTAATATCTTTTTGAGAATACTATTCAACTGGCAATACATTGTGCTGACAGAGAAGATGTCCTTTCAATTTCGGTCTACATGCGAAAAATATATCAAGGGTATGCTTTAAAGCTTTGTTACGATCAGAAAACTGAATGGTTATTATTGCACCTCTACTAGTTGGGCCTTATGATTTTTCTTCATTATTTGAATACCGATGTCATTGCATACATATTCAAAAGTGTCCATTAAGCACTGGCAATCATCACTATTATTTTTTCCAGCAAAGAAAAAATCGTCCAGATAGTGATCTAAATTTTTTGAATGTGCTTCTTCAGATACTGCCCGCTGTATAAATGTTGCAAATCTTTCAAATATTGAACAAGATATGGATGCTCCTTGTGGTAACAGTTTTGAACCCAAAATTGATCGTCAAAACATAAACCCTATAAATTAAAATCCCCTGGATATATAGGGTATAAATTAAACGCAGTCCTTTTTGCCTTTATAGCCGATTTTCTGTATTATTTCGATCACAGTATCAAATTCTGAATAACTTAAAGAGCATCATTCTGCATCTATAAACGCATTGTACTAAAGCCTGGAGGATAGGACAGATTAGAAATTGAACGTCATCCTCCGGTATTCTTGGGTATTAAACTAACAGGGTTTTATCTTAAATTTGAAATGGGATTCCTATTTAATGGGCCTAATATCCTACCCAATTTGAACTTCTTTTTCAAGCTGAAGGTTTAAGATTTCTGGCTGAGTTGCAAACAACTTTAATTTTTTTGCAATTATCGGAATATATGGACCTTCAAGCTAAAATGAAGAATCAAATTTGTTTTCGTATTTCTCTTACATAATTTCAACTTATCAATTTTGATTGGTATGTGGCCTAATGTCCATAAATCTTTGTGGAACCGAGAATATCTGCCTATGTGTTTGGCTGTGCTAGAAGCTGGGTCTGAAAGGTAAGAGCGATCTAAGTTGTGTCGAATTTAATGCAGAATATTCACACGCCAAAAATGAAAGTGAACATATTTCGTACATTTGTGTTGGAACTTACAATTTGACTTTTGGCAAAAATCCTTGCTATTGAATTCAAAACATAACTTATTGATGTTTGACAGAGATTCTATTCCAGACCCATTGCAAGGATTAATCATATCTATAAGCTACAGTTCTCCATCAAAAGCTGGCTAAGACTGATCTATAGCTTTTCCTTGCCTAAATTGCTCGTCAAATTATACTCAACCCGCGGTATGACGCTTGGCTGCTAAACGGATAGTATGTAAGTAATGTAAATACTAGGTTTATTACAGGGTTCTTATTACATTCTAGACCTGATAATTAGTGTTAAATTTTCTCAAATGAATTTACATATTTCAACATACATCAAATATTATGTTTCTATAATGGCCTTAGAATATAATAAGATAATGTTGATTAAGTGTAGTTAACAAGCGATTGTTTATCAGTTGTCCGATCAAACTCAGCATATTGCGTTTGTTTACAATATAAACCCTGATATTTAAGACGTCATTCATAAATACTCAAGATATGTTATTTACCTGACTCACTCAGGTTAAAGGATTAGCATATTGAATTATTATTATCTACTTATTTAATATGAGTTAACAAATCCGATATCAAAACCATTCTTAAACATAAATACATGTATAGCGAAGAATTATTTATGAATTAACTTATGTTTTAGAATTCAAATTCACTCCCCCCCCCCCCTTTCTAACTACTTACTATCTACCTTACTAACTTTTATCAAATACAATTAATTTTTAATTAATTTTAACATTATTATTTAAAACATAAAAACTGATCTCACCCATACAATTGTCGAAGAAAAATAACTCTTAATACCTCTCTGCTCTTCAATTATTGTAGTTATCCTGCTTTCAAAATAAAATGGCTGATTATGAAAGCTAGAGACCGTATAGCAGATGTGAGTAGACGTGTGCAACCTAAGAGAAAATTTACAAGAAATGGCTTCACCATCTGTAGGAACTATTATATTTGCTCTGGTCGGTTCATCAATCAAAGTGTTGTATTACATGATTATGAAAGCTAGAGACCGTATAGCAGATATGAGAAGACGTGTGCCACCTAAGAGAAAATTTATAAGAAATGGCTTCACCATCTGTAGAAACTATTATATCTGCTCTGGTCGATTCATCACTCAAAGTGTCGTATCACATGATTATGGAAGCTAAAGACTGGATGGCAGATGTGAGTAGACGTGTGCTACCTAAGAGAAAATTTACAAGAAATGCCTTCAACATCTGTAGAAGTTAAAATATCTGCTCTGGTCGATTCATCAATCAAAGTGTCGTATTACATGATTATGGAAGCTAGAGACTGGATGTTAGTAGACGTATGTGTGGAGGAAGACTCCAGAATGAATCTGAGTAGAACCACCGTCATTCCGCAAGTAACTAGCAAACTTTCTCACATAAAGTTTTTGGAGCGAGCAGCAGTTGAACCTACAACCTAAGATGTAAGTGTTCTTGAGACATAGACCACTAGGTTTGTAAACCACTAAAAGCAATCTACATCCATCAACGGAATTAATAACATGACAGTATAGATTGACAGACTATGTAATGAAAGCGTTCGTTCGATTAAAGTAAGTTGTCCTATTGCGTGACACCCATGGATGATGGAGTATAAGGAACACATTATTTCTCGAACCAAGTTTGTGAGCTTGGTATAATTGTCAATTATCCTGAATGAAAAAGAAAGAGGAGGCGTTCCAGGCAAAATACATATCGCGCTTGCTTCTAAGCACAGGTTGATTAATCCTTTATTTGTTTGAGTGTGGGCGATCTTAAACATACACTGATTTACAGGAAGACCTGGTAAAAATATCATAAGTGGAAATTGAGACAGAAGCATGAATTTGTATTCGTATATTGAATGCATATCGCTAACTGCCTGGAGGAAAAAGAAGTTTCATGCACGTTTATATACATGTACAGGCAAATGAAAAAGATGTGAAGATGATCTGACAAGATATTTTAAACATTAACCTTGCCAAGAAGTCGAAATGTTTCATGATTTAGAATATATTAAAAAGCAACTATACAGTGTTTTTTTCTTTAACGTACAAAGATGTTTGCAAAATGTTAACCCATTATTAGACATACGCCGTCCTAACACTGACCTAGACGTAGATCTAAATGCAACAAAGTGAAACAATTAAGGACTATGTACATGGCGAAATTGAGATTTGCCTTGATATTTAAAAATGGTAAGGGCTGCAAAAATATGCCATATTTCATTAAAATATTGATATTTTATTAATAGATAAGATGTAAAATGCAAAAAGGGTGTGTAATATTAATACCAGTTGTGCACCACTATGCATATGGGAGACATCAAAGGCCCAATTTTCGCTAAAGTCGTTTGTTCTAGCAACGATGCTTACGTTCAAAACAAAGGAACCTTTATCAAGGTTAAATATTCGTACAGATGCAAGGAGGCTTACTTCTTCGAAATTAATCGTCTTTGCCAGTCACAGGAATACGCCTACTTTGAGTGTGATCGAAAATGACGCCGCCATTTTCAAATTGCGACACAGTAGCTTTAAATCATATTATCTTTGTATATGATTGGTGACATGGGCAATGCAATACCTCATTTCAAACAGTGATTGCCCCCCCATCAATCTTCAATACTTCAATCTCCTTAGACACTTCTCGATTACATTTACTTGAACCCAAAACCGAGTCGTGTAATGAATTATTTCACATAGAAACTTGTAGACGAGAGACTAATAACCCAAAAAATAGATTTGTATTAATCCGCCGAATTTTAAACTACTGTAAAGATTGTCTTTTATTTGGAATATTTGTTTCACTTGAAGTATATTTTACGAGAGGAAGAGATTTTGATTTCAATTGTGTGAGAAAATGCAATAGTTGACGTTTTCTTACCAAAATTTACTAACACGTGGCTGAACTATTTTTAACCAATTTACTGACTTCCGTATTTCCAGGACACTGTTATGGGTCTTACATGTGAACACCAACTGTCATCTCAGAAATTCATCAATTGTCGAACTTTTGGGAAATACAGGTAAGTCTTATTTACCAAACCAGTACAAACAGTATTTTATGAATATTTTTGCAACTTTACGTTTGCTGAGCATTTTGTTAGGTTTGTTTACATTTTGTTTTGCACGATGTTTAACTGAAGTATCCTGAAAAATTCCATGCAAGCAAGCACATGTAGTTTAAAGTCGTGTATGGTGTTCCGTTGTTGCGAACTATGCTGATAACAAAGTATATGTTGCACGTTCTGGATTATGCAATAATCATTGAATAAGTGATGTGTACATACATTCTTAGATGCATTGTTTTGTGTTATTTTTAACAAAACACACAATTGAAGAAAAAACTGTAAGGTTTGTTGGACACTGTGCAATATGAAAGAATGTGACATTTTATGACAACATGTTAATTAATTGTATTTGATAGTCATTGTGTAGTTGTCGGTATTACGGTTTCATTCACATATTAATTTATAATGGGGAATAAAAGGAAAAAGCACAACATGGAATAAAGTGTAAGGCAGCACATGCATTAGTTGCAGAAGGTAAGAAACCAATATTAATTGAAAGTGAAATTTCCAAATATGGATTGGCCAGTATTCTTTGCATAAAATGTCATGGCTGTCAAAAAACATTTCGGCTGAAGACAAGTCCAGACACGAGCATCCCTGATGGTACCAGTAAAATATATAGTGACGTAAATATTAGAGCTGTATGAGGTACAATGTCAAGTGGTGGTGGGGCGTCTTCAATGAATTAAGTTTTAGGGACAATGTCTGTGCCCACAAAGGACCGAAGGACTTTTTCGAAAATTGAAGATAAAATTGGAAGTTGGTGGAAGGGTATTTTGAAAGAAGAAATGATGAAAGCTAGTGCAGAGGAAAAGAGGTAATGGATAGTTAGGAATGATTTTGATGATGGTGTCCCTGCAATAACGGTTGTAGTAGATGGCGGTTGGAGTAAAAGAGCACATAAGCACACATACAATGCAACTGGAGGTGTGGCTGTTATAATTGGGGCTGAAACTAAAAAGCTGCTTTATTTAGGTGTTCGTAACAAATACTGTTATATATGTAGTAAGGCAGGTTCTGCAGATGTGGAGCCTACGGATCACAAGTGTTATAAAAACTGGAGTGAGAGTTCCCAGTGTATGGAGGCTGACATGATTGCCGAAGGATTTTTGGAATCAGAATCTATACATACTATTCGATACATGAGAGTTATTGCGGACAGCGACAGTTCTGTGTATACCAAAAATACAGGAGACAGTGCCAGTGTGTGGAAGAAAAGTGAGAAAATTGGAGTGTGCAAATCATGCTTGCAAGTGCTTCAGAAGCAGTCTGGAGAAGCTTATTGCTGAAAAGCCACATTATAAAGTAAAGGGTAAACTTACAAAAACTAACTACATGAAACTAACAACAGCATTTCGTTGTGCAATTAGAATGAACAGCAAACCAAAAAATTCACGACAACTTGCACATGATATTTGAAACTCAATTCATTACATATATTTTTTGGATATCATGATAAATGTTCCAACTTCTGTCAGAAAAGACCCACAAATAAAAAAATATATTACTGTTGACGACAAAGCAAAGAAGATGATGACATTAATGATAGTGGTGATTTATTTGCAAAGCAGACCGAATATTGGGCATTTGGAAATGAAAGAGAAGAGGAACATTCGAGATATGCCTGCAATGCATCTGTTGATGAGTTGGGCTTAAAATATATAATCAGAGATGTGTCAGTTTTTTTGAACCGGCTTGCTGAAAAAAGTACAAGACTTATTGGTTACTTCATCCCAAATCTTGCAGAAAGTTGGATGTCAATAAGATCCTAATTGGATGGTAGCAAAATAATAAATAGATGTAACCGAGGGTCATGGCATGCTAGGTGTTGGGGTGGTGCGCTCCGTTAAAACCTTGGAGCTGTTTGGTCACCCATTGCATTTCAGAGGGCAACCGGTATTAGACAAGGTACTATTTTCTGCCAACAATTTCAGCAAAGAACGAAGCATTAAAATACCTCTCTGAAAACTCAACAAACGGAAAAGTCCAAAACGCAAAGAAAAAAGAGGAACTTTATTTCATTAAATGTTGCAGTCAGTAAAAAGGCAAAGAGTGACTATGGGCCTAACACTTTGGATGATACACCAGAGGTGTCCGATTCAAAATTACAATAACTTTTTGATCGTTTGATCGGTTTCTCACTAAGGTGGTTTGTAAAGATGTATCTAAAATCTCCATAATTGAAAAACAAACACGTGAACAGTCAAGATGTGAAAAATGGAAAATCGAGAGAAAATTGAGATTGACAAGCTCAAATTTTGGAAAGGTTATGGCAAGAAAACAACTAAAACAACAACAAATCTAGTCTAAGACCAGTTATACAGTAACTTTGTTGGAAATATAAATACAATTTGAGGACTTGCTCTGGGAGAAAACACTGTCATTGAATACAAAAATGCAAAACCAGAAATCATTTCAGTACAACCTGTGGGATTAGTAATTTCAAAAGACCATCCACATTTTGCAACATCTACTGATGGAAAAGTAACTGACATTAGTGTAAATTTTCGCTTATTAGAAATAAAAAAAATACTGCAAAACAACCTATAATTATTATTTGAAGCAGCAAGTAGTAATCCAGGATTCCTTCTCTACGTCAGCAACACATGTTCCAAAAAATTAGCATTGAAAAAGCCACACACATTCTTTTACCAAGTCCAGGGTCAGCTTAACATTTGTGATTATGAATGGTTGGATTTTGTTGTAAGAAGGAGTAATCCACATGAATTACACATAGAACGCATGTATAAGAGATAGAGCGGAACACTATCATTGAACCAAAATTAACTATGTTTTACAAGAAATTCAATTGCAAGAATTGGCTTAACCACGATACCATCCATTTTCTGGAATTCGAAGGCCTCAGTCTCCATGGGTAAGTTGGTAAATTACCATTTCAAAAGGGTTTATTTCCTATTTTCTAAGCCAAGATTTGTTTGTCTGTATGCTAAATAATATCAGTCATTTATAATCTATTGAGTGTACAGTGTAAAGAATACCTGCCTTAGTGTCACCGGACAAAAAAGGCTATTTATTGATTAAGTTATTAATTAAAGCATCAATTTTATGGTAACTAGGGCTAACAGACCTTAACCAATGTTTCCTGTGATCTTTTTAGGATAACAAGTACTCAATCACACACCATCTTCACAAGTAACTAATACGTACTTCAGTCAGCACTATTTTAAAGAGGTGTATGATAATGAGACTTTGGATGGACAGGTTTTCAAACTCATACCCTGGATTGATAGTCAGAAGCCCTCGTGATTGAGCTTACTTGCATTTGCTATGAAACGAAAATGCTATAAAGTTGTGTTATAGTGCAATGGATAGATTGTAATTCGGTCACGCAACAGGTTGCATGTTAGATTCCCAGCATGACCCAATGGAGTCTAAAAACCCATGGTATTGGTTCTACCTAGGAAGTGGACTTGAAAGCAATTCATAGAAGCTTTTAAATTTCTCAGAAATTGTCATTAAATTAATTAGTATATTACGGTAATTATATAAATCATAAATTTCCTGTTTTCCATACCAGAGTAAATAGTAGAGCCACCATGCAGTATCCCAATGTATATTGGCCCCTTCACTTTTAAAAACTTCAAATTCATAATTCATATGAATAATGTATCAAATTTTACTGATTCCTCATAAAATATATTTAGTCATCATTTTTTTATATCTTTTTTATGACACTCTTCACCCTTAATGGCAGTGAAATATGTCATTCGCACAACGATACTTTTGTATAAATTTAGGAAAAGTCAGTTATGAAAAAAATATTTGACTGATTGTGGCCAGATGGACAAAGTAATGTTGTGTTTGCATAGTATCACATGCTCTAACATGAGAAAAACTTCCATGTGACGTTTGACTCAATTTGAAATAACTGACCAAATGGTTGGATAAAAAAGTGCTGTTAGTACCAGGCTACAACCAGATTGCTAAATTCCTTATAGCCTTCTAACAGTACAGCAGCTGATAACTTTATGTTGAAAATGTTAGTTTAAACTTGTATTGTGTTCATAAATTTTGCTTCACTCAACATGTATTGTATTAATATATTTTGCAGTATGACCCTAAAACTGTGAAAAGACAGGCATTACCCGGTACAACTGTCGGAGGTGGATCTCAGCTTTCGTCTATACCCCAATCCAATCCATGCGATCCAAAACAATTGTTCATGTATTTGCTGTTGAAATATAATACTTGTCAGTTATAGGTTGACTACTTAAATTCAAATATTTTGATATTTACTGAGTACGTTAAAAAAACACAACAATTTATGCATGTGAAATCCCAGTGACAACAGTTCAGACACTGCGGGTTACCACAATTCCGGAAATTAATGTCTGAAATTCACTAACAACAATAAAAAAATCGTCTTTAAAATGTTAATGGTGAAGCAAAATAAAAAAATGAATGTGAAACACATTTTATGACGTTTTCATTTTTGTTCTTTATTCAATGTAAACGGAGATAATTTTAAATTTGGGAATAATTACATCAACCAACTTTATTTTTGACAATGAATGTATTTTTGTCAACTCATGGAGTTGTTGTCAATGTTATTTTGTTGTGAAAAATGATAGACAATGTAATCATGTCACTAAAGGCAGTGTATTTCAGTAAGAGGAGTAACTTCTCTTGGGTTTAAGTTTCTTGCAATCTCATACCCATATTGTGCGAACTTTTGAAAAAATAATTTGTTGAGTAAACTTGATAGAACAAAAATGTATAAAATTAATATAGAATGCTGATGAAAATGTTGCGTTTTTAAATGAACTAAGTGTACAATTCTTAGTTTATTGCAGTATATGATTAATACATTATTTCTAAATCTAATCTGTTTAATACAATATTATTTTGAGATAAATATTTTACATATTTAAATATTTTGTTGATGGTGATAATACAATGTTCAAATAATGCTCACATGGGTCTTAAAAGCACATGTTAACTATTTTATGATAGTCAGGCGTGCTACCAACTGAGCTAACCATGGCTGGTCCGTAATAGAGATTAATGTGGTCATGAATTACTTCAAGTACATGCTCATTGATTTATGTATAAATTGATACAAACTTGTATTATAAATGTGTATTTATATTTCAGTCTCATACTGTTTCTGGTACAAATGTTCAGTCGACTAAATCTGAGGAGACAGCATGTGCTCAGCCAAGCACTAACACTGCAAGTACACATGTGGTATGTTTTACCCAAAAAGGGTACAATTCTTAAAATATCAATTGTTAACACATGGCTTTCATGCTTCCAATGGATCATTTCATTAGCTCACCTTGTCATATGAGGTCTTGCTATCATATAGTGTCCTTTGTTGTTGTTATCTGTAAACTTTTTACATTTTAATTTCTCCAAAACCACTCTGACAAATTTAACCACACTTTACAGGAATGTTCCTTTTATGTTTCTCTACTTAGTTTGTTTTCACTATGACATCCAAAATGCTGCAAATGTCAATAAAACATTATGATTGGATGATTTTAAAAAGACTTTTCTGTGTAACAACTGATATAGAATTGAACCAATTGTTCATTGGATGGTTCTTGAATACATAAGTGTATGTTTACTTCTGAACCCGAGTTATATATGGCACAGTGAATTATGAACAACTATCAAAACAACTTATCCACAATCGGTAAAATCTAAACGGAACCAAATGTTGTACGAATGATAATCGACTACTGAGTTTGGTCTACATTGGATGGAATGTTAATCAAGATTTAAGTAATTGCCTTTTTAAAAAATATATCATGTACATACTAAGAATTGTGTTAACACCACCCATACATCATTTACAGGCTCTTAACAGGTACAGTTGCAATGTTTTTACTACGACTGGGTTTTATCTAACTTACAGAAATACTTTTGTAAATCACTTAAGTACTATATATTTGCATAATCATATCATAATTAAGATAAGATCTAAAGAAATACCTGTGTTTCCGCTAACATGCCCAAATATATATATATAAAATAGTTTTTATTTAATTTTACATTTTATTTAAAATGTTTATATTAAAGTACATCTCATATATATACACACCCCTATCATGTATAAAATAATGTAGAATCAACACACATAAGGACGGTTATCGGAGGCATTTGTGGACAAATCACACTGGTTGAAGAACTTTTGATTTGGGTTTGAAGTGCAGATGGAAAACTCCGTCTCAAGAGATAACAGTTATCATGAGTTTTCCAACCACACCTCAAACCGTGAAATATACTTTTTCTTGTCTACAACCGTAACTGTGTGATTTTTAGCTCAACTGTTCTGAGAATAAAGAGAGGTATTCTACTCACCCGGGCGTCAGCATCACACCTTTGTTAAAGTTTTGCAATGACTAAGTTAGATAGCTCTTGGATGAATAGAATGCAAACTATTGCCCTTATACTTTGAAAATCTATTTAAAGATTTGCATGCATGAACTATCAAGTTCATATCACAACAAACACTCAAAATATTTTATTGAAACTCAACAGCCTTTTCAAGTATTAGATTGAAACTTCATACACGGTATTGCATGCCTACTCAATTGAGTCAGTAAGATAACTGTTGCTTGGATTTGTCATCAGTCTCAATCAAAGTGTGTACTTTTGTGACAAATATTCGAATAGTCGAGCGTGATGTCCCTCATACAGCTATTGTTTAAGATGATTATTTCGGTTTATTTCTAATATAAGCGAAAAGATACCATATAAATTGTGACTGAATATATCATAGTGAAGGATTTTATGAATAGCGTTATGTAAAAGCAGCGCAAGGAGGGTAGGATATGTGTCTCTACGATGAATAATCCTTAACCAGTAAAAATTCGCGAAAATCCATATCTGTTATGCATAAACTAGCCTTATTATGGCAACTTATATTATATTTGTCAAAAAAACATGAAAAGTTGGCAGGGTATAACTGATATTTTATTTTCTAAATCAAAACTATATACCATAAAAGTAAAAGTCAGTTTTCAAAAATTATATATTGATTATCCATTATCATTATGGTGCTCATTTTCAGTTCAGTTTCACATGACTAATTTAATGATATCCCAATGACTAATTTTCCATCAAAATTTACAAAATGTACACTTACATATATAGGTATCATCTTAAAAATGAAATAGCAAAAACACGAGCAGACAATATACCATCTTAGATTATAATAAATTTGGTTTTTAACTGAATTAATAAAACAACATCTTAATTACTTTCATTTTGACATGCCAACATCCTTAAATCATTCAATGTATCCAGTACCCATTAAACTGCATCAAAATTAAAGAATTTAAATTTAAGATTATTTTTTTTATTTACAAACAGTAAGGTTTTTTTTTTTAAAGATAACAGTTAATTTGGTTGTTTCTGCCAAGCAAAAAACAACTTTCAAGACAGCGGTAAAAAATATGATTGTCGGGTTAGAGGAAACACAGATATTTTTCGGCCTTCTATAAATATTAAAAAAGTTTTATTTTTATGTGTTTTACTGCTATTACAAATTAAATACACATACAATTATATTCCTAACAGCTATCTAGGAGACAGAGTACCAGGAGAAACGTGTGCACCAAATTCGTTGGAAGGCGAATCAGACACAGGTGGGAAAAAGACGCAAAGAAAACCTAATTGTTCAATGGTACAGTACTGGAAGTACTGAAAGGAAGAGACGGCACAAGTACAGCTGTATATGAAGTGCAGTATGGAAACAAAAACGAACCATGTGAAGTTGAAAACCTGCATGCAGATTTTACAAGTGGTTCTGTTTACTTCATTGATATATAATGTACCCAATATTTATTAACATTTGAAATATTTAAAATAAAGACAATTATGTGCAAGTAACTTGTAATCAGAGTGGAAAGTCACAGTGTTGAAAGAGGACAGACTAGCTTACCATTTCAAAGTTAAATATCAAAGTGACATTGACCAGCATTACCTCCAGCTGTATTGTGTCTTAGTACTGTACAGCATTGTTGAATGTGAATTGTCGTGCTTACTATTAAAGGGTCGTCATCAGCACATGCAGTCGTACTCTTGTCTCGGTATTCTACAACATCAGTGATTGTCAATTGTTGTGGTTGCTGTTTAGAAGTTATATACTGAAGTGTCGTCATCAGCATATGCAGTCGAACTTTTGTCTCGGAATTCTACAACATCAGTGATTGTGAATTGTCGTGGTTACTGTTTAGAAGTTATATACTGAAGTGTCGTCATCAGCATATGCAGTCGAACTCTTGTCTCGGTATTCTACAACATCAGTGATTGTGAATTGTTGTGGTTGCTGTTTAGAAGTTATATACTGAAGTGTCATCACCAGCATCAGTATGCAGTCGAACTCTTGTCTCGGTATTCAACAACACCAGTTATTGTGAATTGTCGTGCTTGCTGTTTAGAAGTTATATACTGAAGTGTCGTCATCAGCATATGCAGTCGAACTCTTGTCTCGGTATTCTACAACATCAGTGATTGTGAATTGTTGTGGTTTCTGTTTAGAAGTTATATACTGAAGTGTCGTCATCAGCATAATTATGCAATCGTACTCTTGTCTAGGTATTCTACAACATCAGTGATTGTGAATTGTTGTTGTTGCTGTTTAGAAGTTATATACTGAAGTGTCGTCTTCAGCATAATTATGCAATTGTTCTCTTGTCTCGGTATTCTACAACATCAGTGATTGTGAATTGTTGTGGTTGCTGTTTAGAAGTTATATACTAAAGTTTTGTCATCTACATATGCAGACGTACTCTTGTCTCGGTATTCTACAACATCTGTGATTGTGAATTGTTGTGGTTGCTGTTTAGAAATTATATACTGAAGTGTCGTCAACAGCATAGTTATGCAGTTGTACTCTTGTACTGGTATTCTACAACATCAGTGATTGTCAATTGTCGTAGTTGCTGTTTAGAAGTTATATACTGAAGTGTCGTCATCAGCTTATGCAGTCGAACTCTTGTCTTGGTATTCTACAACATCAGTAATTGTGAATTGTTGTGGTTGCCGTTTATAAGTTATATACTGAAGTGTCGTCATCAGTATAATTATGCAATCGTACTCTTGTCACGGTGTTCTAAAACATCGGTGATTGTATGTTGTTGTTGTTGCTGTTCAGAAGTTATATATTGAAATGTCGTCATCAGCATAATTATGCAGTCGTACTCTTGTCTCGGTATTCTACATCAGTGATTACGAATTGTTGTGGATGCTGTTTAGAAGTTATAAACTGAAGTGTCGTCATCAGCATCAGTATGCAATCGTACTCTTGTCTCGGTATTCTACAACACCATTGATTGTGAACTGTTGTGGTTGCTGTTTAGAAGTTATATACTTAAGTGTCGTCATCGGCATGAATATGCAGTTGTACATTTGTACTGGTATTCTACAACATAAGTGATTGTGAATGGTCGTAGTTGCTGTTTAGAACTTCTATACTGAAGTGTCGTTATCAGAATGATTATGCAGTTGTACTCTTGTATAGGTATTCTACAACATCAATGATTGTGAATTGTTGTGGTTGCTGTTTAGAAGTTATATACTGAAGTGTCGTCATCAGCATCATTATGCAATCGTACTCTTGCCTCGGTATTCTACAACACCAGTGATTGTGAACTGTTGTGGTTGCTGTTTAGAAGTTATAAACTTAAGTGTCGTCATCGGCATGATTATGCAGTTGTACATTTGAACTGGTATTCTACAACATAAGTGATTGTGAATGGTCGTAATTGCTGTTTAGAAGTTATATACTGAAGTGTCGTCATCAGAATGATTATGCAGTTGTACTCTTGTATAGGTATTCTACAACATCAGAGATGGTGCGTTGTTGTGGTTGCCGTTTAGAAGTTATATACTGAAGTGTCGTCATCAGCATAATTATACAGTCGTACTGTTGTCTCGGTATTACACAACAGCAGTGATTGTGAACTGTTGTGGTTGCTGTTTAGAAGTTATATACTGAAGTGTCGTCATCAGCATAATTACGCAGTCGTACTCATGTCTCGGTAATCTGCAACATCAGTGATTGCGAATTGTTGTGGTTGCTGTTTAGAAGTTATATACTGAAGTGTCGTCATCAGCATAATTATGCAATCGTACTCTTGTCTCGGTATTCCACAACATCAGTGATTGTGAATTGTCGTGGTTGCTGTTTAGAAGTTATATACTGAAGTGTCATCATCAGCATAATTATGCAATCGTACTTTTGTCTCGGTATTCTACAACATCAGTGATTGTGAATTGTTGTGGTTGCTGTTTAGAAGTTATATACTGAAGTGTCATCATCAGCATAATTATGCAGTCGTACTTTTGTCTCGGTATTCTACAACATCAGTAATAGTGAATTGTCGAGCTTGCTCTTTAGAATTTATATACTGAAGTGTCATCATCAGCATAATTATGCAATCGTACTTTTGTCTCGATATTCTACAACATCAGTGATTGTGAATTGTTGTGGTTGCTGTTTAGAAATTATATACTGAAGTGTCGTCGTCAGCATAATTATGCAATCGTACACTTGTCTCGGTATTCCACAACATCAGTGAATGTGAATTGTTGTGGTTGCTGTTTAGAAGTTATATACTGAAGTGTCGTCATCTGCATATGCAGTCATACTCTTGTCTCGGTATTCTACAACATCAATAATTGTGAATTTTTGTGGTTGCTGTTTAGAAGTTACATACTGAATTGTCATCAGTAGTATAATTATGCAGTCGTACTCTTGTCTCTGTATTCTACAACATCAGTGATTGTGAATAGTTGTGGTTGCTGTTTAGAAGTTATATACTGACGTGTCGCCATCAGCATAATTATGCCATCGTACACTTGTCTCGGTATTCTACAACATCAGTGATTGTGAATTGTTGTGGTTGCTGTTTAGAAGTTATATACTGAAGTGTCGACATCAGCATATGCAGTCATACTTTTGTCTCGGTATTCTACAGCATCAGTGATTGTGAATTGTTGTGGTTGCTGTTTAGAAGTTATATACTGAAGTGTCGACATCAGCATATGCAGTCATACTTTTGTCTCGGTATTCTACAGCATCAGTGATTGTGAATTGTTGTGGTTGCTGTTTAGAAGTTATATACTGAAGTGTTGTCATCAGCATATGCAGTCGTACTTTTGTCTCGGTATTCTACTACATCAGTGATTGTAAATTGTCCTGGTTGCTGTTTAGAAGTTATATACTGAAGTGTCGTCATCAGCATAATTATGCAGCCGTACTCTTGTCTCGGTATTCTACAACATCAGTGATTGTGAATTGTTGTGGTTGTTGTTTAGAAGTTATACACTGAAGTGTCGTTATCAGCACAATTATGCAGTCGTATTCTTGTCTCGGTATTCTACAATATTAGTGATTGTGAATTGTCGTGGATGCTGTTTAGAAGTTATATACTGAAGTGTGGTCATCAGCATAATTATGCAGTCGTACTCTTTTCTCGGTATTCTACAAGATCAGTGATTGTGTATTGTTGTGGTTGCTGTTTAGAAGCTATATACTGAATTGTCGACATCAGCATTATTATGCAGTCCCACTTTTGTCTCGGTATTCTACTACACAAGTGATTGTGAATTGTTGTGAATGCTTTTTGGAAGCTATATACTGAATTGTCGACATCAGCATAATTATACAGTCGTACTCTTGTCTCGGTTTTCTACAAGATCAGTGTTTGTGAATTGCTGTGGTTGCTGTTTAGAAGTTTTATACTGAAGTGTCGTCATCAGAATAATTATGTAGTCGTACTCTTGTCTCGGTATTCTACAACATCAGTGATTGTGAATTGTCGTGCTTGCTGTTTAGAAGTTATATACTGAAGTGTCGTCATCAGAATGATTATGCAGTTGTACTCTTGTCTCGGTATTCTACAACATCAGTGATTGTGAATTGTTGTGGTTGCTGTTTAGAAGTTATATACTGAAGTGTCGTCAACAGCATAATTATTCAGTCGTATTATTTTCTTGGTATTCTACAACACCAGTGTTTGTGAATTGTTTTGGTTGCTGTTTAGAAGTTATATACTTAAGTGTCGTCGTCAGCATAATTATGCAGTCTTACTCTTGTCTCGGTATTCTACAACACCAGTGATTGTGAATTGTTGTGCTTGCTGTTTAGAAGTTATATACTGAAGTGTCGTCATCAGAATAATTATGCAGTCATTCTTTTGTCTCGGTATTCTACAACATTAGTGATTGTAAATTGTCGTTCTTGCTGTTTAGAAGTTATATACTGAAGTGTCATCATCAGCATATGCAGTCATACTCTTGTCTCGTTATTCTTCAACATCATTGATTGTTAATTGTTGTGGTTGCTGTTTAGACGTTATATACTGAAATGTCGTCATCAGCATAATTATGCTGTCGTTCTCTTGTCGTTTTGGTATTCTATAACATCAGTGATTGTAAATTGTTGTGGTTGCTGTTTATAAGTTATATACTGAAGTGTCGTCATCAGCATATGCAGTCGTACTTTTGTCTCGGTATTCTACTACATCAGTGATTGTAAATTGTCTTTGTTGCTGTTTAGAAGTTATATACTGAAGTGTCGTCATCAGCATAATTATGCAGCCGTACTCTTGTCTCGGTATTTTACAACATCAGTGATTGTGAATTGTCATGGTTGCTGTTTATAAATTATATACTGAAGTGTCATCATCAGCAGTCGTATCGGTATTCTACAGTAGCAGTGAATATATATGTTTTTGCACGTACGGTATAAAATATATATATCAATGTGACTTCGTTTATCTCCAGCTGCATCATATAAAATGAAATGAATATAAACTTTGGACCAGTAAGTGTTGTGAATTTGCTTTCAAGCTAAGTGCTGAGGAATATTTTCTTATTTCACAGTTAAATTGTATTTGCAATAGTAATAAGGTAAATTCCGACTCTTTCATTCATAGAAGATAAATAGTTTTCGATGTACCCAAAGGAAGAAATAACATTACAGGTATATTTAGCAAAAGATGTAAAATACTTGTTTAACGTATTTATTTTTTATATTCTCGCTCACTATAAATCTGTTTTGGGTTATCACACTAGTGTGAAATCAAGAATTGCTGTTATTACCCTATTATTACAATTTTATCAGTGATATAATTTCATGTGCCAATCATAACATTCGAAACAAAAATTGTTCCGTCATGTCTTAAAGCCTTGTTGTTAATTTGATCATAAGAAAATCACCAACGGGCCATCATACAGTGTATTGGTGTGTAATAGGAACTACTTTTTTATATAAATGGACACATTTGAAATGTTATATTTTTGGATTGAGTGTGTCTACTTTTTCGATAAATGTAAGCAAATGGAGATATTATTTAAAATTTTAGAACTGGTTGTATCTAGAAAAATAATTGGACTTGATAAATACAATGTTATTTTAACAGGTAAATGAGTTTTAGACACCTTTTTCTTGTAGTGAACTTTATAAAAATAAACACAAACTGTATTTTATTAAAAACACCTTTTACCAATACGCAATAATTTATGATATTGTTTACATACATATTATCACATGATAATACAATGTCTCATGTGAAACAACCGCATATGATCAAATTCATGTTCAGTACCCCACCCACTTTTTTCTAATTTCCTTAAGCCACGACTTATTACACACTATTCCAAAACGTCCGGATTATATGATTTTTAATTCATAGTACAATAAGAAATCAATGACTTTCATCAAAAATGTTCTCTTTTTCCTGGTTATTGTGAAATATAATTGAAAACAACATTGCATATCCCATTTTTTCTTATAACAACTGACGGAAATGTATATTCCGGAGTATTTAGACAAGTGCGCAATGACAAATCTAATACA
The DNA here is from genome assembly GCA_029582155.1 of Panopea generosa. NCBI lineage: Eukaryota > Metazoa > Mollusca > Bivalvia > Adapedonta > Hiatellidae > Panopea > Panopea generosa. The sequence continues at coordinate 27,523,231 of CM055911.1, read as the reverse complement.
AGTATACTGAGCACATTTAAAACGAACAATATATACTAAGATGTGAAATCTCATTGACAACAGTTCAGACAATACGGTTACCGCAATGTCGGTAGTTATTGGCTGAAATTCACTAACGACAATCGAAAAATCGTCTTTAATACATTGATGGTGAAACAAATTTAAATAAAAAAAAAGTGTGATTTTGTTCTTTATACAATAAAAAGGGAGATCATTTGAAATTTGAAATTTGTGAATGAGTATATCTACCAAGTTTCACATTGTTTTGTTAATTAATTTGTTTTTTCAACTCATGGATTCATTGTCAATTTTGTTATAACAATTGCATAGATACTAGACAAAGTAATCTTATCACTAAATTAGTGTATTTGAGTAAGAAGTGATAACTTCTCTCCGAGTTAAGTTTCCTGCAATTTGATACCTATGTGTGAACAATTGAATGTGGTTTTCGTTGAGTAAACTTGATAGATCGAAACCGTGTATTAAATTATAATAAAATGCTAAGAAAATGCTGATGAAATTGTTGCGTTTTTAAATGTACCAAGCATGTAATAATCAAGGGGGTGGGGTGATAATAAATGACCTACCTTAGCGTAACTCAACGTTTCAATCAAGTTCCAGTAGAATATGATATATATCCAATCTGTTATTCCAAGTGACACAATGAATGTTTGTCACAGTTTCAGTTAATAAGCAACAATATTCATCCTTCATATTGTATTGTTTGGTGTTCCATTACACTTTCAATAATCATGCCGCAGTACTCCCTCACTTGGTGACACTAGCACTTTTTTTACCCCCCCCCCCCCTCCACCGGTGATTAAAACCCGAAATTGTCTACAGCAATCGAATTAAGGGAGGGTGTGGTTAGGGTGTTGACACTGTTTTAACACCATACCTTCCGCCACCGTAGCGGTATACTATTACATTGTGAAAATAATGGCACATATGTTTTGAATTTCGCAATATTTCGTTTCAATATACATATCACATTTTTTACAATAAACAGCAAAGAGGGTACATACAATAATATGTCACATGTTACGTGCAATAAACACAGTCCGGCATACCTCAGTAAGATAAATGTAATCACTATTTAGACGGAAATATCCGGGAATAGTCGAGAACACAACACATTCACGGATGAGCGAGTATTTTAGATCCGACATACCTCATATATGCACAGTGTAAGTTACATAGAGGCGTGTAGCGTACTGTACGCACACTGTGTGAAGTATTATGTTCAAAACGCATAATTTATATTTATATCAAAATCACATGAATTCACATCCTTAATATTTTTTAAATCAATATCACATGCTGCTTAGAAAAAAATGAATTTAATTCAAACGAAGAGATAGATATCAAATCATCTAATCAAACTGTTCTGATGGTCAAATGACAAAAAAGTCAAAACCAGTCAAATAATCATCTGAATAATAAAAGTCACTTCTACTAGAAGTTGAAAATTAACTGTTATGTGAAAATTACGATGAAAACAAGTTATATGAGTAAGTTAAACACGATTAAACACGGCTAAAAATTCATCGATTTATCCATAATTGAGTTACAGGGTTCGCACATTGAGTGCACGGGAAACTCGTTGTAACGAAACGTGAGTATAAACAGGTAAATGAGACAAACAAATGTTGTTTGCACAGCCGAGTCATGTGCATATTTAATACAGTTCGATATAAATGCAAGTAAACTATAGGACTATATTCATGAGGATACAATTTAAAGTTTTACCACACGAAGAACCCTTACCTATCATCAAATAAAAACAATAAAGTTTATAATGCACTATTTTGCATGATGAAGAGGACATTTGAAACTTATTTTATACTCTTCAAGGAAAAAGTGTCATTTCAAAGTATTTGGTTTAATCAACACATGATTTCATTTAAAGTTTATCAGATATAATAGTGGTGCTGAACCACTCATCTGCTTCTGTGGTTCAGTCTTTAATGTGAAATACTTTATTGTTGTATAAATACTTTAATGTTGTATAAATACTTTATTGTTGTATACATACTTTAATGCTGTATAAATACTTTATTCTTTATTGTTGTATAAAAACTTTAATGCTGTATAAATACTTTATTCTTTATTATTGTATAAATTCTTTAATATTGTATAAATACTTTATTGATGTATAAATACTTCATTCTTTATTGTTGTATAATACTTTATTGTTGTATAAATACTCTATTTTTTATTGTTGTATAAATACTTTATTGTTGTATAAATACTTTAATGTTGTATAAATACTTCATTCATTATTGTTGTATAAATACTTTAATGTTGTATAAATACTTTATTGTTGTATTATTACTTTATTGTTGTATAAATACTTTATTGTTGTATACAAACTTTAATGTAACGAAGATTGAATACAGGCAATTGTGTCGCATATGATTGTCAAATAAGTCTCATTAAATAATCAAACGAAACATTTTATAATTATAAAAGTCATAAAAATGTAGTTGATGTTGTATGGTGTTAAGCGTAGCTTTCAACAATTGTTCAGTTATATCATGCCAGTGTCTACTTGAGACAGTATTCTGAGCGCTGCCACACTGGAGAATCAATGCCCACCTAGTCACATTGTCCTTAAAATTCTGAGAGCAAACAGACGAAGCTTTGGTATGAACCGGTTGCGGATCAAACACACGATCTTTCGCATGCGAGGAGGACGCTCTACCCCTTTCAGGCGTTGTGAAAACATACACATATAAAACACAAACACGCACCTACAAGAAATTTAGACTAAAAGTATGAAATGTATAAATAAGTGAACCTCAAGCGATTTTCACTCCAAATACCCATGCAAGCCAATATGTGGGGATAGTGTATTCCCTCCACTAGTTTGAGTGTACGGGGGATGGGGAAGGGGAGGGGACTTCTCCGTTATTTTTCAATATTTAAAACACTAACTGTTGTTTCGAGTTTATGATAATACATAAGGTTGTCATTTATTACAGCTATTTGGAATTTGGGTACGTTTAGATATTTTTATTTAAGAAAACGTGAAAAAGCATATACAATTGATCTGAAATACCCATTTATAACGAAAATAAACACAAGTTCTGGGTATTTTGGATGAATTGAACATATACTTGACAAAAAACAACAACTTGATGGGGGACTTATCAAGATCATTTGCTTCTGCCTGTGTTCAGGTATTGTTGTCTGAAATATCATTTGTTCACAATGTCATACATGTAAACCGGGCAGAGGGGTCTTCCCGTCTTGGCTCTACGCCTTTCTTTTCATGTGTGCAGAAAATAAGATTTATTCGATAGATTCGACCCGATAACCATCATTATAATGACTCGTTTTAATGTTTTATTTTAACTAAAACCTATATGAGCAGAGTTCAGTTTTACTAAACATATCAAGCTGAAATTTTCATTAACTAAAAAAATTCTCTAAATGATTTTTTTACTCATTACACCTTAAAGGGAGTATATCAGGTAAAGAAGCGATATAAATATCTTAAAAATAATATTATTTTAAAATTGATAAAAAGTATCTCATTACCATTAATAAATGAAATCCGAATGGTTTGGTACGTCAATTCTACCAAAATGTGACAAAATCGGTATTTGAATTGCGTGTAAACCTGTATAATGGATCAAATCAAAATCCAAATGAATTTACGTGACCCATTTAATACGACACAAAAATGTTACAATTTTAAGCAGGATATCTATTTAGTCTAACCTAAGGTCTCACTTAAGAATTTCCTCCCTTACATGACGGTAGCAAGTTCTTACGCCCACGAAATTAGAGCTGTGTACAGCGGTTGGGCAATTTTTTGTTAGCATAAAATGTCATATTTCCATTTTCATGATTTCTGCCAAGAATGACACTGGGAACTGTTTGATGAAACTATAACAGTTTAAAAATGCGTAGTGATACACTGCAACAAATGGGCAGAATTGTCAAAAATGAAGGGGTGCCACCAAACCATCGAAATTGTGAAAAGCAACCTGGTCAACCCAATGTTTTTTTTTTCATAAATGGACCAACAGAGGACTATCTATGTGAACAAGGCACTTTTAGAAACATTGGTAATATATCCAGTGTTCCAGAAGTGCATGTCTCTATGTGTAGAACAATACAAAATTAATTCTTGTGTGAGACGCTTAGCCCAAATTAGGAAATCCCTTTAAATATATAATTTGGCATGTTTAAATAGATATCTTTTTGACAAATCGGATGACATTTTTTACCTAAATTACCTTTACTTTAGTGGTGCGTTTTCAAAGTCCCTGAGTGTACAGATACAAATGTATGAATCGTGACAGTTATTTAGAGAGCTCGTATGCCAGTATTTGCCATGTCTGTGACAATGGCATATGTTGTATTTGCCATATCTGCGACAATGGTATATGGAGAAAGACGATATCCATTTTCTACTGCACGGTCCAGTGTTCAATGATTTAATAATATGAGATACTTCAGCAATGCACGTTTAACTTGCAATATTGATGTCAGTGATTTTGTTCATTTAATGAAACAGATTCATAGCTATTGGCATATTTGTTGATTGAACCATATGAAAAGCACACAGTAGCATTACACAACCGATAATTTAGATTTGGTTTATTTACTTATGTACTCATTTATTAATGAATGAATAAATGAATGAATGAATGAATGAATTGCACGAGTTATTGTTCTTGATCTATTCGCCAATCAATTTCAGGTAGAACTTTATTCATATATTTCACTTTCCGTTTAGTAAAGCAAATCGCTTTAGAATATAAGTTGTTGTATTTATAAAGCAATAATTGTAATATTATTTCATGCGTATATCATTGCCAGTGTGACATGAACAGAACGTTCACGACCCCACCCCCTCTCCCCCCCCCCCCCCCCCCCACAAAACATGGCCCTGTTTCATGAAAAAATATTTAACCTTATTCTTTTGCAAAAATTGATTTTTTTCATCTCAATTATATTTCATTTTTTTTTCAATTTTACATTTTTTGCTCAATACTGCACTTCAGATTAAGGCCTCTTCCACAGAGTTGACTGCGGTTATCTCTATATTTATCTGTTTCTACCATATCTATACGTGTCTGCAATTTCGCTAGGCCCCAGATGGCAAATTATTTTCACAAAGGAACCAGCAGTTTAGAAATATATGAAAACCACCGAGTCTTCGCTGTGCCATTTAGTTTTACCTGCGTTGTACTACTTTCTTTGTCTGCGTGTATACAAACATGTCTGTTAAAATCACTTTATATCAAGACCATTATCATTTTGTGAACTTATTCTGTAGTGATGCAAGTATATGCAATGTCCTGGTGTTATGGGACCGTCCTATCTTAGTTGTATATCAAGACCATTATCATTTTGTGAACTTACTCTGTAGTGGTGCAAGTATATGCAACGTCCTGGTGTTATGGGACCGTCCTATCTTAGTTGTATATCAAGACCATTATCATTTTGTGAACTTACTCTATAGTGGTGCAAGTATATGCAACGTCTTGTGTTCTGGGACCGTCCTATCTTAGTTGTATATCAAGACCATTATCATTTTGTGAACTTACTCTATAGTGGTGCAAGTATATGCAACGTCCTGGTGTTATGGGACCGTCCTATCTTAGTTGTATACTAAGACCATTATCATTTTGTGAACTTACTCTATAGTGGTGCAAGTATATGCAACGTCTTGTGTTATGGGACCGTCCTATCTTAGTTGTATATTAAGACCATTATCATTTTGTGAACTTACTCTATAGTGGTGCAAGTATATGCAATGTCCTGGTGTTATGGAACCGTCCTATCTTAGTTGTATATCAAGGTGTTTTGCAAACAGCCAGCATTTATGTACATTAATATATAACTGGGTACATGTATGAAACATTCGAACAAGGATTCAAACTAGGCAAAGCAAATTCTGTCCAAATATATATATAGTCAAGTATATTTCAAATTAATGCAGAGTCCAATGATTCATCTGGGATAATGTTTTACTCTTAAAAGGTGATGCACAGAAAGTTAACACATTTTATACACAAGTGCGCTATTTTAGTTTTTAATCCAATTAAGGTGCTCAAAATATAGAACTACACATTTGTGAGGTTTTCATCGACACAATAGTTCAGACTTATCAATATAAGGTAGTATAGAGCTTTAATCCGTTTAAATGTAGTTTTAAACATTTCAGAATTTCGCGATTGTTTGCTTTATTTAAGACTTTTATACTCAACTATCTTTAAAATTGATTAGTACTTAAGTTCAGGAAAAAGTCGAAAGGTTTATTACTTTTTTTTCAAGACTCGCCATGAAACAAAATATTTCGCATTGCACGCTCACCACCGCATACTCTCTAAATATAATTGCCTGTACGTAAAGAGTACACCAACTATTGGAAAAAAACATATATGAACTTATATTTGTAATACAATGAACTAGAAAAAAATCTTGCTCACATAAACTATGAATTATTGATTTATTGATTGAATATTTAGCGTCATTTTTATGTCCTCGATGGTTAACAGAAAATCAATTAACTAAACCACTGTTTCCAGGGATCCTGAAAGGTTAACCAGTACTCGAGCACACTCCATCTCCGCAAATAATTGATTACTTTCCCACTTAAATCGGCGATGAGAGACGAATGATAATGAGACACAATGTCGTATACCAATCATCATGGAGACTGTTGCCGGGCGGGGATTGATAGTCATACGCGTAATCGACAGAGCTAATCGGGCCCGAAGTAATTACTCTTTATACATTTAGCTTAACCATTATATGTCGTTATGAGAATACCGAAATATTGATAGTTACAGTGTTAAATGTTTTAATGGCCGAGTATGTGCATATGAATAAGCTGTGATGTCGTGTTCCACGTGCACCTTCAACTTCTAAGTTTACGGATAAACACGTAATGTCTGTAAGGTTTTACTCGGCACTCACGAATAATCCGTGATGACGTGTTCCACGTGTACCTTCAACGTCTAAGTATATGGATAAACTTGTATTGTCCGTATGGTTTTACTTGGCACTCATGAATAATCTGTGATGTCATGTTCCACGTGTACCTTCAACGTTTAAGTATATGGATAAACACGTATTGTCCGTAAGGTTTTACTTGGCACTCATGAATAATCTGTGATGTCATGTTCCACGTGTACCTTCAACGTTTAAGTATATGGATAAACACGTACTGTCCGTAAGGTTTTACTCGGCACTCATGAATAATCCGTGTAAATCCGTAAAATTAATGTTCGGTGTTCAAACGTAAATAGTCATAATACTGTTGGTAAGCCGATTCGAACACATTAATAAATCGGCATCATGTCGCACTCACGAAAAGCTACATGGAAACATATTGGCGAAGCTTAATTCGTGTCAGGTAAGACCTAACGGACAATACTTCAATTGGTAAGCAAAACAATCTAAAATTGCAATGATATATGTAACAGGTTTCAGATCTGCCTTAATCAACGTAAAGTCGATACAAGAAAGACGACGTAAAGTGCATTGAGGTTATTGAGTTCTGGTACGACAGGGAGACACATAAGTACCGTCTTATCTCATTCTTAAAGGGACACTCTGCGCTATATTTGCAATTAAATTTTACTTATTATAATGAATCAAATCATATTTTACACCCACGGACGTATAACTATGTGATGTAAACATTTGGTTCCACAAACTGGTGAGTTATGTCTTATATATGTGAATTGTATATTTCAATATGTAATGTTTAAGATGTTATGTTTCATGGGTTACGTATATAGAATATAAGCGATAGCCACTAGACACATACTTATTCGTATAGACATATTATTTACGTGTAAAGAACACGTACAAACTTACACGTGTTACGACTCATCATTTGCCGAATTTTTAAGTTGTGATTTTTTATGATATTGTAAATGTATAATGATGTTTCGTTAATGGTTTGTCTTTATATTTAGTATGCATTAATTGTATACTTTCAGAGTGCAAATTCTACATACGGTTGACAGGATATCCGATCATTCCAATTGATACGGCAATAATAGATGTATTATATTGACTGTTGTTGAGCGCACTGTGCGATAGAGAAAGATAGAGAAATAACATAGATTGAATCCAACTCCTCTTGAATTGTTTAATCACCTTTATTATAGGAGTATTATCAAATACCAAGCGAGTTACATGTAACCAAATTGATATTTTACATACTTTCCTACGAAGCATAATAATTCTCTACGGAGGATAAATATAAGTATTATAGTTATGCATGTGATTATAAATTATTGTATTGACACTTTTTGTAAAGCTTGGGACATCGTGTTCGTTTTAAACATGTGAATGAAAATTCCTATCTAAATTCCTTGGATTGTTTTAATATTGCATGAATAAAAACTGATGGAATTACATTTTTGTTATATATCACCATATACAAACGAAGCCTGTGTCAATTTTAAAAAAAATACAAAAATGATGTCTTTTTTTTAAAAAAAATGGATACAAAAATAAGGATCCGAATACATACCCCGGTAATCTTTTTCAATACCACATCATGTATATGTATCTAGTAAGCGGTCTATTGCGCAATCTCACGATAACTTACTTATCAACGCTAAGGTCGTAGGTTTGAGTCCAGCTCACTCCGAAAACTTTATGTGTGAAAGTTTGTCAGTTACTTGCGGAAGGACGGCGGTTCTACTCAGATTCATTCTGACGTCTTCCTCCACCAATATGCCATATATAACCTGAAATGTGTTAAAAATGGCGTTAAACTCCATTCAGAGACAATTACATCGTGTTTATAAAGTATATTTTTTTCAGAGATACTGTCGAGTGAAACTTTATTAATATTGTCATAGTTTCCCTTTAAACCAAAATATAGGACGGCGATTCCTAAATAATGTTTGTCTAAACAAGGTACTGATAAGAACGTCACGAGGTTATGTTAACTGCACCATTAGGCGAGTGGATATCTCGTAACGGTAAGGTTTAGTAGTTCTTGTTTGTTTTAAAGAGCTCATTAATCAATTAATTCATTAAGTTATTTGGGTAATGGAATAAACCAACATTTTTTATACAAGTAGCGCATATTCTTACACTAAAAGTGTTTTTTTTCCAGACGTGTGGTTGTTCTTTTACTCTTTTTCTTGTATTACATCCATAAATACAAATTGTGATTTATGTAGAAAAAAATGGCAAATTCAAGAGGTATAATTTGAAATTCCTTCCCCCATTTTACTAAACAATCATATAGTATTCTATACTTAAAAGTAAATATATTCGTTGAAGCAGATCAAAACATACAAACCATATATTAAATAGTAATCTTCAACATTTCTATATTCTCTTGTCAAGATCAGCAATTAAATTTGTTGTTGAGGACTTCTGGAAAGATTGGACTTAGTCCAACACAGTTTCCTCATTAAATATGGTCATTATATTATATATGTATATATATATTATTATCTTTCAGAGAAATGATGTTCCTATTGCTGTTGGTAATATTGCTGCAATCGGTGAACATAGGCAAGTTAATTTTATCGTCTTGTTTAAATGTTGCAAACATCGGTTTTACAAGTATGTGCGCGTGCGCATCTGTGATACGGTTGTACACGTGCTTGATTACGTACATATAGTTGTATGTAAACTATGTAAGTGTGTATGCATTTACATATCAACCTTAATGCATAAATGTACGTAATTATACCTGTAATTGATTATGTAAAGGATGCAGTGGGATACGCATGTTTGCAAATGTATTGATGAAAAGCTTATATTTTAGTGTGCAAATAATGTGGTATTCAAATATTTCACAACAAAAAAATAAAATGACCAATTTTTTGTTGATGTCTAACCGAGTCACAACGACATATTGATTTGGGAATCAAATAGAAACAAAAGAGTTCTTCATAAAATGACAATAATCATTCGTTTAGTTATATATGTTTATACTTCATAATAAAAAAAAAAATTACAGACGGCGGGCGGACTGACAGACGGACACTGCCTTATAAAATGACATTTACTTAGCATGACTGGTTGTGTGTGTGATATCTACTATTATAACTATTACATGTTGGATTATTATCTACTTCGTCTCACAGATGCCTTGGATTGTTACAAATGCACCAATGTGAACAGCACGGCCAACTGTCACACCATCGAGCAGTGTAAAGCAAATGAGGTATTTACCTTATATCTACATCAATAACAAAAAAATGTTATAAGACAGTCAATAGTGCGGATAAATTTGTGAGTGTTTTTGTACAATCACACCTTACAATGTTTGAAAAAATAGTATTTAATCTTGATGTAGCATTACCTACCGGAAACACTCGGTAAAATACCAATGTCGATTATGGCGCCGCATACAACGAAAATTCTATCTCGTACCTTGTTGTATAAAGGTGACGTGATAACGAATGAAGATGACTTTTGAAATATCCATTGACAGGTCTTTACGAAAAGAAGTAAGAATACAAATTGCGTGCACCATTTTATCCTTATTACGTGTGGTGTCCTCAATATTAATGTTGAATCATATACCTTCCAATATTTTTTTTAAAAAATCCTTTTTCATGATCTCCCGCAACGACCCGTTTATAAATATTGAATTATAAATATTATAATTGCTTTTCAGAAATGCTTTACGAAGGCAACTGGTGTCGGCGACCAGATGACATACACGCTCGGTTGTGCACAAGAACAAGTAAGTGGATTTTACTTGCTTTATAAAAGTGTTCTATAACAATATTCTGTTTTACTTTTCGTGTCTTATTGTTAGTTCAAAGGAGCAGTTAGTGCAACATTGCTTAAAACAATAAAATATGCTGATCTGTTTTACTAATTACCAGATTTAAATTAATTATCTGACAACGCTCTGGCGCATGCTACAAGAAACTTAATGGGGACATGCATTTGTATTAGCATTTTTAAAACAGGAAATGCAACAGTTGTATAAACATGAATTGATATGATTATTCCGTGTGTACATTTTGTCGACATATATTATATTGATTTAATCTCAACGTACGGAACGTTTGTAAAGGTTAAAGAGGTGAAGCCTCAACGTTGGAGAAGCCTTCCTAATTCCTTAAACAGAGGCGCTGCATACGTGTTCGTTTATTCATTTTGTCCGACCCTTATCATTAGTCTCTAGATGCTCGGGATTTTGAAAAGTAACCATCTATAGATTCAACTGATCGGTTTTGTATTTTACACCGTACACATGTGTATACAGTTGTGTTTGTAAGAGAGCAGTCGTACACGTTTGTTTACATTGCCTCGTTTTATGATGTGATAGTGAGGTAAGAGGAGGTAAGAGCGAGGCTACCCGTTACAAAGGTTTGAACTCTTAAGCAGCTGTTTTGCTACTTATCGCTCAACGCGGCACCCGTTACAAAGGTTTGAACTCTTAAGCAGCTGTTTTGCTACTTATCGTTCAACGCGGTAACCTTTATTATCATTTCCGGCAATTTTGGCGGTTGTATCTTTTGTATAGCATGTCACTTGTTGGGCATATATTTCTTTTTATTTGCTTATTATGTTTATTTTATCATTTTCATTTTTATCCTCAACTCCAAGCAAGCCTTTGTGTGAAACGGAGCCAATATTTGTTACAACACTTGTGTCTTATCTTCCCACAGGAATGTCTACACGTATCCAGTACAACCGTATCACCAATCTCCATTATTGGACGTTCTACATCAGACCACGTGACTTGTTCCCAATGCTGTTCTGTAGACGCTTGTAACAAAAAACTGTGTTCTTCTGGAATCTCCAGTAAGTTGCGTCATGCTAAAGATGTTTACAACATTTTGATTTCATCAATGTACTGCATATAAATGCCACTGCATCCTACATCCCTGCATATTGACAATTTAATGACGAGTTGCTATAATAAATTTGCCTTTTTTTTTGGTTTTGGACCATAATCTTAAGAACGGAAATAATAGTTTTTTACTGACTCAAGATCTGAATCTAAATCAGCAAACCGCCATCACATGTAGTTATTGAATAGGTCACGTATTACCAATATTTATTATAAAGAGGTAATTTAGAAATATTGTATGTAAATTGAGGAGAAGAATTTATCTAATGATGTTTCATGGCAAATCTTAACTTTATTATTGGCATAAATAAAAATTTACATACTCAATTCACATTTGTGAGCATTCCTTGTTTAATTCATTGCGATAGTTGTAGCATCAACAGCAAGAATAGATAGCAAAAACAATGCTTCAAACAAGTATGAGTCAACCGACCATCGAGCCTAGTTAGAGGTTGATGTGACGATGACCTTAATCTGACATCGTATTAACTGGATTCTATTTTGTAATTCTTGTATTTTTTTTTCAATTCATATCTTATGAATTCTTTTGCTTTTAATACAGTTGTTAACGAATTCGGCGACTGTATAGACGACCCGAGTTTTGATTGTGAGCGAGTCAGTTCTATATCCAATGTCTGCACTGACGTGAATCACGCGAAAACCGTCTGTAGGAAATACTGCGGTTTGTGCAATGTCAGTAAGTAACAATTCGTTTGTACTTTAAGCAGAATAGTAAAAGTGTAAACTATGTTTATAGTTTTGCTTTCTATTTAATATATTGTGACAAGGCAATGTTAAAGTCAATAGGTTTCAAACCAAACTAATTTGTAAAGTTGCCTGAAGTCACATATGACGTTACATCCTGTGTATCATTATCTATATTTAATGCCTTTCAAATATAACGAAATTGAACCATTTGTCATTATTAAAAGTTGACGGCTCGTGGTCCTTTTGGTCAAACTGGACAAGCTGTGACGTTTCATGTGAAAGTGGTCAGATGACAAGAACGCGCACCTGTTCAGATCCGGCACCTGCGCACGGAGGTCTTGATTGTGTAGGAAATTCCACACAACATATACTTTGCACTATGGGAAAATGTCCGAGTAAGTTAAAACTTGTTTCATATTTCTATCAGTGTAATAATCACAGTATATAATTATGCTTAAGGTCTCACTGAACAATTACCTCCCTTGCATGACGGTAGCAAGATTATTACGCCCAAGAAATTAGAGCTGTGTAAAGCGGTTGGGTAATTTTTTTTTTAAAAATGCATAAAATATCATATTTCTTTGTGCATATGGGAACATTGGAACATTTTCATGATTTCTGCAAAGTTTGGGTGACCCTGGGAACTGTTTGATGATGCTATAACAGTTTAAAGATGCGTAGTGATACACTGCAACAAATGGGCAGAATTGTCAAAAATGAAGGGGTGCCATCAAACCATCGAAATTGTGAAAAAGCAACCTGGTCAACCCCATGTTTTTTTCTGCATATTTGGACCAGCAGAGGACTATCTATGGGAATAAGGCACTTTTAGAACCATTGGTAATGTATCCAGTGTTCCAGAAGTGCATGTCTCTATATGTAGAACAGTACAAAATTAATTGGTGTGTGAGACGTTCAAGAATCAGATCATTTTCGGTAGACGCTGGGAGGAAACTGCATCTTTGTGATTCAGATTTACTTTCTTTTTGAAAATATGTCACTTTCTATGGGAAATACTGTATTTGAAACCTCTAAATGGAAAAATAAATGTATTTTTTTGTGAAAAATGGATGACTTTGAGTGTAATAGAGAAGTGTCACACAGGCAAAACCAAACTTGAAGCTAAAACAGTAAAGCAAATAGGGCAATGAGACTGAGCAGCTGAAAATTTGTCATGGAAATGTTGGAATCAGGATTTATTCAATTCAATGGAAGGAACAAAAAGTGAGATCATCTACTTAACTGAAAAAGAAATGATCATGTATGCAAATATGCTTTGCTGCATCATGTGATAAGACTTGATTTTAGCCATCTGTCTCAAAATCCTGGCTAAAATGAATAGAAGTTTGCTCTTAAAAACACTTGAAAGTCACACAGAGAGACAGTGATGCTAATATATCACAACAAAAGCATGTTTAGAGCATTCACTGCATCCAGATTTCATGATTCATGTAAGTTAAACCATTTTTTTGTGTAAGAAACTCATTATTTATGTATAATTCATACCCCACCCACATAAAAATGGTAACATTTGTCGCGATACTGTTTCCACTCTTTAGCGCATGCTTTTTGACAATACGGTTGGTCGCGTATGAGCAATATTGTTTTTATGTCGCTGTTTATCAATTAATATTATATTGATCACGAATTATGGAGAAATTTCCTGTTTCATTATTTTGTCATTGATATTTGTTATCAACAGCTCTGTATCCAGTTTTCGATATACCGACCGCCAAACTGTCGCGTTTCATTTTAATGGTATGGCGTATGACTGCCATTTTTGTTTTACTGTCATTTTTTTCTCCTCATTGTTGATATTTATGCGGCTGGGTCTGGCTTATACACAGTATTTACCTACTCTTGGACATTCAGGTAAATGGTAAAATGCGACATCTTTGAAATGACGCGAAACAGATTCGCGTAATAATTTCTCAGCGTTTAGTTAACCTGTGCTTGAAACTTTTGTACCATCATCTGATTTCTTTCGGTTGTTCTTCTTACTTTTTTTTCAAATAAAAATACATGATGCTTGCTATAGAATATAGATTTTTCTCATTGAAGATGATGTTTTTTCAATGTCTGTTATTGAATGTGTACAATATTTTTCTCCACATTCAACAGTATAGCATTCTCAAATATGACAATTTCTAATTTTCATATAATTATTGCAACAACTCTATTTTAACTGCCCATTTTTTTATGCCAGTTTTGGAAAATCTGTAAAGAAACGAGTCATCTCGCGACAAATATTTCTTATAGCGATATTCTTTGATATATTTATTTCAAACTAATTTGTCGTAAAGAGATGCGCTTTAGCAAACCGTCTTTTTACAATGAGCTTATCGGTCCAGCCAAATATGCTGTATCCATATTTTGTCTCATTTTCATTCATCGTTTCATTTTCTTGCTTTAAAGTGATTTTCATGAACACTTTACTTTCATTTGCTATTTTTATTGATAAAATAAACAAAATAGTATAGGAATTTAATATATGCCTAATAGATACCTCAATTGGTAAGGGATATATTCATAGTTGATAATGAATCTAATGCATGTACAAAAGTATGTTATTCATTCATGTATTGAAAAAGGGGGCATGGTTAGTGTCAGTGACATGCAAATTATTGCTGGGCACCTTCAAACATTAATATTTGTTTGTTATAGATATAAAAAAAGTCAAATATATAGTTTCGCAACAAAACGGAGCATTATTTGAAGCAAAAACAGCTATTTATCCATATATGGTCATGTATTTTGACACTTAAGTTATGTAATGTTGCATATACAATAAAATGAATACGCAGTCAGATAGATACACTATAGGAGGCAATACAAGGACATTTTCAAACTATTTCTTTTTCTAGAATTATTTTTATTAAGGTACAATGGCTAAAAAAATTTGGCAGTTTTTCCTGTTTTCGAGTCGTCCGAAACTGATTTATGCATGTGTGACCGCCATCTTATTTTGGTGCATGAATTCGAAAACAGTTGCGCGATGAATTCAAAAGGCGTACTTTTATATTTAGAAATGGTAAAGGTTTGTTCGACAAAAATTTCAGTCACATGTCATGACAATATCTACTCTTCAAGGTCTCACTGAACAATTACCTCCCTTGCATGACGGTAGCAAGATTATTACGCCCAAGAAATTAGAGCTGTGTAAAGCGGTTGGGTAATTTTTTTTTTAAAAATGCATAAAATATCATATTTCTTTGTGCATATGGGAACATTGGAACATTTTCATGATTTCTGCAAAGTTTGGGTGACCCTGGGAACTGTTTGATGATGCTATAACAGTTTAAAGATGCGTAGTGATACACTGCAACAAATGGGCAGAATTGTCAAAAATGAAGGGGTGCCATCAAACCATCGAAATTGTGAAAAAGCAACCTGGTCAACCCCATGTTTTTTTCTGCATATTTGGACCAGCAGAGGACTATCTATGGGAATAAGGCACTTTTAGAACCATTGGTAATGTATCCAGTGTTCCAGAAGTGCATGTCTCTATATGTAGAACAGTTCAAAATTAATTGGTGTGTGAGACGTTAAGTGATTACTTCTATTCTAAATCACTGAAGTATTTATATAAAGACTTCTTATATATGCCACTGAAGGATATAATTATAATAATTATATAGAATTCTTATATATGCCAGCAGAGTTACGAATGCATATGCATACATTTCTCTGATCTCAATATTCCATAACGCAAAAATATACAAATACATTTAGCGACATTTTATAAACTTAGGGACAGCAGTGAAATGTTAGCTATTATGTTTCGTCTTTCGATATTGCCTTATGTATTCTTCAATATTGGAGGTTGAGTACGTTACTGTTACATGTATGGTCAGCTTGCTGTGGAATATAAAATAACATTTCGTCTTTTGATATTGACCTATAAAACTCTTCAATATTGGAGGTTAAGTACGTTACTGTTAGGGTTAGTTTCGTGTAGAATATAAAATGACATAGTATTTCGATATTGACTTATGTATTCTTCAATATTGGAGGTTGAGAAGTTGCGGTTATGGTCAGCTTCCTAAGGAACATAAAAAAACATATCGTCTTTCCATATTGACCTGTTACTCTTCAATATTGCATGTTTAGCAGGTTACGGTCAGGGTCAGTTTCGTGTAGAATATAAAATGACATATAGTATTTCGATATTGACCTATGGTACTCTTCAATAATGGAGGTTGATTAAGTTACGGTCAGTTTCGAGTTGAACATTGAAATACGAAAGACGACTATGAAACTTATTCTAGTCTGCCGTTAGAGCCTTACAACTGAAATAAACATTTTACTTACTGGTTTAAGATTGGTTTTGCCTTGACGGAAGTATTTGTTAAATTACCCGATTACAAGTTTTGTTATGCAATAGTTGACGGGGCGTGGAGTCGGTGGTCCGCCTGGGGGAGCTGCAGTGTCACTTGCGGTGTTGGACTACAGAGGAGGGACAGACATTGCTCGAGTCCCTACCCGGACAGAAACGGTTTCCAATGTTTTGGGGACTCGAGGGATGACAGAGGCTGCTTTGAAAGGGGATGCTCAGGTAAAATAGTTAAAATACTGCTTTTAGGAAATATTAATACAGCAAATAATTAATAACACTGCTAAATGCATTTAAATTATACCAATAATTATAGATTTATAAGCTTAACAATGAAGTTATAACTTGTTTCACCATCGCACATCATTAACACATAACACACGATTTTCTATATACATTTATTTCTTACATTGTTACAACTGTCATTTTTAAACTTTAATGAATTCTATTAAACACATGTATAGTTTCTAAAATATAGTTCAAAATACGGTTCAAAGTACGCTCCCATTTTAGTTTCAGTTCCTACTTAAACACCAACATTATCATAATCCACCACGCAACCCAACTTGCATTTCTACAACACCCAACCATCTAAAACCCATCTTAACAGTTGGTTTCCCCCCATGTTAACTGACTTAATTCTACATGACCGTCCACCTGGCCTTTCAAAATATAACTGCCTAAAATTCCTACATGACCATATACCTTGCTTTCCCAAGTATAACTGACTACCTCTTTGAAACTTGTATCTTGAGAATTACTTCCGCTAATCGTCATGATTTATCAGTATACTTCCTGCATAGATGTCGCTAAATGCCCATAAAATATGTTAACAATTCTATGATTAGCCTGCTGTATTCGAATCTTTGACATTGTCATCTATCAAAAATTCAAAACTAATTAGTATATTCAATCTCAATCTAAATGCTTCCATTTATAGCGTGCCTTATATATTAGTGTTATTTTGGGTTTAAGTTTTACATTATCAAACAAAATAGAATATAATAATTAATAATTGAAGTGACTGACAATAACACAAATTCTACTCGTTCAATACATGTATCCCGTTAGCTTATTGGTCAATTAATTGACAATAAAATTGATAATAATTCAAGAAAAATACGCACACCTACAACGGCTCGGTTCAGATAACACATAACACTATAAATGAAGTTACAATGCTGTTTTGTCTGGACGTGACGAAGATGTGATAACTACGCTCAACTAGCAACTTTTAAGGATGGACTTTCAACATCCAAAACAATAGGTATTGCCTCCGAAATACCCGGAATATATCGTGGTCATGGTTAAATGGTATAAAGACAGAACGTTAGCTGTCCCTAGATGTGTACATGTACACTTACCAAAACCGCATCGTCATCGTATCTATTATATAAGTGACACCAAATTGCCAAATTCAATATAGAACAAGTTAACATACATTTTTTTCTAATTCTGCTTTGGGCTTTCAATTATTTAAATTAATCCGTTTAAATATTGGAAAAAAATGTATATTTCTCCTCGTACTGAAACATCATCATTTTTGTTTTATATTCCTAAACAGACGGTCAGTGGTCCACGTGGTCGGGCTGGGGAGTCTGTAGTGTATCTTGTGGCTACGGACAATGGCAACGTACACGCCGCTGTGACAATCCATCACTGTCGGTGTTAGGGAGACAATGTATTGGAAACAGTGACGAGAATAGCATTTGTAACCCCAAGTCTTGCCCAGGTAACTAGAAATAGATATTGAATACAACTCCAAGTTCTATTGTACTAATCGACTGATAAAAACCCTGCTTGGTTTACAGGTGAAGCTCTGTTCTTATAACTTAAATACACCTCCAAGTCATATTGTACTAAGCGTTTGATAGAAACCATGCTTGGTTTACAGGTGAAGATCTGTTCTTGTAACACTAATACACCTCCAAGTCATATTGTACTAAGCGATTGATAGAAACCCTGCTTGGTTTACAGGTGAAGCTCTCTTCTTGTAACTTTAATAGAACTTCGAAGTCATATTGTACTAAGCGTTTGATAGAAACCCTGCTTGGTTTACAGGTGAAGCTCTATTCTTGTAACTTTCAGACACCTCCGAGTTCTATTGTACTAAGCGACTGATAGAAACCCTGCTCGGGTTACAGGTGAAGCTCTGTTCTTATAAATTTAATACATCTCCAAGTTCTATTGTACTAAGCGATTGATAGAAACCCTGCTTGGTTTACCGGTGAAACTCTGTTCTTGTAACTTTAATACACCTCCAAGTCATATTGTACTAAGCGTTTGATAGAAACCCTGCTTGGTTTACAGGTGAAGCTCTGTTCTTGTATCTTTAATATACCTCAAAGTCATAGTGTACTAAGCGTTTGATAGAAACCCTGCTTGGTTTACAGGTGAAGCTCTGTTCTTGTAACTTTAATACACCTCCAAGTCATATTGTACTAAGCGTTTGATAGAAACCCTGCTTGGTTTACAGGTGAGGCTCTGTTCTTGTATCTTTAATAAACCTCCAAGTCATATTGTACTAAGCGATTGATAGAAACCCTGCTTGGTTTACAGGTGAAGATCTGTTCTTGTAACTTGAATACACCTCCAAGTTCTATTGTACTAAGCGTTTGATAAAACCCTGCTTGGTTTACAGGTGAAGCTTTGTTCTTGTAACTTGAATACACTTCCAAGTCATATTGTACTAAGCGATTGATAGAAACCCTGCTTGGTTTACAGGTGAAGCTCTCTTCTTGTAACTTTAATAGAACTTCGAAGTCACATTGTACTAAGCGTTTGATAGAAACCCTGCTTGGTTTACAGGTGAAGCTCTGTTCTTGTAACTTGAATACACCTCCAAGTTCTATTGTACTAAGCGTTTGATAGAAACCCTGCTTGGTTTACAGGTGAAGCTCTGTTCTTGTAACTTGAATACACCTCCAAGTCATATTGTACTAAGCGTTTGATAGAAACCCTGCTTGGTTTACAGGTGAAGCTCTGTTCTTGTAACTTTAATACACCTCCAAGTTCTATTGTACTAAGCGTTTGATAAAACCCTGCTTGGTTTACAGGTGAAGCTCTGTTCTTGTAACTTGAATACACCTCCAAGTCATATTGTATTAAGCGTTTGATAGAAACCCTGCTAGGTTTACAGGTGAAGCTCTGTTCTTGTAACTTTAATACACCTCCAAGTCATATTGTACTAAGCGTTTGATAGAAACCCTGCTTGGTTTACAGGTGAAGCTCTGTTCTTGTAACTTTAATACACCTCCAAGTTCTATTGTACTAAGCGTTTGATAAAACCCTGCTTGGTTTACAGGTGAAGCTCTGTTCTTGTAACTTGAATACACCTCCAAGTCATATTGTACTAAGCGTTTGATAGAAACCCTGCTTGGTTTACAGGTGAAGCTCTGTTCTTGTAACTTTAATACACCTCCAAGTCATATTGTACTAAGCGATTGATAGAAACCCTGCTTGGTTTACAGGTGAAGCTCTCTTCTTGTAACTTTAATAGAACTTCGAAGTCATATTGTACTAAGCGTTTGATAGAAACCCTGCTTGGTTTACAGGTGAAGCTCTGTTCTTGTAACTTTCACACACCTCCGAGTTCTATTGTACTAAGCGACTGATAGAAACCCTGCTCGGGTTACAGGTGAAGCTCAGTTCTTATAAATTTAATACATCTCCAAGTTCTATTGTAATAAGCGATTGATAGAAACCCTGCTTTGTTTACAGGTGAAGCTCTGTTCTTGTATCTTTAATACACCTCCAAGTTCTATTATACTAAGCGATTGATAGAAACCCAGCTAGGTTTACAGGTGAAGCTCTGTTCTTGTAACTTTAATACATCTCCAAGTTCTATTGTACTAAGCGATTGATAGAAACCCTGCTTGGTTTACAGGTGAAGCTCTGTTCTTGTAACTTTAATACATCTCCAAGTTCTATTGTACTAAGCGATTGATAGAAACCCTGCTAGGTTTACAGGTGATGCTCTGTTATTGTAACTTTAATACACCTCAAAGCCATATTGTACTAAGCGATTGATAGAAACTCTGCTTGGTTTACAGGTGAAGCTCTGTTCTTGTAACTTTAATACACCTCCAAGTCATATTGTACTGAGCGATTGATAGAAACCCTGCTTGGTTTACAGGTGAAGCTCTCTTCTTGTAACTTTAATACATCTCCAAGTTCTATTGTACTAAGCGATTGATAGAAACCCTGCTTGGTTTACAGGTGAAGCTCTGTTCCTGTAACTTTAATACACCTCCAAGTCATATTGTACTAAGCGATTGATAGAAACACTGCTTGGTTTACAGGTGAAGCTCTGTTCTTGTAACTTTAATAAACCTTAAAGTCATATTGTACTAAGCGATTGATAGAAACCCTGCTTGATTGACAGGTGACGTTCTGTTCTTGTAATTTTAATACACCTCCAAGTTCTATTGTACTAAGCGATGGATAGAAACCCAGCTTGGTTTACAGGTGAAGCTCTGTTCTTGTAACTTTAATACACCTCCAAGTCATAGTGTACTAAGCGTTTGATAGAAACCCTGCTTGGTTTACAGGTGAAGCTCTATTCTTGTAACTTTAATACACCTCCAAGTCATATTGTACTAAGCGTTTGATAGAAAGCCTGCTTGGTTTACAGGTAAAGCTCTGTTCTTGTAACTTTAATACACCTCCAAGTTCTATTGTACTAAGCGATTGATAGAAACCCTGCTTGGTTTACAGGTGAAGCTCTGTTCTTGTAACTTTAATACACCTCCAAGTCATATTGTACTAAGCGTTTGATAGAAACGCTGCTTGGTTTACAGGTGAAGCTCTGTTCTTGTAACTTTAATACACCTCCAAGTCATATTGTACTAAGCGTGTGATAGAAACCCTGCTTGGTTTACTGGTGAAGCTCTGTTCTTGTAACTTTAATACACCTCCAAGTCATATTGTACTAAGCGATTGGTAGAAACCCTGCTTGGTTTACAGGTGAAGCTCTGTTCTTGTAACTTTAATACACCTCCAAGTCATATTGTACTAAGCGTTTGATAGAAACCCTGCTTGGTTTACAGGTGAGGCTCTGTTCTTGTATCTTTAATATACCTCAAAGTCATAGTGTACTAAGCGTTTGATAGAAACCCTGCTTGGTTTACAGGTGAAGCTCTGTTCTTGTAACTTTAATACACCTCCAAGTCATATTGTACTAAGCGTTTGATAGAAACCCTGCTTCGTTTACAGGTGAGGCTCTGTTCTTGTATCTTTAATACACCTCCAAGTCATATTGTACTAAGCGATTGATAGAAACCCTGCTTGGTTTACAGGTGAAGATCTGTTCTTGTAACTTGAATACACCTCCAAGTTCTATTGTACTAAGCGTTTGATAAAACCCTGCTTGGTTTACAGGTGAAGCTTTGTCCTTGAATTTGAATACACCTCCAAGTCATATTGTACTAAGCGATTGATAGAAACCCTGCTTGGTTTACAGGTGAAGCTCTCTTCTTGTAACTTGAATAGAACTTCGAAGTCACATTGTACTAAGCGTTTGATAGAAACCCTGCTTGGTTTACAGGTGAAGCTCTGTTCTTGTAACTTGAATACACCTCCAAGTTCTATTGTACTAAGCGTTTGATAGAAACCCTGCTTGGTTTACAGGTGAAACTCTGTTCTTGTAACTTTAATACACCTCCAAGTCATATTGTACTAAGCGTTTGATAGAAACCCTGCTTGGTTTACAGGTGAGGCTCTGTTCTTGTATCTTTAATATACCTCCAAGTCATATTGTACTAAGCGTTTGATAGAAACCCTGCTTGGTTTACAGGTGAAGCTCTGTTCTTGTAACTTTAATACACCTCCAAGTCATATTGTACTAAGCGTGTGATAGAAACCCTGCTTGGTTTACTGGTGAAGCTCTGTTCTTGTAACTTTAATACACCTCCAAGTCATATTGTACTAAGCGATTGGTAGAAACCCTGCTTGGTTTACAGGTGAAGCTCTGTTCCTGTAACTTTAATACACCTCCAAGTCATATTGTACTAAGCGTTTGATAGAAACCCTGCTTGGTTTACAGGTGAAGCTCTGTTTTTGTAACTTTAATACACCTCCAAGTCATATTGTACTAAGCGTTCGATAGAAACCCTGCTTGGTTTACAGGTGAAGCTCTGTTCTTGTAACTTGAATACACCTCCAAGTTCTATTGTACTAAGCGTTTGACAAAACCCTGCTTGGTTTACAGGTGAAGCTCTGTTCTTGTAACTTTAATACACCTCCAAGTCATATTGTACTAAGCGTTTGATAGAAACCCTGCTTGGTTTACAGGTGACGCTCTGTTTTTGTATCTTTAATACACCTCAAAGTCATAGTGTACTAAGCGATTGATAGAAATCCTGCTTGGTTTACATGTGCAGCTCTGTTCTTGTAACTTAAATACACCTCCAAGTCATATTGTACTAAGCGTTTGATAGAAACCCTGTTTGGTTTACAGGTGAAGCTCTATTCTTGTAACTTTAATACACCTCCAAGTCATATTGTACTAAGCGATTGATAGAAACCCTGCTTGGTTTACAGGTGAAGCTCTGTTCTTGTAACTTTAATAAACCTAAAAGTCATATTGTACTAAGCGATTGATAGAAACCCTGCTTGATTGACAGGTGACGTTCTGTTCTTGTAATTTTAATACACCTACAAGTTCTATTGTACTAAGCGATTGATAGAAACCCAGCTTGGTTTACAGGTGAAGCTCTGTTCTTGTAACTTTAATACACCTCCAAGTCATATTGTACTAAGCGATTGATAGAAACCCTGCTTGGTTTACTGGTGAAGCTCTCTTCTTGTAACTTTAATACACCTCCAAGTCATATTGTACTAAGCGATTGGTAGAAACCCTGCTTGGTTTACAGGTGAAGCTCTGTTCCTGTAACTTTAATACACCTCCAAGTCATATTGTACTAAGCGTTTGATAGAAACCCTGCTTGGTTTACAGGTGAAGCTCTCTTCTTGTAACTTTAATACACCTCCAAGTCATATTGTACTAAGCGTTCGATAGAAACCCTGCTTGGTTTACAGGTGAAGCTCTGTTCTTGTAACTTGAATACACCTCCAAGTTCTATTGTACTAAGCGTTTGATAAAACCCTGCTTGGTTTACAGGTGAAGCTCTGTTCTTATAACTTTAATACACCTCCAAGTCATATTGTACTGAGCGTTTGATAGAAACCCTGCTTGGTTTACAGGTGAGGCTCTGTTCTTGTATCTTTAATACACCTCAAAGTCATAGTGTACTAAGCGATTGATAGAAATCCTGCTTGGTTTACATGTGCAGCTCTGTTCTTGTAACTTAAATACACCTCCAAGTCATATTGTACTAAGCGTTTGATAGAAACCCTGTTTGGTTTACTGGTGAAGCTCTATTCTTGTAACTTTAATACACCTCCAAGTCATATTGTACTAAGCGATTGATAGAAACCCTGCTTGGTTTACAGGTGAAGCTCTGTTCTTGTAACTTTAATACACCTCCAAGTGATATTGTACTAAGCGTTCGATAGAAACCCTGCTTGGTTTACAGGTGAAGCTCTGTTCTTGTAACATGAATACACCTCCAAGTTCTATTGTACTAAGCGTTTGATAAAACCCTGCTTCGTTTACAGGTGAAGCTCTGTTCTTGTAACTTTAATACACCTCCAAGTCATATTGTACTAAGCGTTTGATAGAAACCCTGCTTGGTTTACAGATGAGGCTCTGTTCTTGTATCTTTATTACACCTCAAAGTCATAGTGTACTAAGCGATTGATAGAAATCCTGCTTGGTTTACATGTGCAGCTCTGTTCTTGTAACTTAAATACACCTCAAATTCATATTGTACTAAGCGTTTGATAGAAACCCTGTTTGGTTTACAGGTGAAGCTCTGTTCTTGTAACTTTAATACACCTCCAAGTTCTATTGTACTAAGCGTTTGATAGAAACCCTGCTTGGTTTACAGGTAAAGCTCTGTTCTTGTAACTTTAATACACCTCGAAGTCATATTGTACTAAGCGTTTGATAGAAACCCTGCTTGGTTTACAGGTAAAGCTCTATTCTTGTAACTTTAATACACCTCCAAGTTCTATTGTACTAAGCGATTGATATAAACCCTGCTTGGTTTACAGATGAAGCTCTGTTCTTGTCACTTGAATACACCTCCAAGTCATATTGTACTAAGCGTTTGATAGAAACCCTGCTTGGTTTACAGGTGACGTTCTGTTCTTGTAACTTTAATACACCTCCAAGTCATATTGTACTGAGCGATTGATAGAAACCCTGCTTGGTTTACAGGTGAAGCTCTCTTCTTGTAACTTTAATACATCTCCAAGTTCTATTGTACTAAGCGATTGATAGAAACCCTGCTTGGTTTACAGGTGAAGCTCTGTTCCTGTAACTTTAATACACCTCCAAGTCATATTGTACTAAGCGATTGATAGAAACACTGCTTGGTTTACAGGTGAAGCTCTGTTCTTGTAACTTTAATAAACCTTAAAGTCATATTGTACTAAGCGATTGATAGAAACCCTGCTTGATTGACAGGTGACGTTCTGTTCTTGTAATTTTAATACACCTCCAAGTTCTATTGTACTAAGCGATGGATAGAAACCCAGCTTGGTTTACAGGTGAAGCTCTGTTCTTGTAACTTTAATACACCTCCAAGTCATAGTGTACTAAGCGTTTGATAGAAACCCTGCTTGGTTTACAGGTGAGGCTCTGTTCTTGTATCTTTAATACACCTCAAAGTCATAGTGTACTAAGCGTTCGATAGAAACCCTGCTTGGTTTACAGGTGAAGCTCTGTTCTTGTAACTTGAATACACCTCCAAGTTCTATTGTACTAAGCGTTTGACAAAACCCTGCTTGGTTTACAGGTGAAGCTCTGTTCTTGTAACTTTAATACACCTCCAAGTCATATTGTACTAAGCGTTTGATAGAAACCCTGCTTGGTTTACAGGTGACGCTCTGTTTTTGTATCTTTAATACACCTCAAAGTCATAGTGTACTAAGCGATTGATAGAAATCCTGCTTGGTTTACATGTGCAGCTCTGTTCTTGTAACTTAAATACACCTCCAAGTCATATTGTACTAAGCGTTTGATAGAAACCCTGTTTGGTTTACAGGTGAAGCTCTATTCTTGTAACTTTAATACACCTCCAAGTCATATTGTACTAAGCGATTGATAGAAACCCTGCTTGGTTTACAGGTGAAGCTCTGTTCTTGTAACTTTAATAAACCTAAAAGTCATATTGTACTAAGCGATTGATAGAAACCCTGCTTGATTGACAGGTGACGTTCTGTTCTTGTAATTTTAATACACCTACAAGTTCTATTGTACTAAGCGATTGATAGAAACCCAGCTTGGTTTACAGGTGAAGCTCTGTTCTTGTAACTTTAATACACCTCCAAGTCATATTGTACTAAGCGATTGATAGAAACACTGCTTGGTTTACTGGTGAAGCTCTCTTCTTGTAACTTTAATACACCTCCAAGTCATATTGTACTAAGCGATTGGTAGAAACCCTGCTTGGTTTACAGGTGAAGCTCTGTTCCTGTAACTTTAATACACCTCCAAGTCATATTGTACTAAGCGTTTGATAGAAACCCTGCTTGGTTTACAGGTGAAGCTCTCTTCTTGTAACTTTAATACACCTCCAAGTCATATTGTACTAAGCGTTCGATAGAAACCCTGCTTGGTTTACAGGTGAAGCTCTGTTCTTGTAACTTGAATACACCTCCAAGTTCTATTGTACTAAGCGTTTGATAAAACCCTGCTTGGTTTACAGGTGAAGCTCTGTTCTTGTAACTTTAATACACCTCCAAGTCATATTGTACTGAGCGTTTGATAGAAACCCTGCTTGGTTTACAGGTGAGGCTCTGTTCTTGTATCTTTAATACACCTCAAAGTCATAGTGTACTAAGCGATTGATAGAAATCCTGCTTGGTTTACATGTGCAGCTCTGTTCTTGTAACTTAAATACACCTCCAAGTCATATTGTACTAAGCGTTTGATAGAAACCCTGTTTGG
This sequence comes from Panopea generosa, assembly GCA_029582155.1. NCBI lineage: Eukaryota > Metazoa > Mollusca > Bivalvia > Adapedonta > Hiatellidae > Panopea > Panopea generosa. The sequence continues at coordinate 27,496,360 of CM055911.1, read as the reverse complement.
TTTACTGGTGAAGCTCTATTCTTGTAACTTTAATACACCTCCAAGTCATATTGTACTAAGCGATTGATAGAAACCCTGCTTGGTTTACAGGTGAAGCTCTGTTCTTGTAACTTTAATACACCTCCAAGTGATATTGTACTAAGCGTTCGATAGAAACCGTGCTTGGTTTACAGGTGAAGCTCTGTTCTTGTAACATGAATACACCTCCAAGTTCTATTGTACTAAGCGTTTGATAAAACCCTGCTTCGTTTACAGGTGAAGCTCTGTTCTTGTAACGTTAATACACCTCCAAGTCATATTGTACTAAGCGTTTGATAGAAACCCTGCTTGGTTTACAGATGAGGCTCTGTTCTTGTATCTTTATTACACCTCAAAGTCATAGTGTACTAAGCGATTGATAGAAATCCTGCTTGGTTTACATGTGCAGCTCTGTTCTTGTAACTTAAATACACCTCAAATTCATATTGTACTAAGCGTTTGATAGAAACCCTGTTTGGTTTACAGGTGAAGCTCTGTTCTTGTAACTTTAATACACCTCCAAGTTCTATTGTACTAAGCGTTTGATAGAAACCCTGCTTGGTTTACAGGTAAAGCTCTGTTCTTGTAACTTTAATACACCTCGAAGTCATATTGTACTAAGCGTTTGATAGAAACCCTGCTTGGTTTACAGGTAAAGCTCTATTCTTGTAACTTTAATACACCTCCAAGTTCTATTGTACTAAGCGATTGATATAAACCCTGCTTGGTTTACAGATGAAGCTCTGTTCTTGTCACTTGAATACACCTCCAAGTCATATTGTACTAAGCGTTTGATAGAAACCCTGCTTGGTTTACAGGTGACGTTCTGTTCTTGTAACTTTAATACACCTCCAAGTCATATTGTACTAAGCGATTGATAGAAACCCTGCTTGGGTTACAGGTGAAGCTCTGTTCTTGTAACTTTTATAGACCTCCAAGTCATATTGTACTAAGCGATTGATAGAAACCCTGCTTGGTTTACAGGTGAAGCTCTGTTCTTGTAACTTTAATACACCTCCAAGTCATATTGTACTAAGCGATTGATAGAAACCCTGCTTGGTTTACAGGTGAAGCTCTGTTCTTGTAACTTTTATAGACCTCAAAGTCATATTGTACTAAGCGATTGATAGAAACCCTGCTTGGTTTACAGGTGAAGCTCTGTTCTTGTAACTTTAATACACCTCAAAGTCATATTGTACTAAGCGTTTGATAGAAACCCTGCTTGGTTTACAGGTGAAGCTCTTTTCTTGTAACTTTAATACACTTCCAAGTCATATTGTACTAAGCGTTTCATAGAAACCCTGCTTGGTTTACAGGTGAAGCTCTGTTCTTGTAACTTTAATACATCTCCAAGTCATATTGTACTAAGCGTTTGATAGAAACCCTGCTTGGTTTACAGGTGAAGCTCTGTTCTTGTAACTTTAATACACCTTCAAGTCATATTGTACTAAGCGTTTGATAGAAAGCCTGCTTGGTTTACAGGTAAAGCTCTATTCTTGTAACTTTAATACACCTCAAAGTCATATTGTACTAAGCGTTTGATAGAAACCCTGCTTGGTTTACAGGTGAAGCTCTATTCTTGTAACTTTAATACACCTCCAAGTCATATTGTACTAAGCGTTTAATAGAAAGCCTGCTTGGTTTACAGGTAAAGCTCTGTTCTTGTAACTTTAATACACCTCCAAGTTCTATTGTACTAAGCGATTGATATAAACCCTGCTTGGTTTACAGGTGAAGCTCTGTTCTTGTCACTTGAATACACCTCCAAGTCATATTGTAATAAGCGTTTGATAGAAACCCTGCTTGGTTTACAGGTGAAGCTCTGTGTTCTTGTAACTTTAATACACCTTAAAGTCATATTGTACTAAGCGATTGATAGAAACCCTGCTTGGTTTACAGGTGAAGCTCTGTTCTTGTAACTTTTATACACTTCAAAGTCATATTGTACTAAGCGATTGATAGAAACCCTGCTTGGTTTACAGGTGAAGCTCTATTCTTGTAACTTTAATACACCTCAAAGTCATATTGTACTAAGCGATTGATATAAACCCTGCTTGGTTTACAGGTGAAGCTCTGTTCTTGTAACTTTAATACACCTCCAAGTTCTATTATACTAAGCGATTGATAGAAACCCTGCTTGGTTCACAGGTGAAGCTCTGTTCTTATAACTTGAATACACCTGAAAGTCATATTGTACTAAGCGTTTGATAGAAACCTTGCTTGGTTGACAGGTGAAGCTCTTTTCTTGTAACTTGAATACACCTCAAAGTTATATTGTACTAAGCGATTGACAAAAATCACGATGTCTAGCGTTAGATGCTAACACTTTATCCAATGTAATATTATCCAAACATATACTCACATTGTACATATATACAGTATATAATACCATATGGTACAGAGAACTAACATCAAATAACACATATTACATTGAATTTACATGTGAAATTAAATACCAAACATAGCATTGAACTTACATGTGACATTAAATAGCATATATTACGATGGATTTACATATGATATCAAATATGTCGCATTAAATTCACATTAAATATCATACATTAGTTTATATTGATTTCTTTTAGCTCTATTGCGATGAAAGCTCAGAGCTTATATGAACTGCTCTCGAATACGCTTCCTGAGTAGAACCAATACTGAGTGTTGTTTTATAAGAGGCATCTGGTCGAGCTGGGGGATCGAACCCGCAACCTCTTGCGTGAGCGGCCAACACTTTGTCCATTAGACTAACGCACCGCTTATATACATTACAAGGTGTTTACACGTGACATCAAAGACCATAATTTACATTGTACTTTCATGTGACATCAATGACCTAACATAACACTGAATTTACATGTGACATCAACGGACACACATAACACTGAATTAACTAACGTTTAACATCAACAATAACACATAACATTGAATTTACATGTGACATCAGCGACCACACATAACACCGAACTAACATATGGCATCAACGGACACACGTAACACTGAATTTACATTTGACATCAACGACCACACGTAACACTGAATTTACATTTGACATCAACGACTACACATAACACTGAACTTACATTTCACATCAACGACCACACATAGCCCTGAACTTAACATGATATCATATGGTAGGCTGACCAGCTTTTAAGACAGTGCAGTGACAATTTAAAAAAAAAGAAATCCTCAAATGCTCATAAATACATGCATTTGATAAAGTTCTATATACCAGCCGTGATTAATAAAATGCTAGTTGAATTGTTTACTAACACTATTGTCCGTAAGGATTAACCTGGCACTCATTATCTTTCGCGAATATGGTCGGACCTTCTCCGTGCAGCTATTCGTGAATGCAACATGATGCCTATTTAATATTGTATTGGTGGCTGTTTATCAACAGTCATATCACTATTTTCGTTCGGACACCGAACATTCATTTCCGGATTTACACGGAATAGTCATGAGTGTCGGGTAAATCCTAACGCACAATATATAATTACGAAATGTGCAATAGTTTTTTATTGCAATGGGGATTCGTCTTCCCGTGACACCGTTGTTATAGTATTGTACGTTTATTAACCGTTAAATGACAATGTTAAGTGAAGAAGTTGTACGATATAGAATGCCTTTTTTTCTGTCTTGTTCCAGGTGAATCTCTTTCTCCGAAATTAAAACGAAATACATATTGGAGTGTTGTTATTTGACATTTGCATGATATAGAGTAACATTTTATAGAAATAGTTACTTTGTTAACTGAGAAGTTATCGAAAGTGTCGTTTGTCCGTTTGAAGCATATGTCGGTCAGGAAAAAGCAATGATTGTGACGTAAAAATATCATATTGTAATAATAAAAAAAAAAAAAAAATTAAAACGCTGTAAATCATTTGTTTTACGATTTTCTCACATTTTATCAATGATTTAGAAATAATGACACTCTGTGAAATGAGGCCGTTACTTCCGTTTTGTGGTCAATATTATAATAAGTTATATTATACGAATATATTGTATTACAAATTGTTTACATTAAACTATCATTCGACATGACTTGATATTAGAATAAAAATGTAAAAGCCAAACATATTACCAGAAGATTAATTAAAACAGAGAAGTCTCTGACACAGTTTATTAACTATAATTATTGTATCCATATCCAAATGTCATAATTGATCATTCATATATTAATACATAAGGTTCACCAAAAGAGAAGCATCTATAACCAAGCCAACGCCTCCAATTATATACCTAAAATCTTTAAATAAATATACTGAACGGAACAGCTAACCCGCCACCTGACATTTTATGTAACCAATTTTTTCTCAAAATGTACTAAGCAATTTCCTTGTAATTTGTACTTGAATAAAATAGAACATTTAGGCTATATCAAATAAAAAAATCAATACTGCTGATGTTGTATACACATTTTAATAACATTACTCAATATATCGACAAAGTTATTGGAAATACAAAAACGGCGTATTAGCTGTTCTGTTTAGTATATATATATATATATGTATGTGTGTGTGTGTGTGTGTGTGTGTGTGTGTGTTGCGCCTCTCATATATTTGATTAGGACAGACAAGAGCACCACTATAAACTGTACCAAAGTCTATTTTAACGTATTGTCATTTTCCACATGCTAAATCAACAACATTGTCGACAATAAATCTTAAGAACAAAGATATTGTTCCTGAGTCGTAACCTGGTGTATGGATCAGTGTCAGTTAATACACCGTTACGATAATTGTGTCTAATACAACAATAAACGACAGATGCTCCTGGCGGTTCATACTCCCTGACTGTTACTGAAAATTGGTAGAGACCTGCCAGAGGACAAGTGAACTTGCCCGTTGTCTGGTTATAACCACCGCCAATGTTGGTGTGCATATGTGTGAATATCGGAATATCCGGTAACAACGTACCGTTTGGATTACTCACGGTGAAGGCTATTTGGGCAGCTTAATAATAATAATAATAATACAAACTGAAATATTAGTACAAACTATCCCCCGTGTTATATGTACCGGTTATAACAGAAAGTTACAAAAGAATTTCTCAGTATCTGGTAGATTCCAAAAACGTTTATACTGAATGCCGAATCACCTATGCTATACACAAACTAGTTAATTAAACGAATATTATTAACAAATGATTTGGTGATAGAGAAAGTTTATAACAACACTTATGCTAATATTACTGTTTCAGTGAATTCATTTGTGTTCGGATGGCACATTTGGTGTTTCCGATCAGAACTTCTCCTGAACCAAACAAAAAAACATTTTTGAACAAAGATTTGGGTAGCACACATTTCGTTTTTTAATTGGAAGGAACACAACACAATATTACTTTTACATTGATTTTGTTTGTGAACTCACTCCCCCCATCCCCACCACTGCCCCCTTCAATTTTTAAACCAAAAAGTAAGATGATATCTTAAAATGTCAAAGATCTTTCTTTTGCAACCAATAGGTACTTCAATTCTTAATAAGTTCTATAAATAGTTACAACAACATCCACTAAATAGAGTAATTTTAATGCTTAAGGCACCATTTTCGATCCTATTATTAGGATGATGGAACCAATTTCAACAACGGTGACCAGTGAAACAAACAACTTTCTGTTTACGGTTATCATTTCAACGCTTAATATAACTTCACCCACAGAAACAATAACCTCCGCCAAATATAACAACAATCGCCAACAATCTCCGCTAAACAAACAAAGCCCGCTTAAGACAATAATCTCTACTAAAGGTATCAACTTCCGCTCAAGGTAACAACATCGACTATAAAACATCAACTGAAGTAAACAATCTCTGCAAAAGATATAACGGTTCGTTAAAAGAAAAATAATTAAAAGTGCAAACAAAAGCATGGTTACATCCGTTAAAGGTAATAACCTCTGCTATCGGTACCAACTTCAGATTCTGCTGGTGGTAACAACATCCTCTATAGGTTACAACATCCGCTAATGGTAACATCCGTTAAAGGTAATAACCTCTGCTAAAGGTTAGAACATCCGCTTATGTAAACATCATCCGCTAATGGTAACATCCGGTAAAGGTAATAACCTATGCTAAAGATTACAGCATTCGCTAATGGTAACAACATCAGCGAAAGGTAACAACATTTGCTAACGGTAACAACATCCGCTTAAGGTGACAACATCCGCTAAAGGTAACAACATCTGATAATGGTAAAAATATCCGCTAAAGGTAACAACATCCACTCAAGGTAACAATATCCGCTGATGATAACAACATCTGCTAAAGTTGCAAACGTGAATACCGAACGACGACACATGATTATCAATCTAACGTCTAACTGTATATTGATTAAATGACTGGCAGACATATTTCACGATTGTAGTGCAAGGCAGAATGTCAATTTTAACAACTATGATTATAAGTTACCTGGGCAAGGCTGGGGGTTACAAAAAGGTTATTCTTTTCACAGTTTCCAAGACATTGCCTTCCCAACACCGACGGTGATTAATTGTCACAGAGGCGTGTACGTTACCGTATTATAATATTATATATTCATGTTTCCATACTCGCTAATAATATCCCATGAAACTTTAAGTGTGGTTATGTCGATATGTAGCTATGTTTAAGGTAGATGTGGAACAAGTAAGTTTTATATATTTACGATTTATACTTGCAAGTAACACTCTTTTAAAACGAGAACTCTTCTATACAGATTGATACAGTTATGTCCGTTGGTAGATTTGTGTGCACGTATGTTGGTAACCTGAAATCAAGGAATTATATAGAGAAGGAAAGGCAATTGATTAAGATTTTGTGAACGCTCGCGTATTTACTCAAAATATCGCAATATCTCGTTTTCAATTATCTTAACTGCCATTCATCTCAGAAACACAGATCAAAGTTTTTACACTGCAGAATGAAATTGTCATTAAAACAATACCATTCCCGAAAATTTGTATATAAAATTGTTGAAGTAATTATGATTACAAAATTTGTATACTGCAGCTAAAATAACGACAAATTACGATAATTTTATGTTCAAATCTCAATATCTTTAATTCCAGATCATTTTGTGTGATCGAAACATGTTTAAACATCTAAGATTTCATACAACTTACAGTTTATGTACAAGAAATCAGTCGCCTGTTAATTATGAATGATTAATTTGCAAATTATGTATCCTTCGTGTGCTGTTCCATTAACATTTAGTGAGGAGATGCAAATTTCGTATCCTTCTATACAAGTCCTTGCTCAAATGTACTGATACGAATCGTTTGTAGCTCCGCACAAATGTTATGCAAAACTAATCACACATCGTTGGTACTATGAGCATTATTATGTAAAACTCTTTTAAAGCGCTATACAAACACTATACAAACAGTAAATCTAAATTTAAAATATGTAATCCGTTATTTCAAACGTACCACGAAAAGGTGATAGTAAAAAAAAAAACGGAAGTAGAATTCCGTACTTTTTTTAAATTTTAGCGCTTTTTATCCGTACGATGCTTTGTATCAAGAATAATATAGTTTTTTTAAATATTTATATACAAACTATTGTGTTAGAGGCTGGCATTGGTTTCGGCAGGCTTCCAGCGATAACAAATATATCATTTAACGACATCAATTTCCGTTAGAAATGACATAAAATCTTACCCAGTTACTTATGAACCATGTGACTACTCTGGATCCAGCTTTCCAAAAGCTCTTACTTAATCTCATTTCCGACTAAAAATACACATACTTAAACACGGCTTATGCATGAATGAATGAATGAATGAATAAGTAAATAAATGAACTGGAGCAAGATCGTAAGAGATAAAAAACTATTGTTAATAATATACTAGAAAGGAAATATATTTTCTTTTTAAGCCCACTATTCCTCTGCTCCGGAAGTGAGTATACGTATGAATGGATCATATACCCACTGTGTTATATATAGTGTACATGTCAGTTATTATTACATTGAGCTGAAATACGACCATACTCCTTTGAATTTCAAATTGATGACATGTGGAGTTCAAAGTGTTTCAAACTACATATAACAAATACTATTTTAGAAATTCATTTCTACCAATTGAATATATTGACATTAATCTAGTAAAGTATCGAATTACAACAAAAACATGCAGAAGTGACTTAGATATCTAAAACGAGCTCTCGATAAATTACCCCGCTCGGCAACAGTCGTTTCCGTTATGATTGATATACGACATTGCGTCTCATTATCATTCGTTTCTCACCGCTGATTCAAGTGGAAAAGTTATCAGTTACTTGCAGAGACGGGATGTGCTCGAGTACTGGTTAATCTTTCAGGGTCCCAGGAAACAGTGGTTAGGTTAACTGATCGTCTGTTAGCCCTCGATGGCATAAAAATGACTTTAAATATTCATTCATTCAATCAATTAATCAATCAATCAATCAATCAATCAATCTCTATAAATTAAAATCAAGTATAACATTATATAAACACAGCCTTATAGCAATCGTGTGGCTTTAACTTTGCAGTTGGGACTCTATTTCAAAGCTAGAGCAAAAATAATTATAAGAGCTGCAAAGAAATATGTTGTATTGCTCTTATTTCAACATGAACTGCTTCGAAAGTAATATGTATATCTGAAACTATTAGACATTAGCATAAGACTATATTTGTTAAGTTGAATGTGTCTGGTGACCATTTCAATGTAAGACTAATACGTAGATGTTAAACATGACACACGTGGTTATTCGCAAGATTGATCAAATATATACGGTACATGATAGAAATAGTCTTTCCAATTCGTAGGTGAAACTGAATGTTGGCTTTCATATTGATCGTTTCGTAGCAATTTTTTTTTTCTGATAATTGGTGAACAATTTTGAAAGTCTCAACTCGAGAATAAAATTATGCTATTGACAAACAAACCAGTACGGACAAAAAGCGAGATATATACAGCAAGCATCCGATTCGGTGTAGGTGTATCCTCCTATCAATGGTAGCTGGGAGATAGCCCGGTAAGCTCAGTCGGTAGCGCGCCTGACTATTCAGGGATCATGAGTTCGAATCTCCGCACAGCCACAGTCTTTGTGATGACTGACATACGACATTGACTCTCATTGGCATTCCAATCTTATTGCTGATTCAAGTGGGAATCAGTTATCAGTTACTTACGAAGAATAAGGTTTACTCGCGCAAGTACTGGTTAACGTTTCAGTGTCCCCGGAAAGAGGGGTTAGGTTAACTGCTCGTCTGTTTACCCTCGGTGACATAAAAGTGACGCTTAATATTTAAACATTCTTGTCAATGGTGTGCTTACTGTAATTTCTACAATCGACTTTTTGTTTGAGGTTGCTCTTAAATCGGCTACACCGCATATATTAACATTATTGTTGTTTGCCAAGAGTGAATACATGAATTGTTTTTTTACGGCGTATAATAAAATATATATCAGGTATATGACGTCAAATGGAGGGCAGATTCCATGTTCACGCTCTATCTTTTATTTACATTGTTTCGAAGTCAGTATTGCATTTACGGGCTTTAACGAATAATGAACGTCTTAAATACGAGTAAAAGTCACATGATAAACGAAAATGCATTTCATCTTCAACATAATTTGATGCATATAGTTTACAAGTGCGCTGGTTAAATGGCACCTTCGGTTTTCCATATCTACCAGTTTCAACTAGAAGTGGTAAACTTAAATATCGAAATTTAGCTAAACAGCGGCGGTGGTCTCTCTCTCTCTCTAGATTTAATTTCACATATGTTTCTGCACACAATTCAATATATACATTCTAAGTACGAAGTTTGTTACCATTGTCACGATATGAATCGTCGCAAATACTTACTTGTTAATTACCCCGTGTCCATCGAACTATATAGGATGGAAAAGAGCCGTTTGTCGATTTACATAACCTTACAAATATGCAATTTTCATTAAGGATATCAAACAATGTATTTGTTATATATATATATTTCTAATTATCTTGTGTTATTATTACTGCGTGCCCATTAAATTATATAAGATGGATAAGATACAAATATGCAATTACATGTATTCTTAAGGATATTAAACAATTTATTTGTAAGTATTTTAATATATTTCTAATGATACATTTGTTCTAAACAGAGGGTATTTAGGAAAGTACGCCATTATCTCTTACTCGGATAAATTTTGATTTTTATTAATATTAGAGTCATGGCCCTTATATTGCGAATGATGCATGGTTTCACGTTGTGTACATTATAGCATCAGATTGTTTTTGATATTTTAAACTTACATTGTAGCAAAGACTTGTATAGAAGGATAGGACACTTGCATCTCCTGGCTAAATATAGATGAAACAGCACACGGAGGATTCATGCATAATTCACAGGCAACTGATTTCTTGTACAAAAACTGTAATTGATATGTAATCTTAGATGTTTAAACATGTTTCGATCACGCAAAATGATCTTAAATAAGAGATATTGAGGTTTGAAGGTACTTCAACAATTTTAAACACAAATTTCTGAGAATGATACTGTTTTAATGACAATTTCATTCTGCAGTGTAGGAATTTTGATCTGTGTTCCTGGGTATGGTAGTTAAGATAATAGAAAACGAGATATTGCGATATTTTGCGTAATACGCGAGTGTTCACAAAATCTCAATCAATTGCTTTTCCATATCATTCTATATATATTTTCTATATAATTCCTAGATTGTAGTGATCAACCATAATACCCCAGAAAAATTCTTGAAATGGCCAAAATAATGGCCAAAAGTTAATGTGGAATTATGGCCCTTGAAATGTGAAAAATGTGTAAGTTGACGTTGTATGCACTATATCATCCGAATTTCTATATTTACACAGTATAACCAAAATATGTTCTGGAATAAATTTATATAGTTCCTCCTTTTATAAGAGAGACTTGAGTGAAATGGGGGTGATTTTCCAAAATGTTAATTGTAAGTAAAATAAACTCTTTTTTACACTCTCATAGTCTTAAATGACAAATTGGAGACATTTGCTTCATAAAAAACAACATTTTGGCAAGTTTATGCCTCAAATAAAGCACATATGTGCATATTTACATTGAAATTTCATGAAAAATCACAAAATTTTGAAGATTTTTTAAATTGGATGATTGAAATGTGCAATTTTTAGCATGTACATTGTATTAAATAATGTATTTTGGTAAGATAATGTCTTCAGTGTATCATGAGACTATTTTGGTGTAAAAATTTATATGGAATTAGGTAAAAAAAAGATTTTTTTGGTAAAATTAGTCAAACACATCAAAATTGCATGTCGGTCAACATCTCGCGCCTGTATATAATGATCATGTAAAAAGTGGTATTTTGACAAAAGTTTTAGTATTTAATGCCTGCAACTTGGCAGTATTACTTCAAATTGGTAGTACTTAGTAAAAAAAGAGGTAATTATGAAATTAAAAAAAAAGAGTTTCTTTATAGGCATAGTGCCACCATTGCAAAAAGGAAGTGCTTCCGTGGGATAGTCGCATAATGGCGATTATAAATAATCCTCAATTCTTCTATTTTAAAAATGCATTTTCCTTATTTTAATGCTCATTTTTTTTATTTGAATGGCATGATTGATGTATTTTGAACATTTTGATAGCATTGTTATGTTTGAATTGTGAATTTAGAAAAATGATGCTTGGAAATTGGGGTATGAATTCATGATTTCGGAAGTCTACTTTCACTTTGTCACTAGTGTACACACTGAGCAGAAAAAAATCTCTTATATGACACATGACCCCTACTTTTCTCATCATATTTTGATAGTGCAGAGGTTGACAAACAGTAAAATGTAGGTTTCACTTCTTTCATTTGGGACTCTCTATGAATGACAAGCCTTCAAACTTTTATTATTTACTATAGTATAAAGAACAAAAATCAATGGTGGGGTTACACCTATATAACAATAGTGATGTACAGCGATGATGTAAATGGACACACGGCAAGGTCGGAATGGATTTTACGCGTTCACACTAAACCGCAGTCGTATGAACGTATGGCGACATGGTGGTATCATTTTCCAGGTACTACTACCTCAAACTTCATAGCATTATTTAACTAGTGGCGTCCCACATATATTTTCAAAAATACAAATTGATACTGATCTGTATGTTTTTTTAATTTTCGTATCTTTCATACCGATAAACACTGATGAATATAAAATTTAGTTTTGAAGTATTTATCATAGTTGTACGGTACGTGATGCCTTTTCTATCATATGCCAGGCACATATTTTTTTCCGTAATAGAAACTAAATATTTATCTGAGAATTTAAGGTAGTTCGCGGTGTTCCTTTAAGATATTTTTATATTTGGCGTAAATCATATTGAAAAATCTGTACATGTGTACTATGAAGTCTCTGCTTTCGTTTTAGCTTTGTTTTTGTTTTTTTTAATATAGTACTGCAATTTTTCGTTAACAACGCCCCCTAGAGGTACGTATTTTGCGGACGATTCTCGCCGTTTTACCATTATAGTATGATCAACATTAATTCTTATTTTAATAACATGTTTTAATTACTTATATTATTTCATGTGATCAGATTATATCTTTTATACAGATAAAGTAAAGTAAGTGTTATATATATATATATATAATCATTACGACGCGAGTTTAGAAACAACGAATTTTGAAATTTCACGCAGGATTGCGCAAAAAGCTGCTAAATTTCACATTTTCACAGTTTAATTCCATTGTTTTCACTATAATATAACCGTTTAAAACGAAAGGATGTTTACGCTAGTTTTTTCATAAATTCAAATTCAAATTTAAATTGAAACGTTTAAAAACATTTAAAAACACACGACGGTTGCTTGCGATTTTGGGACGACCTCGTATTTTACGTGAATGTCAAAGTTTAATGGCGTTCTTTTGACACCGTCTGAAGTCACAAGCAAAATTCGTGTATTTTCAAGTGTTTCATTTTAATTAAATTAATTTCATTTGATGAAAACACTAGCGTGAATACCCTATCTATTTTTTCGGTCATATTATAGTAAATTGAATGTCAAAAATATAGGAACACCACGAACTACTTAAAATTAGGCATTAGCATGATATAGATACTACTGTACATACAAACGTCCAGAAAATTAATAAAAACACAGAAGCTTCTATAACTTCTATAAGTTTATTCATTATTGCATCAATATTTAAATTTCATATCGATATTACAAATATCATCAATTTATTCATTATTGCATCAATATTTAAATTTCATATCAATATTACAAATATCATAAATATCCTATACGCACAAAGAAATGCATCGAAGCCAACTGAAAAGCTTTGAATATTTATGTGTGGCGACCCCACATCTGTATTTAGTTAGAACGGACAAGGGCGCCGCTGAAAACTGTACCTTCATTATACTGAACTTGCTGCCAATTTTCACAATGTAAATCAACAACATCGCCCACAAAGAGACTTAAGAATGTAGATACTGTTCCTGTGTCGTACTCTTTTGCTCCATATTCAGTACTAGCAAATACACCAGTATGGCCATTGTGTGTAATAAAACAATACGTGTTTGATGATGCCGAAGATCCATCCTCCCGGAGTGTTACTGAAAATTCGTAGATTCCTGCCAGAGTGCAGGTGAACTTGCCCGTTGTCTGGTTATAACCACCGCCAATGTTGGTGTGTATACGTGTGAATATTGGGACATTACCCGCAAACATCGTACCGTTAGGAGTACTCACCGTGAAGGCTACTTGGGCAGCTTAATAATAATAATAATAATATAAACTAAAGTATTAATTCAAACTATGCAACATTGAGCAGACTAACCTTATTTCGTTTTTCGTTATTCAACTTGAAACTAGCCCTAATCTTATAAGTCCCAGAGATAGGGGGGGGGGGGGGGGGGGGGGTATTTACTTTTTATGTTCAAAAGGTTTGTGTAAAATTTACCTCTAGAAACAAGTCTCAAACCTTTTGGACATAAAAAGAAAATACCCCCCCCCCCCCCTCGCCCGACTAATCTCTGCGACTATATGTACCTCTAATATTAAAGAGTCATGTTTACTGGAATACAGGAAAACAAACTGCGAATAACCAAATAATATCCATCTACTCTAATATTGGTACAAAATGTTGAATCTATCTATAATATAAAGTTACAAAAGAATGTCTCAGTGTCTGATAGATTCAAAACATGTGTAAAATAGATGCCGTTTCACTGACGTATACAGACTAGTCAATGAATATTGTTTAAAATGAGTGTGTGACAGAGGAAGACACAACAACAATAATGATGATAACCTCTTCTCCTTAGCAACATCTGCTGAATGTAACTACTTCCGCTGAGATAATAGCTAAATACTTAAGCAACATCCTCTGAATGTAACTACGTCTGCTGAGATAATAGCTAAATACTTAAGCAACATCCACTGAATGTAACTACTTCTGCTGAGATAATAGCTAAATACTTAAGCAACATCCTCTGAATGTAACTACTTCTGCTGAGATAATAGCTAAATACTTAAGCAACATCCGCTGAATGTAACTACTTCCGCTGAGATAATAGCTTAATACTTAAGCAACATCCACTGAATGTAACTACTTCTGCAGAGATAATAGCTAAATACTTAAGCAACATCCTCTGAATGTAACTACTTCTGCTGAGATAATAGCTAAATACTTAAGCAACATCCGCTGAATGTAACTACTTCCGCTGATATAATAGCTAAATACTTAAGCAACATCCGCTGAATGTAACTACTTCCGCTGATATAATAGCTAAATACTTAAGCAACATCCGCTGAATGTAACTACTTCCGCCGACAAAATAGCTAAATACTTAAGCAACATCCGCTGAATGTAACTACTTCCGCTGAAAAAATAGCTTAATACTTAAGCAACATGCGCTGAATGTAACTACTTCCGCTGAGATAATAGCTAAATACTTAAGCAACATCCGCTGAATGTAACTACGTCTGCTGAGATAATAGCTAAATACTTAAGCAACATACACTGAATGTAACTACGTCTGCTGAGATAATAGCTAAATACTTAAGCAACATCCTCTGAATGTAACTACTTCTGCTGAGATAATAGCTAAATACTTAAGCAACATCCGCTGAATGTAACTACTTCCGCTGAGATAATAGCTAAATACTTAAACAACATCCACTGAATGTAACTACTTCTGCTGAGATAATAGCTAAATACTTAAGCAACATCCTCTGAATGTAACTACTTCTGCTGAGATAATAGCTAAATACTTAAGCAACATCCGCTGAATGTAACTACTTCCGCTGAGATAATAGCTAAATACTTAAGCAACATCCGCTGAATGTAACTACTTCCGCCGACAAAATAGCTAAATACTTAAGCAACATCCGCTGAATGTAACTACTTCCGCTGAAAAATAGCTTAATACTTAAGCAACATCCGCTGAATGTAACTACTTCCGCTGAGATAATAGCTAAATACTTAAGCAACATCCGCTGAATGTAACTTCTTCTGCTGACAAAATAGCTAAATACTTAAGCAACATCCGCTGAATGTAACTACTTCCACTGACAAAATAGCTTAATACTTAAGCAACATCCGCTGAATGTAACTACATCCGCTTAGATAATAGCTAAATACTTAAGCAACATCCACTGAATGTAACTACTTCCGCTGAAAAAATAGCTTAATACTTAAGCAACATCCGCTGAATGTAACTTCTTCCGCTGACAAAATAGCTAAATACTAAAGCAACATCGGCTGAATGTAACTACTCCCGCTGACAAAATATTTAAATACTTAAGCAACATCTGCTGAATGTAACTACTCCAGCTGAGATAATAGCTTAATACTTAAACAACATCCGCTGAATGTAACTACTTCCGCTGAGATAATAGCTAAACACTTAAGCAACATTCGCTGAATGTAACTACTTTTGCTGAGATAATAGCTAAACACTTAAGCAACATCCGCTGAATGTAACTACTTCCTCTGAGATAATAGCTAAATACTTAAGCAACATCCGCTGAATGTAACTACTTCCGCTGAGATAATAGCTAAATACTTAAGCAACATCCGCTGAATGTAACTACTTCCGCATAGATAATATCTAAATACTTAAGCAACATCCGCTGAATGTAACTTCTTCTGCTGACAAAATAGCTAAATACTTAAGCAACATCCGCTGAATGTAACTACTTCCACTGACAAAATAGCTTAATACTTATGCAACATCCGCTGAATGTAACTACATCCGCTTAGATAATAGCTAAATACTTAAGCAACATCCACTGAATGTAACTACTTCCGCTGAAAAAATAGCTAAACACTTGAGCAACATCTGCTGAATGTAACTACTTCCGCTGAGAAAATAGCTAAACACTTAAGCAATATCCGCTGAATGACTCTACCTCCGCTGAGATAATAGCTAAATACTTAAGCAACATCCGCTGAATGTAACTTCTTCTGCTGACAAAATAGCTAAATACTTAAGCAACATCCTCTGAATGTAACTTCTTCTGCTGACAAAATAGCTAAATACTTAAGCAACATCCACTGAATGTAACTACTTCTGCTGAGATAATAGCTAAATACTTAAGCAACATCCGCTGAATGTAACTACTTCCGCTGACAAAATAGCTAAATACTTAAGCAACATCCGCTGAATGTAACTACTTCCGCTGAGATAATAGCTAAATACTTAAGCAACATCTGCTGAATGTAACTACTTCCGCATAGATAATATCTAAATACTTAAGCAACATCCGCTGAATGTAACTACTTCCGCTGAGATAATAGCTAAATACTTAAGCAACATCCGCTGAATGTAACTACTTCACTGACAAAATAGCTAAATACTTAAGCAACATCTGCTGAATGTAACTTCTTCCGCTGAGATAATAGCTATATACTTAAGCAACATCCGCTGAATGTAACTACTTCCGCTGAGATAATAGCTAAATACTTAAGCGAATCCGGTGAATGTAACTACTTCCGCTGAGAAAATAGCTACATACTTAAGCAACATCCGCTGAATGTAACTCTTTCCGCTGAGATAATAGCTAAATACTTAAGCAACATCCGCTGAATGTTTCTACTTCTGCTGAGATAATAGCTAAATACTTAAGCAAATCCGCTGAATGTAACTACTTGTGGCGCAACCAGATTGCTTATTATGGAAATTATGCAATACAATATGTTTAAGGTTATTATCTCTTCTAAAGGTAACGACATCCATTAAGGGTAGCAACATCCACTAAATGTAATAACATCGATTAAGGGTAGCAACATCCACTTAAGGTAATAACATCGATTACGGGTAGTAACATCCGCTAAAGGTAACAACATCCATTAAGGGCAGCATCATCTACCAAATGTAACAACATCCACTAAAGGTTGCAGCATCCATTAAAGGTAACAACATCCACTAAAGATAAAAACATGCACTCAAAGTAACAATACCCTCTGTAGCGAACAACAACCATAAATGGTAACAACATCCATTAAAGGTAACACATTCAACTAAAGCAAATGCCATCCAATAATGGTAAAAGCATCCGCCAAAAGTAACAACATCCGTTGAAGGTAACAACGTCGATTAAAGGTAATAATATCCATTAAATTTAATAACATCAACTACAGGTAACAACATCAACTAAAGGTAACAACATCTAATAAAGGAAGCAACATCTACTGAATATAGTAACATCCATTAAAGGTAACAACATCCACTAACGGTAATAACATCCATTAAATATAACAACATCTATTAAAGGTAACAACATCAACTAAATTAACAACATTCACTAAATGTAACAACATCCAATAATGTTAACAACATCCATTAAAGGTAACATCATCTACCAAAGATAACACCATCCACCAAAGGTAACAACATCCGTTAAAGGTAATATGTTGCACTTGAGGGTTGACATGTCTGTAATCGTTGCTATTACCGTCTTCCTGTACACATGACTTATTGTTTAGCTAAACTAGTTATAGAACTACAATGACCTTTGATGAATTCCATTTTGATTATAAAAAAAACGATCTTTAAAAAATATAAGCCCAATCAACTTGATTCTAACAAACATAATACGTTATGCTCTTACTGTGACAAGAAACAAGTTTAAGATCTCTATGAATACATCATATTTCTTGGATAAGGAGAGTAGCATGTTTTGGAAATTGGACTATACCAAAAATATATATTTATTATAACATGTATTTTCGATTAGACAGCTAAGTTAAATGTTACAATCTACTAAAGATTATAGCGTTTGCTTGAGGTAACAACATCATCTAATGGTTATAACTAGAATTAACAATTAACCTTTGTTCATGCACTAGAAATGTATGTAATCTAGTTATTACTATCTTCCTGTTTAATTATCTTGTTGTGTAGATAACAATATTCACATAACTAAGAACTATCTTTTTTGATGAAAGCGATATTTAAAAAGCCCAATCATTTTGTTAGTAACAAAATACGTTATGAAATTTTAAAACCTGTTCATATCATACTAGTATATGAATACGTTACATTTGTGTAATTAGTAGAATAGTATGCATCGGAGACTGAACTTGACAGAAAATAATACACAAATCGATTCGGCAGACTGATGTTTGCTTGATACTCGTGATTCGTTTTTCGATATCCTAAAACTAGCCATTTTTTAAACATCCACTTTTGACGAGTTACATCAAAATTAAAAAAAAAACGTATAGGTCTCACTACGCAGTTGAATTATGTTCTTTTTTTCTATATAAAATATTCCACGGTAAACAAATATTCCACATAGAATATTTTTAATTTTTTTTTCATAGCAGGAATGTATCTCTACATAAAAATGAACAATAACTGGTAGGCTGACCAGCGTGGTTTTTATAAAGAGGGTGCAGTGACACTCTAAGTGTTTTTTAAAAGGAAGTCCTCAAATGCTCATAAATACATGCGTCTGTTAAAATCCTATAAAAGTCGTCACCTTTTCAACACCACTGATGTGTTATTTCAGTATATCCGATGTCAGCCTTTGCTCTACACATATGCAGAATGAATAACAACCACTATGAACCATTTTGAAAATATTTTAAACAAAATTACATAGGAATTTTAAATCGTAAGAATCATGTTTCCGTGGGAAACTGTGTAGTGAAACGTTAATACATTTACTGCTTATTACTTTAATGCAACTGTGCGACATCGTTAACAATTATAGTGCAAGTTCAATTACAAACTTTTCACAACTATTGATACGTATAATAGCTACCTGGGCAAGACTGTGTGTTGCAGATGCTTTTATCTTCACTGTTTCCAACACATGACCTCCCCAACACTGACGGTGAAGGATTATCACAGAGGCGTGTACGTTGACGTAACCCTGAACCACAAGATACGCTACACGTTCCCCAGCCCGACCACGTGGACCATTGACCGTCTGATTATAGATATAAATTAAACATAATCTTTCTGTACGAGGGGAAATATACGGTTGTCCAAAGTGTTTACATTTTTATTGAACCTGATTAAAAACAATCAAAAACAGAAAGCAGCATTATATTGTATATTGAGCATATACACTTGTTCTAAATTTGTATAATTAATATCACTTATACTATACAGTATATTACGTGATGGTGTCGTTGGAGTATATGGCACATGTACTCTTCTAGGGACATCTATATTTATACCAATATGCCATAGTCACGGATATTTTAGAGTCCATACTTGTATTATTTAAAAATTGAAAGCTTGCCTTTTAACATCGCTCTTTGTTTTGAAAAGATGAAAAATACTTTCTTTAACATTTGACCATAGTTAACACATATACGTAACATTCATATATATTTACATGACAGTGTGCCAGCTGTATAGACCAGTAAAACGTCTAGTATATCTGCGTAATTCTTTTCTGTTACTATCAATTCAAATGTCAATTAATCTATAAATTAGCCAACGTGATATATGTATCGAATGTGTAGAAGATTTTCTTGAACTTAAATTATTTTTTTTATATTTATTCACATATAATCTTTTATTAGTCCTAGTATTATGTAAACTATTGTCGTATTGGTACGTCTGCTGCAGCCTAATTGACAATACATCAATACACATATATCATATATGATATTATATTTAACCTTCGCTTCAGCTTAATTGAGCAATATTATCTATATGAAGCATTTAAGATTCGTAACCATCTGATAAATACCTAATTTCATATTTCGTTTTTTGCTTAAAAACGTAGAAAAAAGTGAGTACATGCTTGCGCGGCAGTGTGCATTTTTGTGTGTTACATTTGTTTACTGTTTCTCATCTATGTTATATATACTATGATACTTAAACAATTCAAAATGTATTGGTTGTAATATGTAATTGTCATGTCTTTGCCATATGATTTAAAGATATTGTAAATAGCCAAAGGCATACGTTTGCTGATAGTTTGCCAATAAAATTGAATTGAATTGAATTGAAAATATTATCACTTATTTGCTGTTATCTACAAATATAAAATACTATGTTGCTTTAGAGAAATCGGATTTTTTCTAAAATTCCATTGTCTCCAAAGGGGGAAATGGCGGATACGCTTGGCGATCTCGTTAAATACTTTGTGATGTATAAAGTAAATGAGTGAATAATCGGCAATATACTTTCCATGGAATGTTGTGGACATAAGTTTTTATCCGTGCTTCATGTGTAACAGTTGAAGGGGGAAAATGACGGTGTTTTGTGTAACTTGAATTACCGCATTTTACAAGTTTATTTAGTGATCATACAGCTTCATGTCTGGACTTTTGTTGGATTTATAAAGGATTAATTAAGACTAGGGTTTAACAGGTTAGTTCAGTTTGTGATCATTGAACACTTTATTTGTGAGACTTATGGATATATCCATCATAATTGAAGAGTGAGTTGTTCTAACCGTATGTCCACTGATAACTTTGACCTTTGACCTGCATCACAATAGACGAAGTTTCATAGCACTATACCACAGTGTATACCATGTAGACGTTATTAGCGGTCGATAATTGTTATCATGTCACAGAAGAACAGTTTAACGTCAGTTGATTATAGCCTAACCCCGCTATGTAATGTAGGATATGGCGAAGATGGTTATTATGACTCGCAACCAACGCCGGGACAGGGTCGTTACCATGGCTCTCCGCAACTAGATAACTCGCAAACATTTGTCAAACAGGTGCAGGTTTCCGACTGCACACTAGTAAACGTCGAGAATGATGATGTGAACGAGATTTTTGATACTGAAATCAATCAAGATAGTACATGTACAATACAAAATCTACAAGAACTGTACCACCAACTTCCTAAGACTCAGTTTATTGCTCAGGTGCTAGCGGAAGAGGACTCGAGCGATATAAAACTCGAAAATATACGATGTGTCCTGTTTAACACTTTGAAAGAGTGTGAGGAGTATCCATATGCTCAAGTGTGTGATTTGAAAAAGAGGAAATTCACAAGAAAGGGAGATAGTGTGGCTTATAAACTCGCTCAAGATATCTTTAATATGATATCCGTATTAGATGGTGCTCCTTTCGAGGAATTAAAGGAGCTCTTAAGCTCACCCAAATTGGCTGTGAAATGTGAGTTGAATGCCACACTTCAGGATACTCAAACTCAACAGTCTGAACTGGTTATATTGAAAAATGTAGTGTCTCAAATCCAAGCAGACTTATTAATGCTTAAAGAAAACAACCGCGTTTTAGGTATTACCTTAAGTAATGACGTGAAACAAATGAAAGTTGATATAACTACAATTAAAGCTGAAACGAGTGGTTGGATTGAACAAATGAAAACTAGTATCTTTGAGAATACGCAATATATAGATCGCGCCTTTGATGACCGCTGTACAGGCGTTACGAGTATTCGCAGCGATTTTAAACAGCTGCGCGCGGAAGTTACAGAAAATAAAAATCAAGCCGACTATGAGCTGTTGGGATTGAATAACAAGCTATCTAAAGAAGTCAAACAGCTCGAAAAAAGATTGTCAAAGATTGAAAATAAAGTGAAACCCGTGAACGTTCATAACGACCTGCAATATGTCAAAACGGGTACTAAAATTGTTAATAACAGCAAACACGAACAGCAGGCTGTAAAAGTTACGCTTAACAAGAGTGAGGGGAGTGTAGTTGGGGATAACTGCAATAACGAAGTTAGACAGAGTGATCCCAAGAGTAGTGATAACCCACCCCTAGCGGACTTATATCGCATAACAAATCCTGGTGAACCTGTTAAATTTGTGCGGTCGTGTATTCCACCGAATGATCAAACGTATAGCGCAGTGGTGCAAGAAACTTCGAAGAATATACCGTTATCATCGCCTGATAAACCACGTGCTGTGACGGAAGCAGTCGCATCTAATCACATTCCAGTTATCGTTCGAGGTAAAACTGGGGAACAACGAACAGAATATTCAAATTGTGAGTCGGCTATTAACAAATTTGTTAAATCAACTGTTGCCGATTGCAATGGTGATGTAACCGAGGATGACTTCACGCAATATATTCGCAAAAAAACTAAACGATATTTTATTGGAGGTTTTCTCAATACTATTAATGAGAATATGATCGCATCATATGTGACGAAGCGTGGAATAAAAGTCACCCAAATAACTATTTTTAGACCGAAGCGAAGTGATAACGCAATTATAAGGATTAACGCTGAACCGGAGAATTCAGATTATATGACTGAGCTGGGATTCTGGCCACGTGACATAACATGTAAACCATGGGTAGTAAAACCGTACCGCAAGTTCAGTGGCAATCGCTCACACGGAGCAAATACCAATAGACATGTAGGCTATAACAACGAGAGTAACGGTACTCGTTACAATAGGAGTCAATATTAGTAACCCGTATTATTGTGGTAATTTACACAGACTGTGTATTAGAATGTTGATGAACTCACTCCTATATTTATACTTGTTACAAACATTTCTTATAATTATGATGGCAAATTTCAATATATGTACATGGAATGCAACGGGCTTGATGTCGAGCTCTTATTATCTAAGCAGGTTACTTGTCACAGAAAAAATTGATATATGTGGTATCTCTGAGCATTGGCTACAGAAAAAAGATTTACACTTTTTAGACAGTATCCACTCTATGTATAACGGTTTTGGTCAATCGGGTGACGTCACGTCTATCTATCGCCATAAGAGCACGAATCGAGGCGGGGTAGCATTGCTGTGGCACAAAAAATTAAATGAAAAAATCACACCTTTAGATATAGAAAACAATAGGATAATTGGCATACAATTTCAGATTTCCGACGACAATTTCTTGTATGTCATACAAGTGTACACTCCTTGTGCAAACCACTCTAAAGATGTATATAGGGAACACATCTGTCAAATTCAGGACATCGTCAGCCTGTACTCAGACAGGGGGAGGGTGGTCGTAATGGGGGACTTCAATTCGCATTTACAGGGCATGGAAATTTTGAAACCGAATGATAGCAGAGGTAAACAACTGAGTAGGTTTATTCTGGATAATCACCTAACGGCTATTGACACATTGTCACTGTGTACTGGGGCTAAATCAACATACGTGTCATATGATGGAAAATACCAGTCTCTAATAGATCATATATTACTTTCTATTGAATGGATTGATCTAGTTAATAGCTGTAAAATACTTGATGACGATTGCCTTAATGTTTCTTCACACCGCCCTATTGTGGCGACATTCAACTTAAATATCATACAATATGAAAAACGTAATTCTCCATTTAGTCGCATTAAATGGCACAACGCTAAGCAAGAGAACATACTTTGCTACGAAAAAGAGTTAACTGATATCATGAGTCAAGGCTTATTGTCATTGTCGTACTCGGGTCCCGTTAGATACATAGATAATTTATATAACCTAATTGTTGTCAACGTTAAACAAGCATCTGATACACATCTACCTCAGTCTAAATTTAGACCATACCTAAAGCCATACTCGGATAAATCATTGAAGGATTTGCATGCTATTATGCGCACAAAACGACATATATGGTTAGCTGAAGGTAGGCCGCGGGGTATTACTTTTCAGTCGTATTGTAATTACAAAGACGCAAAACGTGCGTTTCGAAATTATCATCGGATTGCTGCTGAAAAATATATATGTAAGACGCACGAGGAAATTGACCGTGCTGCATGTGTAGATAGTGGTCTCTTTTGGAAACTATTTAATGCAAAACGTAAAAACAGTAGGTATCGAGCTGGTAGTGAAATAAAATTTGGCGATCGAGTGTTACGCGACGCCAATGAGATCACACAGGCGTGGGGCAATTATTTTTCAGATCTGTACAGCGATACTGAAAATATTAATTATGATGAAGTGTTCTTTAATGACATAACATCGACGGTAAATAACCTAAAAAAATCAAACAAAAAATGTATTACTAAAGATCAGATAACTCTTTCAGAACTTAATTATTGTATAAAGGGACTTAAGTCCGCAAAAATATGTGGACTCGATGGGGTCTACAATGAACATATTATTCATGGTGGAGATTTTTTAAAATATATATTGTTAAATTTATTTAATACTATGTTTAGTCAGTTTTATGTTCCTACTGAATTAAAGAAAGGTTATATTATTACATTGTATAAAGGTAGGAATAAACGCAAAAACGATCCTAAAAGCTATAGAGCAATAACTCTATCGTCTTCTATTTTAAAGCTATATGAAAGTATTCTGTTAAAAAAACTAAAATTCAGCCTAACAAATCCCATACATGAGTTACAAGCAGGCTTCCAAGAAAATATGAGTTGTGTTATGACAAACTTTTTGGTGAAAGAATTTTCCGCTTATTGTGAAGAAAACTCTAGTAAATTATTTGCATGTTTTCTTGATGCTAGACAGGCATTCGACAGAGTATGGCACGATGGACTGTTTTACAAACTCCACCTAATGGGCATTACAAAGCAACTTTGGTTCTCTGTAGTGGAAATGCACACAGATATGTACAGCTGTGTTATGCATAATGGCTTTAACTCTAGCTGGTTTCCTATTTTACAGGGAACCAGGCAGGGAGGGGTGTGGTCACCTTTTCTCTATCTGTGCTTCATAGATGACTTGATCAAACGTCTGGTAACTATGAGAACGGGTTTCTCTATTGGAGAAAAATGCTTTTGCGCACCTACAGTAGCAGATGACATGTTGCTACTTTCGTTATCTGCTAACGGTCTCCAAGCTATGATTAATACTTGTCACTCGTATTCTTGCCAGTGGCGTTATCAATACAATCCTCAAAAATGTGCTGTTATGGTATTCAGGAAAAGAAAGGTTGCTAACAGAGTATGGACAATGGGAAAAGAAAGATTATCAGAAGTTGACAGTTATACACATTTGGGGGTTAATAACTACGCGATCGTCAAATCTGCAGATATAGTGAAAGAATTTAGCAATAAAATTAGAAAAACGTTTTTTGGGCTTGTTGATTACGGCTTTCATGATAATGGGTTGCATCCAATTACTTGTAAAAAGATATACAATGCTGTAGTTATCCCAAAAGCGTTGTACGGAAGCGAATGCTTGTATAACTTGTCCAATAATGAAGTCATGTATTTAGAAAGAGCACATAGACTATGCATTAAACGCATCCAAGGTATGAACATAAGAACGCGTACTGATATTGCTTTGAGCATGCTAACGTGTCTTCCAATTGAAGCTGAAATTGACCGCAGAAAACTTAACTTACTTGGTCAACTGTGTAGACTTACTAGAGATTGCGCTGCTGTCAAACACATGTTCTTATTAAGGTAAAGTTCTTATAATTTAGGTTTATGTGATAGGGGATTCTTTCCTGATATTATCAATATATTAAACAAATATAATCTGAAATTTTATCTTGATGAATATTATGTAAATAGTACTTTTCCATCTAAGTTAGAATGGAAGAAAGTGATGAGAAATAGAATTTGTCAACAGGTTACCAATGATTGGCAGATACGCATAGCATCAGCAGAATTTGACCGTTTCAGATCTGTACATTGCGAATTTCAAGTGGGCGAAATTTGGCAGTATGCCTTTAAATATCCGAAGCATTTAATATTTTGTAAAACTATTGTAAAACTCATTGCCAATTTGACACGTATTAATGAACTCTGTATAAAATGCAAAACATTTTTTGGTAATGTTTGCCTGACAGATCAATTTCTAATAGATTGTGTCGAAATGCATACGTCACGTCAGGTGTTGTTGAGAAAAATGAGACTTACATTTGGTCACGATGCAGTCACGTGTATCGTCAAAATGGACAGAAATTCAGTGGTGAATGTGGTCTTGGGTATTAAAAGCCCGACACTTGTAACTGTGTTAAACTCTAGATATGATGACTTTGTTGGGCTTATATTATCCCATACCCACTGGGCATGGGCAAAATATGTGTCTCAATAAACATTAGTTACTCTAGTAGTTTACCAAGTCATGCATTAATAGTTGCTCTTTTTTTTCACTGCTTGATTCTTATGTTTCGTTTCGGTAAGAGTTATCTGTAGCGAATATGCATGTTGAATAATACATGTTATAATGAGAAACTCATATTAATGCTATAGAGTGATGGCAAAGATAATACATTGTTAGCGCTAATCAAATAATTAACGCTCACATACTTATGGTTATCTAATATAATATACGTTTCCGTATGCATGCTTATTAATGCATGCAAGTGTGTATATGGTCATAATAACTTACAATTGTATACATGTTATGTTCTTGTATAAATGTTAATATTGCGCATATGTGATTTCTTTCTTGCACATTTGTATAAACTGTATGCTTTCATGTTGTAATCTTCTTATTGGAGGAAATAAAGATATTATTATTACTGAACTTGACAGAAAATAATACACAAATCGATTCGGCAGACTGATGTTTGCTTGATACTCGTGATTCGTTTTTCGATATCCTAAAACTAGCCATTTTTTAAACATCCACTTTTGACGAGTTACATCAAAATTAAAAAAAAAACGTATAGGTCTCACTACGCAGTTGAATTATGTTCTTTTTTTCTATATAAAATATTCCACGGTTAACAAATATTCCACATAGAATATATATATTTTTTTTTTCATAGCAGGAATGTATCTCTACATAAAAATGAACAATAACTGGTAGGCTGACCAGCGTGGTTTTTATAAAGAGGGTGCAGTGACACTCTAAGTGTTTTTTAAAAGGAAGTCCTCAAATGCTCATAAATACATGCGCCTGTTAAAATCCTATAAAAGTCGTCACCTTTTCAACACCACTGATGTGTTATTTCAGTATATCCGATGTCAGCCTTTGCTCTACACATATGCAGAATGAATAACAACCACTATGAACCATTTTGAAAATATTTTAAACAAAATTACATAGGAATTTTAAATCGTAAGAATCATGTTTCCGTGGGAATAAAGGGGCGTAACTGTGTAGTGAAACGTTAATACATTTACTGCTTATTACTTTAATGCAACTGTGCGACATCGTTAACAATTATAGTGCAAGTTCAATTGCAAACTTTTCACAACTATTGATACGTATAATAGCTACCTGGGCAAGACTGTGTGTTGCAGATGCTTTTATCTTCACTGTTTCCAACACATGACCTCCCCAACACTGACGGTGAAGGATTATCACAGAGGCGTGTACGTTGACGTAACCCTGAACCACAAGATACGCTACACGTTCCCCAGCCCGACCACGTGGACCATTGACCGTCTGATTATAGATATAAATTAAACATAATCTTTCTGTACGAGGGGAAATATACGGTTGTCCAAAGTGTTTACATTTTTATTGAACCTGATTAAAAACAATCAAAAACAGAAAGCAGCATTATATTGTATATTGAGCATATACACTTGTTCTAAATTTGTATAAGTAATATCACTTATACTATACAGTATATTACGTGATGGTGTCGTTGGAGTATATGGCACATGTACTCTTCTAGGGACATCTATATTTATACCAATATGCCATAGTCACGGATATTTTAGAGTCCATACTTGTATTATTTAAAAATTGAAAGCTTGCCTTTTAACATCGCTCTTTGTTTTGAAAAGATGAAAAATACTTTCTTTAACATTTGACCATAGTTAACACATATACGTAACATTCATATATATTTACATGACAGTGTGCCAGCTGTATAGACCAGTAAAACGTATAGTATATCTGCGTAATTCTTTTCTGTTACTATCAATTCAAATGTCAATTAATCTATAAATTAGCCAACGTGATATATGTATCGAATGTGTAGAAGATTTTCTTGAACTTAAATTATTATTTTTATATTTATTCACATATAATCTTTTATTAGTCCTAGTATTATGTAAACTATTGTCGTATTGGTACGTCTGCTGCAGCCTAATTGACAATACATCAATACACATATATCATATATGATATTATATTTAACGTTCGCTTCAGCTTAATTGAGCAATATTATCTATATGAAGCATTTAAGATTCGTAACCATCTGATAAATACCTAATTTCATATTTCGTTTTTTGCTTAAAAACGTAGAAATAAGTGAGTACATGCTTGCGCGGCAGCGTGCATTTTTGTGTGTTACATTTGTTTACTGTTTCTCATCTATGTTATATATACTATGATACTTAAACAATTCAAAATGTATTGGTTGTAATATGTAATTGTCATGTCTTTGCCATATGATTTAAAGATATTGTAAATAGCCAAAGGCATACGTTTGCTGATAGTTTGCCAATAAAATTGAATTGAATTGAATTGAAAATATTATCACTTATTTGCTGTTATCTACATTTACTCAAGCATTATTTTAACTATTTTACCTGAGCATCCCCTTTCAAAGCAGCCCCTGTCATCCCTCGAGTCCCCAAAACAATGGAAACCGTTTCTGTCCGGGTAGGGATTCGAGCAATGTCTGTCCCTTCTCTGTAGTCCAACACCGCAAGTAACACTGCAGCTTCCCCAGGCGGACCACCGACTCCACGCCCCGTCAGCTATTGTAGAAAAATATGTAATGAGGTCAGTTAACCCAATTCAGTTGAAACAAAACAAATCAACAATTAATCAATTAAAAACTTATTAAATAAATCATTTCGGTTGTAAGGCACTAACAACAAACTGTTTCGAATTCGTTTTTCGTATTTGAATTTCTATATCCATCACAAAACTGAACGTAACTCTAATATACACATCCTCCAACATTAAAGAAATAGCTCACGCCAATATCGAACGACGAACACCGGAAAAAAAATTTGACTTCTTACTACTGGACATATATATAACGTCATGTTGTTTCGTATAAGATACTGAGATCAACTAAATAGATGCATTTGTAACTCTGCAGGTATATATGGAATTTCTATATAAAATAATGTTATTTATCCATTAAGGTCATTAGTGTTCTATTTATTATGATTATATCTCTTGTAATAGTCACACTTGTAAAATGAAACAAGGTGTAACTTACTTGGGCATTTTCCCAATGTGCACAGTTTATGTTGTGTGGAATTTCCTACACAGTCAAGACCTCCGTGCGCAGGTGCCGGATCTGAACAGGTGCGCGTTCTTGTCATCTGACCACTTTCGCATGTAACGTCACAGCTTGTCCAGTTAGACCATAATGACCAAGAGCCGTCAACTTTTTAAAAATAAAACAACGGTAAACTTTCGTTATATTAGAAAGGCGGGAAATTCCAATAGGCATGAAGTAGATAATTTTATACATAATGTAACGTCCTATCTGACCTCAGGACAACATAAATATTTATTGAAAGTTATCATATCTAACACTACCTTGCCGCAAAAAAATATTAAAAAGAAAACAAACATATTAAAAATACACTTCTGTTTATAAAGTAATTTCACTTACTGACGTTGCACAAGCCGCAATAATTCCTACAGACGGTCTTCGCGTGATTCACGTCAGTGCAGACATCAAATATAGAACTGACTCGCTCACAATCAAAACTGGGGTCGTCTTTACAGTCGCCGATTTCGTTAACAACTGTATTAAAACAAAACTTAAGACATAAAGAGATACATGAATTACGAAATATAAACAAATTAATACGGTGTCATATTAGTCATCGTCATATCAGTCTCTAACTGGGGTCAATACTCGGCTGCTACTACTACTACTACTACTACTACTACTACTACTACTTCTACTACTACTACTGCTACTGACACTGCTACTGCTATTGCTACTACTACTACTACTTCTATTGCTACTAATACTACAACGAATTTTACTACTACTGCTACTATTACTGCCATTACTACTACTACTTCTACTACTACTACTACTACTACTACTACTACTACTACCGTGATGAATAATAAAATAATAACTATTATGAATATTAATTTTAAAGTTGGAATTGACCACAAAAAGAATATCTTCGAAAACAGTCTTCAACACAGACACACAATATTATTTCTATCTTTAGAATGGTAGTTTCATGTTAATATCTTTATTTCATATATAGAAGAAATAATAATTGGTAATAGGTGTCTTATTATATAACCACGTGTAATGGATTGGATTAATGATACAAATAATTAAGATTCAGATCCATGGTCTGTAAATATTTATTGTTCCCGTTCTTGGCCCGAAACTAACGGTATGTTCTCACTTTCCCAACCTCTATAGTTTAAAATAGAAAAGTAGTAGGAGTGGTGGAGATATAACAATATATTTAAGTGTAACAGTTGATAATTACTCTGGTGGGCTCTACATTTTGAAGAAAAAAAATGGTTACACTTTCTCCTGATTTTGATGAAAAGAACACATAGAGTAATTGAATAATGCAGTACTTCTTATTTTCAATATAAACAAGCAATATTTAATTCAAATATCAGTATATTTTAAAGTTAACTTTAATAATTTATGATTATCAGTGTATATATGTGTAAATAAAAAAAATAATATGGGGTACAATGGAATTAACGAAATAAAAAATCCTTAAAGTTGAAAACATCTTTAGCATGACGAAACTTACTAGGGACTCCAGAAGAACAGAGGTTCTTGTTACAAGCGTTTACAGAACAACATTGGGAACACGTCACGTGGTCTGATGTAGCGCGTCCAACAATTGAGATTGATGATACGGTTGTACTGGGCACGTGTATACAGTCCTGTGTGAAAATAGAAAATGATAAAATGAGCATTTTGTATTTAATTAACGAAAAGTAGATACACTCGTGTATATCCAAAAACGGTGTACAAATACAATCTCTATTAAGCATACTCGTACTAACTATGATAAATACAGAAGAAGTTTTAACCAGTTTATCGTGTGTGTCCAACCTCGCTCTTCGCTCGTCGTCACATCATAAAACGAAACGAGGCAATGCATATTAACGTTCTAGACTACTCTCATACAAATACATCAGCATGTTTATGTTTCTGGGGTAAAATTCGTAATTCTTCAGATAAATCCAGGTCATTTAGAAAATAATAATGAAGGGTGTGACAAGATGAAGAAAAAGACAAGCTATTTACAAACTGCCGTGCGTGGAGATTAATTCAATATATTATAAAACATTGTACATAGTTTATTATCTTTCAAATTTGAATTCATAAAACAGATGACGGTTGTCTGTACTATTAATGTATGTTCCATTACGTTCCTTGCAACACAGCGTGTCAAATAATAAATTTAAATCCATTAATGATTGCAATAGGCCAGCAGTTTGCATTTACTCCTTCTATGCACAAACAATTAACTATCAAAAGTAAAAAAGGCTATTGCCAAAGTACACTGTTTATTAAGTAAGTAAATCCACTAACGTGTTCTTGTGCACAACCTAGCGTGTATGTGATCTGGTCGCCGACACCTGTTGCCTTCGTAAAGCATTTCTGAAATACAATTATAATACCGATAGTTATAAACGGGTCATTGGGGGAAGATAATGAAAACGGATGCATCACACGTAATAAAAAAACAATAATACCATAGCGCTCAAATGGTACACGTAATTTGTATGCCTATTTCTGTTCGCGAAAACCTACCAAACGGATATTTCAAATACCATGCTTCATTCGGTTTGACGTCACCTAAAATTATTTGCTTTGTATGTGATGCCACAATGGACATGTGTATTGTACCGGGTGATTCCGGTAGTTAATGCTAAGGATTAAACACTAATTTTTCCAAACATTACAAGGTGTGATTATCAAAATATACTCCAATTTTATCACACGTTTGACTCCTTTATTACTTTTGTGTTATCGATGTGACCCAATAAAGTATATATTAAAAATGATGAAATGGTAAATACCTCATTTGCTTTACATTGCCCGGTAATGTGACAATTGGCCGTGCTGTTAGCATTGGTACATTTGTAACAATCCAAAGCCTCTGTAAAAAAAAATTTAGACAAATAATTCAACATTTAATAGTTATTTTAGAAGGTATTAAACACACTACCGGTGGTCAAATTAATTGTCCTATTATAATGAAGTATCTGTCTGTCTGTCCGCCCGCCGTCTGTAACTATTTTAACAATAAGAACACAATATTAGTAAAACATATACGAATATTTTTTGTCATTTTATGAAGAAATCGTTTGCTGCTTCTTTATTCCAAGATCAATAGGTCGTTGTGACACAAGCAGATAATTGTTAAAAAAAAATTCAATAGTGAAATATTTGATTACCACATTTTTGCACACTAATATAGAAACTTTCCCATTTGCAAATATGTGTATCCCACAGCATCCTTTACATATCCAAATACATGTATACTTACGTACATTTATGCATTAAGGTTGATATTAATTATGTAAGTAGATCCTTACATACTTTACATACAATTATATACACGCATCCAAGCACGTGCAAAGCCGTGCCACAGATGCAAATACCCCCGTACGCGTATATACATGTAGAACCGATGAATGCAACGTATAAACAACACGATAAAATTAACTTGCCTATGTTCACCGATTGCAGCAATATCACAACCAACAACAACAGAAACATAGTTTCCCTGGAAGATATCAATATATAAATATAATGCGACTTAATCTAACGCAGTGGAACCACTGCTGGACTTTGTCCAAGTTTTCCAGAAGTCTTCAGCAATAGATTTTAACCTTAACATTAAACCTGTTGCAAATGACCATCATAT
The DNA here is from genome assembly GCA_029582155.1 of Panopea generosa. Lineage (NCBI taxonomy): Eukaryota > Metazoa > Mollusca > Bivalvia > Adapedonta > Hiatellidae > Panopea > Panopea generosa. The sequence continues at coordinate 27,463,278 of CM055911.1, read as the reverse complement.
ATACTGATTTTGAAGGACAGTATAAAAATGTTAATGATTTGTTTATATTGTTTTTTATGGTCTGTTTCTGCTTTTAAAGTATAGACTGATTGATTGATTGATTGAATATTAAGCGTCATTTTTATGCCATCGAGGGTTAACAGACGATCAGTTAGCCTAACCACTGTTTCCTGGGATTAACCAGTACTCGAGTACACCCCATCTCCGCAAGTAAATGATAACGTTCCAACTTGAATCAGAGACGAATGATAATGAGACACAATGTCGTATATCAATCATCACGGAGACTGTTGCCGGGCAGGGAATTCGAACTCACGACACTTGGATTTATGATCAGACGCGTAACCGACTGAGCTAATCGGGCCCGGCTTAAAGTATAGAAAACTAAATATTGTTTAGTAAAACCGGGGAAGGAATTTCAAATTATATCTCTTGAATATGTCAATGTATTCTACATAATTCATAATTTGATTTTATAGGGAGCATATCAAGGAAAATGCTATAATTGATATCTTTAAAAATAAAATGAATTCTAAAATGATAAAATACATCTCATTATCATATATAAATAAAAATCAAATGCCTTAGCATGTCAAATCTACTAAAATGTGACATAATCGCTATTTACTTCAGAGAAGTATACTTGAAACGAAATGCCCATTCTGAAAATAGAAAGCAATTAAATACTGCTAGACGATCGTCACATAGTTATTCGGACTCGTTGTAAGATGAAACATTTTTATTACGTGTATACATGTATAAAAGATTAAATTGAAATTAAAATGAAATCAGGCGAATCATTTAAAATGCCACAAAATATTTTGCAATAATAAGCGGGAAAAATATTTTAATCTAAACTTGGCGCGTAGCCCAAGTTAGAAAAGCCCTGTTCACTTTGTTAATTTAGCATGTTTAAATAGACATCCTTTCAGCAATACAGGGTAAGTGTATATATATATGCATAATATATGGGGGGGGGGGGGGTATATTCAATTTTAAAATGTTTAAAAATCCTAAAAAGATATAATACCTGGAAAATAATAAAATAAAAACACAATAACAAGTCTGGAAAAAACAACAACAACGACACCTATTTACAGTTAATATGCTGTATAATCATAATAAGAACATGCACTCTTAGTTCCTAAACTGTAGGCTTTATTTCATTGAGCATATACCCAAAACCAACGAAATAAGATTAACGAACTTTCTGAATTAAACAACTAAACCTTACCTTTGCGAGATCCAGTCGCCAAATGGTGCAGTTAGCATAACCTCGTGACTTTCTTATCAGTGCAACGCCAATCGCATCGTGTCCAGACAAACCTTGTTTAGGAACCACCGTCCTATATTATGGTTTAAAGGGACACCATGGCAACTTTAATAAAGTTTCAGTTAACAGTATCTCTGAAAATAATATACATGATGTACTTTCTGAATGATGTTTAAAGCCATTTTCGACACATTTCAGTTTATATATGGCATTTCTAGTTTTATTGGTGGAGGAAGATCTCAGAATGAATCTGAGAAGAGCCACCGTCAATTCGCAAGTAACTGGCAAATTTTCGGACAAAATATTATATTTTCACACATTAAAGTTTTGGAGCAAGCGGGACTTGAATCTACGACCATAGCGGTAAGAAGCAAGTAATCTTGAGACGGCACCTTAGACCACTTAGACTCATATATATTAAATACTTATGTATGTATTCAGATCCTTATTTTTGTATCTATTTTGGAGAAAGACATGCTTTTGCTAATGTTTTAAAATTGACAAAGGCTTTCCATTTCGCTAGTATATGTGTGTATATGATGATATAGGACAAAAGTGTGTATATTTGATTTGCATCAGATTTTATCATTGCAATAGTAAAAACGATCCAAGGAATTTATTTAGGAATTTTCACTCATATTTTTACAACGAACACGATGTCACTTGCTTTTTAAAAAGTGTTAATTTGATAAATGATCTATTTTGAAGACTTAATGCATTCACGTGGATATACATCCTTGGGTGTAAACATTGATATGATTCGTTAAAATGAATTTATTTATTTATTGAAAAAATATAGGACAGTCTTTCCCTTTAGAAATTAGATAAGACTCTCCTTATTTGTCTCTCTACGGTGCAAGATTTCAATAACCTTAATGTACTTTGCATCTTCTTTCTTGTATCGGCATATTCTGATTACGGTAGATCTGAAATATGTTATCATCACAATTTTCGACTTATTTGTTTACCACTAAAATGTTTAATACCATGCGGTAAAGAATTATCCATATAATGAGACATTGAAAGTACATATAGAACATGTCATCTCATACGTGTTTATACTAACAGATACACATGCAGACACACATACTCTCCAATTAAAACCCTTTAAATATTAAGATGTTCTCATATCGATATTATTTGCCTAAGGTATATCTGGAACTAGTTAATATTGCATTGTCATGTTTGTAGTATGTGTGCAGTATATCATTCTTATTTTTTATATTTACACAGTTTAACCAAAATATGTAAATCAGATGATATTTATGACCCTCAAATCGTCAAAAGTTGAGTTATATTATGTTGTGTGCTATCTAGCAAACGTGGTTTTTATTATAGCTTAATCAAACGTTCATTGTTGATATATAACCGTTATATTTTTTCAACAAGTCAAATATGACAATAAGTCAAAATTATGGTCACCGTATCGTCAAAAACTGCGTCATTTGATGCTGTATGTGCTTTAGCACTCGCACCCAGTTTTACTTGATCGGTCTTTTGAATTGCAGAAATTGAGTCAATTTATGCTGTATTCACTTTGACACCTTGTCTTAATTAGATCCTCATTAAACTGATACTGTAATTATGTAATAATAAGATCTCCGACACTTTCTTGAACTGGCAAACTAATTATTATGGTACATTATCGTACATATCAAATTGCATTATTTGATGTTGTGTGTTATCTAGCAACGGCAGATTTTATTAGATCCTCGCCATATAAATTCTTTCATTTGCCAATACAGCTTATCAATGTTGGAGTTATGACCCTTGAATTGTCAAACAGTGTTATTTGACGTTATGCGCTCTATATCTCTCGCAGTTTTTATCTAATCCTAACCAATTTTTCACAGATTATCCGATATATCATGGGCCAGTTCTTGAACTTGTCAAATTGGATAATTGATATCAGAATCGTGACAAATAGTGTTAATTTATATTATGTGCATTATAGCACAGGCAGATTTTGTTGGATCCTCAACAAACTTACACAGTAGTTATAAACCATAATATATTTGACTCGTGCTTGGATGTCCAAATTTGTTAATTAATGTCTCAGTTATGTCCCTTGAATCATCAAAGATTGCGCTGTTTTACGTTATGTGCACATTGTTTCTTGTCGCCAAATTTTCACACTACATTTACTTATAATAAAGTTATGATATCTTGATGTCTTATTACCGTATTGCCATTTTGCATATATGAAAAACACAAAATATTTCACCGTTGCATAATCGACCACAGATACTTGAAAACCAGTTCCAACTTAAACGTGAACACCACTTGGACCAGTAATTTAGTAATTTAGCTGACTAGGCAACATGTCGCGAATTTGTATTCACGTTTATTCAAAAGTTACGATAAAGCGATTACCTATATATGTTTACTTACCGACAAATGACAAAGTAATGTGACGAATAGACTGTTTTACCATGTTCAATAACCGGGCCCGGTTAGCTAAGTCGTTAGTGCGTCTGACTATCAATCCAGGGGTCGTGAGTTCGAATCCCGCCAGGCATCAGTCTCCGTGATGATTGCGTCTCATTGCCATAGAAAACTAAACTTGACAATGCATGCACTACATGCTTTATTTGTAACACGCTTTATTTCCTTTTGTCGATGAAAGAGAAATAATTTAAACTTTGCTACACATTTTTGTCAAAGTTGTACGATCTATTATGCATTTTTCTATTATGCTCCAGATAATCAGCAATGGTATTATTTTTTGTTATGTACATCCTGTCATAAACTGATTTATCTTGGAATGATTCATGCTATTTCAAGTACAATATGCAACCATAACCGGCACTCCCACATGTGGTGTTGGGGGATCAGTAGAGCTAATGAGGAAGTCAGTAGCAAATTATTTTTTTACAATATACACAGTATGACCCAAATATATATTGTAGTGATTGTAAATAACAATTTACATATTTATGTTATTTTTTTTATTTTAAAACTTATTTTATACAGGTTTAAATATTTTTCAAGCATTTTCTAATTTTAGAAAAGCTTATGCCTGTTTTAGATTTATTGCAATAAATTGGGGGGTGTGGGAAATCTGTAAAAAAAGTTATAAATATAGATCTATTTATTTTTCGAAAAAGATATGTATTTGTTAACACAGATATTCGAGATGAATATATGTATAACCAGCCTTAAAAAATGACGCTAAAAAAGACTTAAAACATGACCAAAAAAACTCAGAACATACCCCTATATAACTTATGAAGCTGTTATGAAAGATACCACCCTTGAAAATTATTTTTTTCGGTACATTTGAGTTTTAAAAATGAACAATTGGACCTTGTGAAAACTTTTGTGTTTTAAGGACATATCTTAATTGGTGAGCACAAACATAAGTTGCACGTGATGAGTGTTACCTATCTGATAACCCTATTATGCCATTTATTAAAGAAGAAATTTAAGATTTTATAAAAAGAGTCAAATCTTATCGTCTCTTTGATTGTAGTATATACAAATAAATGGTAATAATTGTAACTTCCCAAGCTGATCAAACTAGTTTGAAACTATGCGGAAACACACTGAATGAAGCGTTACTAATTTAAGATGACAAACAATTAACTATTAAAGTTATTCCATAGATTTGCTGATATGCCAATAAAGTTGTTGTTGTAAACTTAATTGTTTCTATTACCGCCGATATTCACACCTACTGATTAAGCAAGGTTATCATCAGGCGATATGTCGGTGTTCACAGTGTTAGTGATGGTAATAATTGTTTTCCTAAAAAGTTCTCCTGATATTTACTATTATATTATCACGTAAATGTTTGCGATACACAAATCAAATGATTGATTGATTGAATATTGAGCGTCATTTTTATGCCATCGAGGGCTAACAGACGTACAGTTCTAACCACTGTTTCTTGGGATTAACCAGTACTTGAGCACACCCCATCTCTGCAAGTAACAGATAACTTGAATCAGTGGTGAAAGACGAATGATAATGATACACAATGTCGTATATCAATCATCACGGAGACTGTTGCCGGGCATTCGAACTCACGACCCCTGGATTGATAGTCAGACGCGTAACCGACTGAGCTAATCGGGCCCGGCTACACAAATCAAACAATTGTTTTACTATTTTATTTAGACACTGCATTTATAAGCGACTGTTTTTCTTTGGATCCAAAATGCCGATTTTGCCGTTCGCGCGTTCCATTATAGGTAAGTGGGGTAATTGTGACGTAAGTGAAAACAAAGGATAGATATTTTTTATAGAAATAATGACTTTGTGAAATGAGAAGTTATCAAAAATGTCGTGTGTCCGTTTAAGGCATATATCAGTCAACAAAAAGCAATAATTAAGACGTAAATATCACACTGAAAAAATTATAAAAAAATAAAGGTAAAAACTTCGAAATCATTTATTTTACGCTTTTCTCACATTTTATCAATGATTTGGAAATAATGACACTCTGTGATATGAGACACTTACTTTTAATCTGTGATCATTTTATATAATAATAATACTATTTTGTATTATAAATTGTTTATATAAAATTGTTATTCGACAATACTTAAAATATTAGAATAATAATGTAAAGGTCAAACATACTACCAGAACACAGAAGGTTCACTGTAACGGTTTATTAACTATTGTATCCATATTCAAATGTCATAATCGATAATACAAATATTCATAAATAATGTTCGCCCAAAGAGAAGCATATATAAACACGTCAAATATTTAATTATATACCGTAAAATCTCTCTCTCTCTCTCCTCTCTCTCTCTCTCTCTCTCTCTCTCTCTCTCTCTCTCTCTCTCTATATATATATATATATATATATATATGGCACCCATATTTTTAATTCGTTTGGATAAGAGCGCCGCTGAAAACCGTACCAAAGTCTTGGTTAACGTATTGCCAATTTGAACATGCTAAATCAACAACATCTCCCACAAAGAGACTTAAGAATGTAGATACTGTTCCTGTTTCGAAAGCTGATTCCCGAGAATTAGTCTCAGCAAATACACCTAGATGACCATTGTTTCTAATATAACAATAAACGTGTTGTGCTTCTGAGTATCCGTGCTCCCGGAGTGTTACTGAAAAGAGGTAGAGTCCTGCCACAGGACACGTGAAATTCCCCGTTGACTGGTTATATCCGCCGCCAATGTTGGTGTGTAAATGTGTGAATATTGGGGTATCCTCTAACAACGTACCGTTTGGTTTACTCACCGTGAAGGCTATTTGGGCAGCTTGAAAAAAATAATAATACCAGTACAGTCTATCCACCATTGTGTAAACTTAAGTTGTTTCGTTTTTCGTTATTTATCATGAAACTAGCTCTGCCCTTATGTACCTCCGATATTAAAGAGTCACGTTACTTGAATACCGGAAGTAAAACTGCAAATAACCAACTACTATCTATTCAGAGATTGTATTATAATGTTGAATGTATCGTTTATAACAGAAAGTTACAAAAGAATGTCTCAGTATCTGATAGATTCCAAAAACGTGTCTAATGGATGCCGTTTCACTGACATCATACAAACTGGTTAATTATACACGTCTGCTAAACGCACTTATGGTACAGAGGTTTGTGCCATACGTGCAACTTCCGGTTTAGAGTTAAATGACGTAAAAACAACACGTGAAAAGTGAGAAATATGTGATTTTTTCATTATCAAAATTGTTGTTGTTTTAAAATCTAAATCCATTGTTCGACCCGTACTTGTAGACGATGTCTCATAAACATCGGGTGTACGGTTTCTTTGAAAATCGTTTTCTTCTGTTCAGACGTGGGACGATTTTGACATTTAGTGCTCTATCTCACATTCAAATCGGCCTCTATCGTTGTTTTAATCGCGAATTCAACCATTGTAATTATTTACTTATATGTTTACATATAACATAAACGTTTAATAAGTCTTAATTCTCCGACGATACAAAACAGCATAACTGTCGAAACGTATTGAGCATTGTTTCCATCCAACTGAAAAGTTTGAACATTGCAACAAACTCGTAAAAAACAAAGCAATAAACTAACAGAAACTGTTTTGTCTGTCTGAAAATAATGTTGACGGACGCTTAAGCTTTAATTAATGATTGATTGAATATTTAGCGTCATTTTTATGCCATCGAGGGCTAACAGACGATCAGTTAACCTGACCACTGTCTCCTGGAATTAACCAGTACTCGAGCACACCCAATCTCCGTAAGTAACTGATGACTTTCCCACTTGAATCAGAGGTGAGAGACGAATGATAATGAGACACAATGTTGTATATCAATCATCACTGAGACTGTTGCTGGGCTGGGATTAAGCTTTAATCAAATAGGCATACATAAGTTAAAAGTGTCATACGTAACTACCAATAATGAATACTTTCCGATGTGGAACTCAACTGACCTATTTATTTTATTTGGTCCATATCATCATCAAGTATCTAGATCTACCTACTGAACAAACATTTGTTGACTATTGGAGCCTTATCGAATGCCACGGAGGTTGGATCCCTTGCCGCCCAACACAACCGAATATATATATATATATAAGTGTTAACATAGAAAACCAGACTCTCATAAACATCCGTACATCTCATTAACTACACTAAAGTATACACACTGTGTCTGCATTCGGTCGGTGAACAGTTTCTGGTCGATTGATGGTTATTATGCCCTTTTTACAAGCACGAGTTATTCTATAGATAACTTATGATGTCAAATAATCGAATCATGATTTTACGTCATGGCGTCCAATTTTTTAAGACCAACAACAACAACAACAACAGCAACAGCAACAGCAACAAAATATAACATCAACATCATTTTTTGAATATACAGTTTAACATTTATGAATTGAATTTGCCAGTACAAACTTCCTCTTTGACAACAGAATCACTAGATTTACTCCTTGTGTACATGTATTGCCACCTGACTGTTCATGCGATCTTGTGTCATTGTCGACCTTAAATAGGTTTTGATTCTGCGGAAACTACTGAAAGATCTTTCACTTGTAGCATTGGTAGCAGGCGTAACCAGCACCACTTTTAAAAGTTTCAAAACTTCACTTAGACATTTTCGTTCACGCTGAGGCTTAAAGTAATAGAAATATTTAATAAGGTTCGTCCGGCATTTGATCACTTTCGAAGTTCGTTTCAAATCAGTTGGTTTTCCATATCATTTTGATTTAATAGATCCCTATACAATTCTGAAACCGTGTCAAACTCCGGCTCATAGTTTGACTCAGTTACACACTTCAGCAGTAGCTGCTCAACCTGAAGATACAGATTAAAAATCGTCGTTATTATAGTAGTATTTTATTGAATTGACAGTCATACCGATCGCCCCAAAATATATCTGCCTGAAATACAGTTCCACAGACGAGTGTTACTCCGTTTGGGCCTCTACCGTTTCAAACAAGCTGGCATTTTGCATTTTCTAGGAAGTGCAAAGTCATTCACACACACGTTCAGCTATTGTCTTTACCATTCCCCAGAATAAGTCAAAATTGGCATCGGTTTTCAGAGACGACAGGCTTTCATAGCCACTGATTTAGATTATGCCGCGGTCATATCCTTTCATAGAATATTCGCTCTTAAATTGTCGGTGTTACGGATGAGCGTTTCACCAAATATAAGCCCAAATAGGAAGTAAATTTTAAACTTCTTCATGTGAACGTGTTCTCCACTGATTCTAGCTTTCATGACCGTGTCTTTTACATGGTATAGGGACTATCACAACATTTCCTTTAGATAGGAATAGTTCTGTGATATACTAGCAATGGAAATAGCAGCATGAAATAAACAATTTCCGTCAACACGCTGTAAGATTTTCCCAAGGCCAGTTTGGGGCTAGAATCTGAGACAGCTTGTCAACAATATTTTTACACGTAGAGAACGGTCTAAATTTAGCTGAGAAGCATTGTCATCTTTGCGTTTGACCCTTTTGTGGTCGCAACATTTAATTGAATCCTTTAATCGTTTCATCATTAGCCGAAAAGATTTTTCGGCAGGTACGAACTTGGTTAGAATTTTGTCTACAAATCTGTCGATTTGAATGAAAATATATCAAAATAACATTTATATACCACATTCGTTAGATTTATTGGGACGCTCCAATATTTTATTTTGAAGGACAATGGTCGAGGTCGTCGTAAGAACTATAAAAGAAGCTTACAGGAAAGTGTCTAATATATATGTGAAACAGCTGAACTTCAAGTCCATAGTGGTTTTACTATTGCACCGTGCCGGGAGTTTTTAGAGTGAATAAAGGTATTTATCTACACTACCTCGTCACAATATGTTCATTCAACCTCGATTTATTGTGATTTGCACTATGAACATCTTTAAAAGTCTCAATCATGCGTATTTAAGGTCATCTGGGCCAAAGGCGCAATACGAGGTACGCAAACCGCCATATGTAGGATATGCGTTGTCGGTCCGCCTGTTTACCTTATTGTTATGTGCATGCATATTTTAAACAAACTTACACATATATATAATAGATTATACACAATACAAAATGAACACAGTTTCGTTGTACACAACTCAACATAATCATTTCGTTCTTAGTTTCATAGAACGTGTTCTGTACCACTTCCCCGCTCTCTGTACCGATCACATTTGGGCGTATTTCATTTTACCATGTTTTGTATCGTGGGAAAATTTAGACTTATTAAACGTTAATCTGTTTTATGTCAACATAAAGTAAGTATAATGGTTACATATTACGATTAAAACAACGATAGAGGCCAATTTGAAAGGCAAGGTAGAGGTCTAAATGTTAAAATCGCCTCACGCCTGAACAGAATAAAACGATTTTCAAACAAACTATACTCCCAATGTTTATGAGATATCGTCTACAAGTTTAAACTTCAAAAACGGATCGAAATATGGATTTAGATTTTTTAAAAGTAATTTTGATAATAAAAAATCACATATTTCTTAACTTTCTAGTGTTGGTTTTACGTTATCTAACTCTGAACCGGAAGTTACACGTACAGACAACGTCTGCACCATAAGTGCGTTTAGCAAGCGTGTATACGAATATTTGTTACAAATGATTTCGTGACAGAGGATGTGTATAACAACAATAACGATAATAACCACATAAGCAACTTTTAGCAATATCCGCTGAATATTACGACTGTAACTACTTCCGCTAAGCAATATTGGTTTAAAACAGAGATACGTTGTGTTCATTTCGGATGGCACACTTGGTGTTTTCCAATCACAACATCTCCTAAACCAAACAACCTATCTTGTACTGACGTCCTGTTCAGATGATATTTAAATATCTAAGGTGACGTTTCATGCTCCCATTTTCTTGGTAAAAGCGATCTTAAATAATCTTATGGTAAAGCCAAATCAATTTGATACTTATGAAATTTTTTAAACCTTTTCATGATTTTATTGTGACTAGAATAAAGTTTATGATTACTTCACAATTCTGTAGTTAAGAGAACCGTATGAATCGTAGATTGAACTAGACCGAACATAATCGATTTGGAGACCGAAGTTAGATTGTTAATTGTGTTTCAACTTTCGATATTTAATTTGAATCTGACACTAATCCTAACATTTTCAGTCTCCAATATCGAAGAGTTACACACTTGAATACCGAAATACGAAAACTACCAAACTACCAAACACTTCTAACTGCTTAGTTAAGTGCAAACCAGAGTTTTACATTTTAAGAATTATTATCAATTACCTGGGCAAGACTGCGTATTACAAATACTTTTATCTTCACTGTTTCCAACACATGACCTCCCCAACACCGACGGCGAAGGATTATCACAGAGGCGTGTACGTTGACGTAACCCTGAACCGCAAGATACGCTGCACACTCCCCAGCCCGACCAAATGGACCACTGACCGTCTGTTTATAGATATAAAACTGTTACATATATGATGCTGTTTCTGTACGAGGGGAAATATACGTGTTTTTCAATATTTATCCTGATTGTTCATATGCGCAGTACATGTATAAACAATCGAAATACTTACGCAGAATTCGAAACATCATGTTAACTTGTTATATTGAATTTGGAAAGTTAGTGTCAATTAAAGATAAGATACTAATTTATAATAGTTATTAGTACAATCGAAAGCCGAAAGCAGAATTATGTTATAGGTATATACACTTGGTCTAAGTTCATAGAAGTAATATATTGCATGCTGATGTCGTTAGTGTATGTGACAGATAAACACATTTAGGGACAACTGTCTGTATACCAATAACCCATGACCATGAATACCCCGGAAATCATTTACAAGCAATACTTATTTTATCTGAGGAATGAAAGTTTGCCTTTAAACAACACTCTTTGTGTTGAAAAGTACTTTCTTTAATTAAGCGTAGTTAACACATATACGTAACCTATATGGTGGTGTAATTTATGATAATCTCATGACCTTGTACCAGCTGTATCGACCAGTTAAACGTGTATATCTGCGTAATTCTCTTCAATTACAATCAATTAAAATGTAAATAAATTTATAAATTAGCCAACGTAAAATATGTACGGAACTGTAGAAGACATTCTTGTACTTAAACCAATGTTTAACTTATATTTATTTACTTATAATCTATGATTATTCCTAGATTTATATACTGGCCATTTCTCCAATACATATATAATATTATTTTGAACGTAAACTTCTGCTAAATTAAGCAATGTAAACAATTATCTGCTGTATTTACATTTCCTGAAGTATCATAATTTTAACTATTTTACCTGAGCAGCCCCTTTCAAAGCAACCCCTGTCATCCCTCGATTCCCCAAAACAATGGAAACCATTTCTGTCCGGGTAGGGACTCGAGCAATGTCTGTCCCTCCTCTGTAGTCCAACACCGCAAGTGACACTGCAGCTTCCCCAGGCGGACCACCGACTCCATCCCCCGTCAACTATTGCAGAAAAATATGTCATGGGGTCATTTAACAAAATAGTTCTGTCAATATATATATATATATAACTTCATGATGTTTCGTATAGGATACTCAAATCAACTAATTATATACATGTACATGTGTAGCTCTGCAGACATATATGGAATTTCTATATAAAATTATGTTATTTATCCATTAAGGTCATTAGTGTTCTGTTCATTTTGATTCTATCTAGTAATAGTCACACTTCTGAAATGAAAACATGTGAAACTTACTAGGACATTTTCCCATAGTGCACAGTTTATGTTGTGTGGAATTTCCAACACAATCAAGACCTCCGTGCGCAGGTGCCGGATCTGAACAGGTGCGCGTCCTTGTCATCTGACCACTTTCACTTTCACGTCACAGCTTGTCCAGTTTGACCATAATGACCAAGAGCCGTCAACTTTTTAAAAATAAAACAACGGTAAACTTTCGTTATATTAGAAAGGCGGGAAATTCCAATAGGCATGAAGTAGATAATTTTATATATAATGTAATGTCCTATCTGACCTCAGGACAATATAAATATTTATTGAAAGTTATCATATCTAACACTACCTTGCCGCAAAAAAGTATTAAAAAGAAAACAAACATATTAAAAATACACTTCTGTTTATAAAGTAATTTCACTTACTGACGTTGCACAAGCCGCAATAATTCCTACAGACGGTCTTCGCGTGATTCACGTCAGTGCAGACATCAAATATAGAACTGACTCGCTGACAATCAAAACTGGGGTCGTCTTTACAGTCGCCGATTTCGTTAACAACTGTATTAAAACATAACTTAAGACATAAAGAGATACATGAATTACGAAATATAAACAAATTAATACGGTGTCAGATTAGAGTCATCGTCATATCAATCTCTAACTGGGATCAATACTCGGCTGCTACTACTACTACTACTACTACTACTACTACTACTACTACTACTACTACTACTACTACTTCTACTAATACTACTGCTGCTGACACTGCTACTGCTATTGCTACTACTACTACTTCTATTGCTACTAATACTACAACGACTTTTACTACTACTACTACTGCTACTGCCATTACTACTACTACTACTACTACTACTACTACTACTACTATTACTACTACTACTACCGTGATGAATAATAAAATAATAAATAAAGTCTTCAACACACCCACGAAATGTTATTTCTCTCATTAGAATGGTAGTTTCATGTTAATATCTTTATTTCATATAAAGAAGAAATAGTGATTGGTTATAGGTGTCTTATTAAGAAACCACGTGCAATGGATTGGATTAATGATACAAACAATTAAGATTCAGATCCATGGTCTGTAAATATTTATTATTCCCGTTCTTGGCCCGAAACTAACGGTATGTTCTCACTTTCCCAACCTCTATTGTTTAAAATAGAAAAAGTAGTAGGAGTGGTGGAGATACAACAATATATTTAAGTGTAACAGTTGATAATTACTCTGGTGGACTCTACATTTTGAAGAAATAAAATGGTTACACTTTCTCTTGATTTTGATGAAAAGAACACATAGTGTAATTGAATAATGCAGTACTTCTTATTTTCAATACAAACAAGCAATATTTAATTCAATTATCAGTATATTTTAAAGTAAACTTTAATAATTTATGATTATAGGTGTATATATGTGTAAATAAAAAAATCCTTAAAGTTGAAAACATTTTTAGCATGACGAAACTTACTAGGGACTCCAGAAGAACAGAGGTTCTTGTTACAACCGTTTACAGAACAACATTGGGAACATGTCACGTGGTCTGATGTAGCGCGTCCAACAATTGAGATTGATGATACGGTTGTGCTGGGGACGTGTAGACAGTCCTGTGTGAAAATAGAAAATGATAAAATGAGCATTTTGAAATTAATTAGCGAAAAGTAGATAAACTCGCGTATGTCCAACAAAGGGTGTACAAATACAATCTTTATTAAGCATACTCGTATTAAGTATGATAAATACAGAAGAAGTTTTAACCAGTTGGTCGTGTGTGTCCAACCTCGCTCTTCGCTCGTCGTCACATCATAAAACAAAACGAGGCAATGCATATTAACGTTCTAGACTACTCTCATACAAATACATCAGCATGTTTGTGTTTCTGGGGTAAAATTCATAATTCTTCAGATGAATCCAGGTCATTTAGAGAATGACAAGATGAAGAAAAAAAGACAAGCTATATACAAACTGCCGTTCGTGGAGATTAATTCAATATAATACAAAACAATGTACATAGTTTATTATCTTTCAAATTTGAATTCATAAAACAGATGACGGTTGTCTGTACTATTAATGTATGTTCCATTACGTTCCTTGCAACACAGCGTATCAAATAATAAATTTAAATCCATTAATGATTGCAATAGGCCAGCAGTTTGCATTTACTCCTTCTATGCACAAACAATTAACTATCAAAAGTAAAATAGGCTATTGCCAAAGTACACCGTTTATTAAGTAAGTAAATCCACTAACGTGTTCTTGTGCACAACCTAGCGTGTATGTGATCTGGTCGCCGACACCTGTTGCCTTCGTAAAGCATTTCTGAAATACAATTCTAATACCGATAGTTATAAACGGGTCATTGGGGGAAGATAATGAAAACGGATGCATCACACGTAATAAAAAAACAATAATACCATAGCGCTAAAATGGTACACGTAATTTGTATGCCTATTTCTGTTCGTGAAAACCTACCAAACGGATATTTCAAATACCATACTTCATTCGGTTTGACGTCACCTAAAATTATTTGCTTTGTATGTGATGCCACAATGGACATGTGTATTGTACCGGGTGATTCCGGTAGTTAATGCTTAAGATTAAACACTAATTTTTCCAAACATTACAAGGTGTGATTGACAAAATGTACTCCAATTTTATCAAACGTTTGACTCCTTTATTACTTTTGTGTTATCGATGTGACCCAATAAAGTATATATTAAAAATGATGAAATGGTAAATACCTCATTTGCTTTACATTGCCCGGTAATGTGACAATTGGCCGTGCTGTTAGCATTGGTACATTTGTAACAATCCAAAGCCTCTGTAAAAAAAATTAAGACAAATAATTCAACATTTAATAGTTATTTTAGAAGGTATTAAACACACTACCGGTGGTCAAATTAATTGTCCTATTATAATGAAGTATCTGTCTGTCTGTCCGCCCGCCGTCTGTAACTATTTTAACAATAAGGTCACAATATTAGTAAAACATATACGAATATTTTTTGTCATTTTACGAAGAAATCTTTTGCTGCTTCTTTATTCCAAGATCAATAGGTCGTTGTGACACAAGCAGATAATTGGTAAAAAAAAATTCAATAGTGAAATATTTGATTACCACATTTTTGCACACTAATATAGAAACTTTCCCATTTGCAAATATGTGTAACCCACAGCATCCTTTACATATCCAAATACATGTATACTTACGTACATTTATGCATTAAGGTTGATATTAATTATGTAAGTACATTCTTACATACTTTACATACAACTATATACACGCATCCAAGCACGTGCAAAGCCGTGCCACAGATGCAAATACCCACGTACGCGTATATACATGTAGAACCGATGAATGCAACGTATAAACAACACGATAAAATTAACTTGCCTATGTTCACCGATTGCAGCAATATCACAACCAACAACAACAGAAACATAGTTTCCCTGGAAGATATCAATATATAAATATAATGCGACTTAATCTAATCTAACGCAGAGGAACCACTGCTGGACTTTGTCCAAGTTTTCCAGAAGTCTTCAGCAATAGATTTTAACCTTAACATTAAACCTGTTGCAAATGACCATCATATATACTGATTTTGAAGGACAGTATAAAAATGTTAATGATTTGTTTATATTGTTTTTTATGGTCTGCTTCTGCTTTTAAAGTATAGATTGATTGATTGATAGATTGAATATTTAGCGTCATTTTTATGCCATCGAGGGTTAACAGACGATCAGTTAGCCTAACCACTGTTTCCTGGGATTAACCAGTACTCGAGTACACCCCATCTCCGCAAGTAAATGATAACGTTCCAACTTGAATCAGAGACGAATGATAATGAGACACAATGTCGTATATCAATCATCACGGAGACTGTTGCCGGGCGGGGGATTCGAACTCACGACACTTGGATTTATAGTCAGACGCGTAACCGACTGAGCTAATCGGGCCCGGCTTAAAGTATAGAAAACTAAATATTGTTTAGTAAAACCGGGGAAGGAATTTCAAATTATATCTCTTGAATATGTCAATGTATTCTACATAATTCACAATTTGATTTTAAAGGGAGCATATCAAGGAAAATGCTATAATTGATAAATAAAATGAATTCTAAAATGATAAAATACATCTCATTATCATATATAAATAAAAATCAAATGTCTTAGCATGTCAAATCTACTAAAATGTGACATAGTCGCTATTTACTTCAGAGAAGTATACTTGAAACGAAATGCCCATTCTGAAAATAGAAAGCAATTAAATACTGCTAGACGACCGTCACATAGTTATTCGGACTCGTTGTAAGATGAAACATTTTTATTACGTGTTTACATGTATAAAAGATTAAATTGAAATTAAAATGAAATCAGGCGAATCATTTAAAACGCCACAAAATATTTTGCAATTATAAGCGGGAAAAATATTTTAATCTAAACTTGGCGCGTAGCCCAAGTTAGAAAAGCCCTGTTCACTTTGTTAATTTAGCATGTTTAAATAGACATCCTTTCAGCAATACAGGGTAAGTGTATATATATATGCATAATATATGGGGGGGGGGGGTATATTCAATTTTAAAATGTTTAAAAATCGTAAAAAGATATAATACCTGGAAAATAATAAAATAAAAACACAATAACAAGTCTGGAAAAAACAAAAACAACGATACCTATTTACAGTTAATATGCCGTATAATCATAATAAGAACATGCACTCTTAGTTCCTAAACTGTAGGCTTTTTTTCATTGAGCAAATACCCAAAACCAACGAAATAAGATTAACGAACTTTCTGAATTAAACTACTAAACCTTACCTTTGCGAGATCCAGTCGCCAAATAGTGCAGTTAGCATAACCTCGTGACTTTCTTATCAGTGCAACGCCAATCGCATCGTGTCCAGACAAACCTTGTTTAGGAACCACCGTCCTATATTATGGTTTAAAGGGACACCATGGCAACTTTAATAAAGTTTCAGTTAACAGTATCTCTGAAAATAATATACATGATGTACTTTCTGAATGATGTTTAACGCCATTTTCGACACATTTCAGTTTATATATGGCATTTCTAGTTTTATTGGTGGAGGAAGATCTCAGAATGAATCTGAGAAGAGCCACCGTCAATTCGCAAGTAACTAGCAAATTTTCGGACAAAATATTATATTTTCACACATTAAAGTTTTGGAGCAAGCGGGACTTGAATCTACGACCATAGCGGTAAGAAGCAAGTAATCTTGAGACGGCACCTTAGACCACTTAGACACATATATATTAAATACTTATGTATGTATTCAGATCCTTATTTTTGTATCTATTTTGGAGAAAGACATGCTTTTGCTAATGTTTTAAAATTGACAAAGGCTTTCCATTTCGCTAGTATATGTGTGTATATGATGATATAGGACAATAGTGTGTACATTTGATTTGCATCATATTTCATCATTGCAATAGTAAAAACGATCGAAGAAATGTATTTAGGAATTTTCACTCATATTTTTACAACGAACGCGATGTCACTTGCTTTTTAGAAAGTGTTAATTTGATAATTGATATATTTTGAAAACTTAATGCATTCACGTGGATATACATCTTTGGGTGTAAACATTGATATGATTCGTTAAAATGAATTTATTAATTTATTGAAAAAAATATAGGACAGTCTTTCCCTTTAGAAATTAGATAAGACTCTCCTTATTCATCTCTCTACGGTGCAAGATTGCAATAACTTTAATGTACTTTGCATCGTCTTTCTTGTATCGGCATATTCTTAATTCTTGTTACGGTAGATCTGAAATATGTTATCATTACAATTTTCGACTTATTTGCTTACCACTAAAACGTTTGATACCATGCGGTAAAGGTTAATCCATATAATGAGACATTGAAAGTACATATAGAACATGTCATCTCATATGTGTATATACTAACATATACACATACATACACACATACTCTCCAATTAAAACCCTTTAAATATTAAGATGTTCTCATATCGATATTATTTGCTTAAGGTAGATATGGAACTAGTTAATATTGCATAGTCATGTTTGTAGTATGTGTGCAGTATATCATTCTCATTTTTTTATATTTACAATATGACAATAAGTCCAAAGTTATGGTCACCGTATCGTCAAAAACTGCGTCATTCGGTATTGTATGTGCTTTAGCACCCGCACCCAGTTTTTACTTGATCGGTCTTTTGAATTGCAGAAATTGAGTCAATTTATGCTGTATTCACTTTGACACCTTGTCTTAATTAGATCCTCATTAAACTGATACTGTAGTTATGTAACAATAATATCTCCGACACTTTCTTGAACTGGCAAACTAATTATTATGGTACATTATCGTACATATCAAATTGCATTATTTGATGTTGTGTGTTATCTAGCAACGGCAGATTTTATTAGATCCTCGCCATATAAATTCTTTCATTTGCCACAGCTTATCAATGTTGGAGTTATGACCCTTGAATTGTCAAACTGTGTTATTTGACGTTATGCGCTCTATATCTCTCGCAGTTTTTATTTAATCCTCACCAATTTTTCAAAGATTATCCGATATATCATGAGCCAGTTCTTGAACTGGTCAAATTGGATTATTGATATCAGAATCGTGACAAATAGTGTTAATTTATATAATGTGCATTATAGCACAGGCAGATTTTGTTGGATCCTCAACAAACTTACACAGTAGTAATAAACCATAATATATTAGACTCGTGCTTGGATGTCCAAATTTGTTAATTAATGTCTCAGTTATGTCCCTTGAATCATCAAAGATTGCGCTGTTTTACGTTATGTGCACATTGTTTCTTGTCGCCAAATTTTCACACTACATTTACTTATAATAAAGTTATGATATCTTGATGTCTTATTACCGTATTGCCATTTTGCATATATGAAAAACACAAAATATTTCACCGTTGCATAATCGACCACAGATACTTGAAAACCAGTTCCAACGTAAACGTGAACACCACTTGGACCAGTAATTTAGCTGACTAGGCAACATGTCGCGAATTTGTATTCACGTTTATTCAAAAGTTACGATAAAGCGATTACCTATATATGTTTACTTAATTTTGACTTTTAATAGCTGAAGCTGTCAATTGCTATAGTAAGTTAAAAGCCTGCGTTTGTAATTTTTGGCTATTAAAAAGCTGAAGCTGTCAATTGCTAAAGTAGGTTTTTAGCCTACGTTTGGAAATGTTGGCTTTTAAAAGCTGAAGCTTTCAATTGCTAAAGTAGGTTATCAACCGGCATTTGTAAAGTTTGGCTTTTAAATAGATGAAGCTGTCAATTGCTAAATTTGGCTATTAGCATGCGTTTGTAAATTTAGGCTATTGAAAAGCTGAAGCTGTCAACTGCTAAGTAGATTATTAGCCTGCGTTTGTAAATTTTGGCTTTTAAATATCTGAAACTGACAATTGATGGTACTTGCACGCAAAACTTAAAGTAGGTAATTACCTGCGTTTGTAAATTATGAATCTGTCAATTACAATTATATCATCCTGCGTTTGACTTTGAAATAAGTATGTTGTTATCCTACGTTTATAAATGGTTGGTTTTTAAACAGCTGAAGATAAATGACAGACGTTTTTAAGTTCTATTATACTTCTTGAATTCAGTTTGACTAAGATTTTCTTGATAATCCTTTCAATTCAAATTCTGCTCTGATCAGATTCATTCTGATGACTTCTTTTGCCTGTCGAATAGGATCACATAATAATAAGCAAAGTGTTAAATGGGCATCAATTGTGACATAAACAAGATCAATATACACTATATGCATAATATATCTCAATCAAAACAGTTAGGTTTTGATGGCTCGAAAACAAGTAGGACAACTCTTATATCCATACAATATGTACAATATAGCCTCAAATCATATTTACATTTCATGGTTTTTAGTGGACAAACAATCATTGGGCATGTACAAGAACTATTAAATCCATAAAACGTATAAATGTATCTAATTCAAAATATGCATTAACGATTTAATGGCGGAAATCCATTTAATTCCCTGAAACGCAAAATCCAAAATCTATAAATAAAGTTTATATTCCATTTAAATATCCACGCGTTTTTTTATTGAAAAGTATAGTATAAATTATTAAGGGATCCAAATCATCTACAATAAATACTTTTATGATAACATCCAAGCTTTGCTATTGAAACGGAAACGCACTCATTTAGAAAGTACGAGATCACTAAAATTTATTCAGTATCTACCAACAGATAACAATGGTTTGTTGATGAAAAAGTAATCATAAATTATACTTTGCAACTGATGAAACGTATTCAAATAAAAACATTCGCGCTTTGTTACAGTTAATGCTTTCGTAACACAAATAAGCGAGCTTTTAAACATATTGATAATTATATATCGTCCAAAAAGTGCAATAAGTTTAAATGAAATAAAAAGGCACTTAGTACCTTTTTACACTAATGTGGCGATATTTAACTTTGTTGATGCCAAAATATCCATTGGACATAATCCAGTCGAAACTTTGTCGGTGCGGATAATTATGATTATAAACCAATTACGAGTACCTTTAAATCCATACACGATATCAACAAAATAAACTACTCATTGTGGGTGAAAATGGGTTCATCAAGCAAGTACGAGCACTCTTAAATGATGTACAAATAACATTTATGATTGAGAGATGCGAAAGCATTCATTAAGCAAGTTGTTGTTGTATTAGGTTTAGCGTCGCTTTCAACAATTGTTCAGCCATATCGCGACAGTAATTTAAGCATTAGTACATTGGAGTATAGTGCCGTAGACACATGGTAAGATACCTCACTCAGTCAAATTATACTGTCATCGAGTCAACAAGATTTAGAACTATCCTCTAAATGCTGAGCGCCAAGTGACGTATCTTCTAGTCATCTGATCGAACTCTACCCCTAGACAAGATAGTTATAGTCCAGTCAGAATACAAATGCTTTGTTAGTTCCAAAGTATGTATTAAACAAGAGCTGTCGGATGGACAGCGCGCTGGACTATACGAATATTTGTCACAGAATTACAAATTTTGATTGAGACTGATGACAAATCCAAGCAAATAAGAGTTATCTAAGTTACAAAATTGACAAAATTGAGTAGGTCTTTTAACTGCAATATCTTGTATTAGCCCAGCAGATTAGTGAACAATCGTTCACATTGTGATACAAGCACCAACATTGGCATACCTACTCATCTGGGACTACTTACTATAAAAAACCCGTTAGCCATCTGAAATTCCCGATGGCCGCCATTTTAGGTAATTTATACCGTTTTCGTCATATAAATCTACATAGGTGACCGAATGAAATGCTTTTGGAGCGAAATTATATGTTTTAAGCCAAATGTACTTATCTTTAAACCATTATTAGTTTGCAAAATGAAGTTTGCGGGGTATATAGGAGTCCGTTTAATGGGACTTTATTTGGTTATAAATCTTGTGTGTCGCAAAGTCAACATTGCAACGAAACATAGTATACATACATGATCACCATGGTGTGTTGTTTTATACGACATGTTTATTTAATTTAGTAATTAAGTGACTGCCACCCTGTGTCTAGCTCCTATGCCTCGCATTGATCGTTTTACAGTTTTAAGATAAGAGGACCAAACGTCATATACAATATCTGTTTTATGTATTTTAGGGACCATGTCTAGCACTACCTATTCGTGAAACGTCTTTGAGGTTTGTAGAGGAGGTGAATTAATCAAAGCTGAACATGCGATATGATAAGGATGGCATCAGCCCTCAGCTTTTTATTAGGAGCTGTAACATGTGTCAAGAATTGTAACAGCTTATTACTGCTGTCGTGTTTACCACTGTCACCCCATGCAGTAGAAAAAAGGCTGATTCTCACGCAGGAAGAATTCTAGTAGGTCACATTCTATGGACACGATGAGTGTGCTGAATAGTCGACACTCCGTGTCCTCTCTGTTGCTTTGAATCACCAGTTGCCGGTTCTGGTTGTCCACCTTGTTCTTCTTTATTGGCTACTTCGTATTGAGCAATCAGGCGACTGACTTCAGGACCAAGCTAAAATCCATTTTTTTAGTGCTGATGGATCTTCATTCGCACCAACGGTACAACCGCCAACTTTGATAACAGCATTGGTCTGTTCATGAAGTTAATCGGCTTGATTTGTGTAAAACAAACTTTCCATTATGAATTTCCAGCTCATGAATGGGAAGCTATCATGCATAGTTCACATTGTTTTTGGCAAAGAAGGGGTATTAGCTCAGACAGCGCTTGGCAGTACGAGAAAATGTTGCTTTCGCGGAATACTCGAACCAATGATGATACCATATTTTGACTCTGTGCAGTAATAAATTTATGATTGCTTCTGGGTTTTGTAGATAATTGTTGCTGTAACTAGGTACATTTGCCGTGTTCTATTGACACGGGAAACAGAGAGGATTACTTATACTATTTCAGAAGAAGCTACTTCTGCTACAACAATGGCTACTGTCCATCCGCTGTTTTCGAGGAGAGCTCTAATGAACTTCAGTGAAGCTATCTCAATATGTAGACCTTCAAACATGATGGCAAACTTGATTTCACCATATTGCTCGGATTTATGCCACTTTATCTCTTTTGGCAATAGCTACCACGTAAATTTGCTTGTCGAAGCGATGACTGGAGCTGGACATAGTTTAAGGTATGCAAACGTGTCCTTTAAATGCGGACTTCATTTGCTAGGCCTCTTTTCATATATGTATGATGGGCTTACCAAGTATTTTATGGCATTACAATCAAATTGTTCCATGATGTTGACCGTCTGTAGCCATTCATACTCGCATGTCAGTTGAAACTGAAGAAATCTATCCATGTCAGTAAGTCTGTCAATTTGGGTGGGGCTGGTTTCTCTGTCGTGAAGCAAACACATTGAATGTGGATTTTTGTTCAATCGTGTGTCTTCGGAAAATCTTTGTGGTTTTTGCAAGGTAAATGATCTCAAACTATTAGGAAGCTTTGTAACAAGGCTTAGCCAATATCTTTTTTGAATTCTATAAAGGTATCCTTTTCCTTCTTATGAGTTTCGAAATCAGGAATTTCTGCAAACAGCTTGTCATTCAGTCTGTTGGAGTCAACATCTGGTTTGTCTATCCCTAATTGTTCGAGTTGCTGATTGTATATATCTGCAAGTCAAGATAAAGCACGTCTGAATACCATCACTACTAGTTTCAACTATGAAGGTGAGAAGCTCTAAAAGTACAAGAGGATATGTTTCTTTTTCTCGATATATTTGGTCTCCTTCTGACTTTCATTTGCTAATAAGTAAGTACTCCCATTATTGTACAAGGCTGTCAAGCACCACTTATGATACTTATGCACTTGTGCCACAATATCTCCGCAACTAAGTCTGAAGTTTGCTATAAATTAGATGTCGCCACATTCAGTTAGTATTTTAACAAAATGCATTGCCATGACTTGTCTTAGTTCACATGTTGGAGACGCCTTCTCACAGAAGAAGCACACTCGGCTTTCATTATAAAAACGATTTAAAGCCAAGGTGTTATGCTTATACAACCTCGGACCGTAGAATAATGATTATGCACATGCATACATGAGATTACAACTAGGTTTTGGCATAAAATGACTGCTCTGAACCTATTCCAGTCGATCAGCCAGTGTCATTTAAGTCATGTGCGATCTGTACACTATCCGGATAACTGAAGCCCTATTGTCCTTGGCTCGGCTCCTGTTTATTCGGTTACCGCTATATAACCGGTACAACATTTATATAATATACTAAAGCTAATGCACATGGGGTTCATAAGGTAACAATACAATAAACATTGAGCTGACACTGAAATCCCTGCAGAATTTCACTGCAATGATATTATCAGTCTGTCCTGGTTGTGCCTTGTCATCTTCAGAATCTCTGAATGATTCAGATAAGTTTAAATTTATACGTTTGGTTCTCCGTGACAGTAAAAGTAATATGTGATCCCAAAATTATTAAAATCTGACTATTCAGTCAAACTGAACAGCAAAAACAGTAATCTTTATCAAAAAATGGCGACCATCTTGAAAAAAATGGCGGCCATTTGGAAAATTTGAAGTAGCTAACGGTCTTTTTCAAACAAGTAGTCCGC
Organism: Panopea generosa; assembly: GCA_029582155.1. NCBI lineage: Eukaryota > Metazoa > Mollusca > Bivalvia > Adapedonta > Hiatellidae > Panopea > Panopea generosa. The sequence goes on along the minus strand of CM055911.1, from coordinate 27,438,753 downwards.
CCTGAGTACCTTTGCCAATTTTATTGCTTGTATCACAATTTGAATGATTATCCTGAATTGTTGACTTAATCCCTGGGCTATATGACGTTTCAATCAAATACATGAAGTGACTGCTAAGTTATGAAATTTAAGTAAAACAAAGTCCCTTATTTGCAAAAAAATATTGCAAGAGTTATCTGACTAAATTATTTTAGTTGATTTCATGACTAAAAAGCAATATATAAAGCTTCAATCAAATACATTGAACGGTTGGTGTAATATGGACTTGACAGTACTTGCATGCAAAGCTTTAACCAAAATTCTAAGTCAAGAAGTCAAGAAGTCAAGAAGGGCAATAGTTTGCATTATATTCATGCAAGAGTTATCTAACTTAATTACTGTAGTAGGGTTGATGACTGGAAAGACTTGTGTAAAGTTTTAATCAAATGCATTGAGTGGTTGGTGAGACATGGACTTGATGGTACTTGCACGCAAAACTTTAACCAGAATATTTAAGTCAAACATGGGCAATAATTTGCATTACATTCATGCAAGAGTTTTGACAACTTAATTATTGAGGTACGGTTGATGACTAAGAAGGCTTGTGTAAAGTTTCAAGTCAATACATACATTGGTTACTGAGATATGGACTTAATGGTACTTGCACGCAAAACTTTAACTAGATTTTCTAAGTCAAACAAGGGCAATAATTGGTATTATATTCAAGCAAGAGTTATCTAACTTAGTTATTGTAGTAGGGTTGATGACTAGGAAGGCTTGTGTAAAGATTCAAGGCAAAACGTGCAATGGTTACTGAGATAGGGATTTGAATGCAAAACTTTAACCAAGGTGTGACGCCGACGCCGATGCCTGTGTAGTAGAATAGCTGTCTTTATTCTCCGAATAGTCGAGCTAAAAATCAAGAACTAGTACTCTAAATTTTATACAAAATAGCTCCAATCTAAAAACTCATGTTTTTATGCAAAATTATTCGTCAAACCAAATACGAGAAAGCTGGCCTATACCATATAGTTCCAATCTAAATACCCATGTTGTGCTGATGCGGAAGTACTCGTCAAACCAAGTACAATAACACTAATCAATGACAAATACACTCAATATATATATTCACTCTTTGTCGATGCGATATTGTTCATTGAGCAAGTGCGAGATTTATTAAGTTGAAATAAAAAAATATATCCTCCAATCTATAATATATTCATTCATTGCCAATGAGCAAGTACATGACCTGAGACTATAAAGTCAATTAATATATACCTCAATAAAATATTCACTTTTTATTGGTGCAAAAACATCACTAATTGAGAGAGTACGAGGTCTATAAAGTATAGAGAGTATAGCTTTGTTTATATAGTACGAGAATAGTTACGCTTTGTTGGTTCGAAACTATTCGTTAAGCAAGTACAAAGATTCTTAAATGTTTTCAAAATTAACGCCAAATCATATTTGTTTGTTTTGAGAAACAATATTTCTTAAGAAAGTCCAAGCGTTCTAAATTACATACTTATATTCATATTATCATTACCACAATATTGATTAGACATACCTGAATTGCTGAAGTGGAACTTGATTAGCTTGCCTGTCGCTTCTCTCTCGCTCTCCCTTCAGCAATATCCACAAGGAGGCTGATCATGTCTGCTTTGAGATATATGTGATGACTTTCTTTAATCCCTTCTTATTTTGTCTAGAGTGTTAAACGCTTTAGCGGCTGTCGATTTATATTGACGGATTCTGCTTTATTCATCCTCTCTGTTGACATTCTTTCACCAGCAATTGATAGCTCATTTTACTCTTGTCGCCTGACTGTATCCAATAACCAAACGGCACTATTAGCTCCAGAAGTACTCCAGAAGTTCCCATTGCTCTTACGCCCAGCACGTTTGATCTTAATCATGTTATGACATTATCTGAGGGTCATTTTAGCATCCCTCAATCCTTTGTTATGAACAACAATCCTGTTTATTTGGAGTTGGTATCGACTTCCTTCGTTACGTTGGGAAAATTGAAATGATGAATGTTTCCGAATGTTTCTTACATTTGATTGCATCTAAACTGCCTGCTTTTCATTTAGTAAGTTATCAACTTTGGGTTGTCGTTGCATCTAGCTATATTAGACTGAGCTTCGCCAATATCAACGTTGCTATCAGGTAGACCGTGAACGGAACTTAAATAATCCTCAAATTCATGTCTTTATCCTGCCAGTCTTTCTGATTTTCTATCAGTTTGTAAGTTTTTTACACGCCGAAATGATATTTCATGAAACTAACATGTTTTATTATTAATATTATCTGGTCAGACGGCGGAGATCACCTCTTCACTGACCATATTTTAATAGTTATTCTTCCTTTGTCCTGGTTTTCCTCTTCCTTCTCTTCTCCAGCAAACCGATCTTGACGCATACTGTATATAAGAATAGACATGTTTTTAAATTCCCTCCCAATTGTCACCATGCTCTTACTTAGATATACAAACTCTGCCTTATTTGTTCTTGACGGCAATTAAATATGTTCCCTCCTTCACATTTCCTTGATAGTTTTCCTTCCTGCATTAATCACATTTACTTTTTTTCCTCTTCGAAGTATTTTACTTAATATATGCTTGTATATCGCTATCCGGCTTACCATTAGGAGGCTCTAACCAATGTTGTTTATTTTCTGGTCATCACATTCTCCATCTCATAAGGTGAACCTGTACGTTGGTCTTATTTCAAAATAAGTGGACACGTTTTCTTTGTTCGGTGAACGTTTAGTCCCATATCGTTCTTGTACGTCTCTCCACAACTGCAGAACTCAGATGACATTAGTTAGTCTTATTCCGTTATTTTTATTTTGGTTCAAACATTTCTCCCAGCTCTTTTCCTGATGGTTTACTATAATATATATTTCCATAGATATAGTGTACGTGTTCCGAATTGTACCCCCGGCGTCCTAAATAACACACCGGTCTTTCCCGTATATCAGCTGTCAGCTGTATTGGTAAATTGTCATTATTCTTTTAAAGAATTTCCACTTGCCTCAGCTCCGTCAGCAGGTAGATTAATAGATAATATAAGATATTATACTCCAATAAAAATTATTCAAACATTTTTGGTGAATGTAATCATAAAAAGACTATACGAACTTTTCATACACGCTTATAAAATATAAACTCCGATCAAAATAAGTAAGCTTTTTTGTTACTGCAAAAATATTTGTAAATTAAGCACGAGGGCACGAGAGCTCTAAACATTATAAGCCATAATCAAAATGTTCGTGGTTCACTGGTGCATGAAAATTCACTAACCGAATACGAGAACGCTAACATCTGCTATATTTTATGTATACTACTATAAAATATGTATGGTTTGTTGGTGAGAAAACAATATTTGGGCAAGTACATTAAATCTAAACTACGCAATATGTACCCCAATAAGAACATATTTATTGTTTGCAATAGTATTCATTCAGAAAACTCAGACTCTCTAAAATTTATACAACATATACTCCAACTAATATTCATGATTTGTTGGTGTAAATGCATTAATTAATCAAATACGATAGCTGTTACATCTATACAATATGGACTCCAATACAAATATCCATGGACTGGTGGAGGATAAGCATTCTTAAAGGAAGTACAAGCGCTCTAAATGCTTAACAGTATATACTCGATACAATATGCATTATTTGTCAATGCAAAGGATATACGTAGCAAGTACGAGAACTCCTAAATCTATATAACCCATTCTCCAATCAAATGCAAGCCTTGTAGGCGTGAAAATATAGATCTTAAAGTCGTAAGCAAACTCTGAAATCTATGTATTACAGGCTCCAATAAAACAGCATTCTTTGTGCAAAAATATTTGTTTTGACAAAATACTAGATCTGTACACGCTATACAAAAAGGCTCTAATCAAAGTATTCACTCTTTCTTTGGTACAAAACACTTTAACAAGTACAATAAAAAGTTATCATCCAAAGACAATATCCATGATATTATGGCATAGCAGGATATCATCGTGTGCGTAGATATAAGTTCATAATTCAAGTCTATACTACTTTGTACAGACAGTTGTAAAGATCAGATATTAACACTAAGATACAATTATCTGGTCTATACCGCTGTGTCCATACACGTATAAATATCCGGCATGGAAAATTAAACTCAACGATCTGATCTATATCACTGTGTCCATACAGTTGTATATATCAGGCAGCATGGCCCTTAGGTACATTTATCTAATCTATACCGATTTTACAATACAGTTGTATATGTATGATATCAAGTATCGACACTTAGATACAATTATTTGGTCTATACCGCTTGGTCCATACAGTTGTAGATAGAAGTTATTGGCACTTAAATACAACTGTGTTGTCTACATCACTTTGTTCCTACAATTGTATGTATCAAGTATGGACAACAGATACAATTGCATGGTCTGAAACCAGACACGACACTTAAATATATACAATGATCTTGTCTATACGCTTTGTTTATACAATTTATATAGCAAGTATAGACAGTTAATGCAACTGTATGGTCTAAGTTGCTTTGCCCATACAGGTATAAATATCAGGAACGGTCGTGTTTATACCGCGTTGTCTATACAGTATGTATATATCAAACATGGACACTAAGATACTAGTGCCTGGTCTATACCACTTTGTGCATAATATTGCATACATCAGGTATAGACACTTAAATGCAACTGTCTGATCTAAACCACTTTGTCCATACAGATATAAATACCAGGTATGTACATTTAAATACAATGGAATGATCTACACCACTGTGCCTATACAATTGTATATATCAGGTATAGACACTTATATACAACTGTCTTATATATAACACTTTGTCTATAAAGTTGTACATATCAGGTATGGACACTCATATACAACCGTCTGGTTTATACCGCTGTGTCTATTCAGTTGTATATATCAGGTATGGATACTAAGCTACAACTGTCCCGTCTATACAACTTTGTTCATGAAGGTATACATATCAGGTATTGACACTTAGAAATATTTGCCTGGTCTAAACCACTTTGTGCATACTGTTGCGTACATCAAATATAGATACTTAAATGCAACTGTCTGATCTAAACCACCGTCTGGAATATACCGCTTTGTCTATAGATTTTTATATATCCGGTATGGACATTTTTATACAACTGTCTGGTATATACCTTTTTGACTATACAGTTGTATCTATCCGGTATGTACACTTATATACACTTATATACAACTGTCTGGCATATATCGCTTTGTCGATACAGTTGCATATAACCGGTATTGACACTTCAATACAATTGTCTGCTTTATACTGCTTTGTCTATACAGTTTTACATATCTGGTATTGACACTTATATACAACCGTCTGGTCTATAATGCTTGAGCTATACAGTTGTATATATCCAGTATGGACACTTAAATACAACAATCTGTTATATGTGTATATATACAATTGCATGCAACTGCTTAGTCTATGCCACTTTGTCTATATAGGTATAAATATCAGGTTTAGACGCTTAGAAATAATTGTTTGGCAATAACACTTTGTCCATACAGATATAAATATCAGGTATGGATATTAAGAACTATCTGTCTGTGCCACTTTGTCAATGTAGGTATAAATATCAGGTAAATACTCTTAGAAATAAGTGTCTGGTTTTAACCGCTTTGTTGATACAGTTGTAAATCAGGAATAGACGCTTAGATGCAACTGTCTGCTCTATGACACTTTGTCCATACAGGTGTAAACATCATGTATGGTCATTTAGAACTATCTGTCTGGCCTATAACACTTTGTCCATACAGATGTATAGATCAGGTATGGACACTTAAATACAACAATCTGGTCTATACCACTTTGTTCATACATTTGTATATAGCATTTCTATATAGCAGGCATGGACACTTATATACAACTGCTTGCAAATATCATTGAATTGTCACATGAAGTAGTTATTGACAAACACGACTGCAAATCACAATAATATAATGTGTCTCGTCTGCAGATGAAATGTGGAGTCATTAAAACTACGATGTTTTATAACCTATATTACAAGTTACGAAATTTTCTTCTGTAAACCGTCACAATATAAAACAACAAATTGAAATTATTAAAAAAATGCTTAGTACTACTGTTAGTTCATACATTGATTTAACCACAATAACAAACTGTGAAGTCGTGACTTATCCCACACTACGTCAGTGCTGTTCGGATTAAACTGTACTGTATGTTAACTACAGTCTTATTATATAAAAATGTTTATGAATATTCGAACTGACAAACTCGGAAAAATGTTTATCTAAAGGAAAAACATGAAAACGCTAATTTCGAACAGCAAAAACACAATGCATTATATGAATATCAATAATATATCAATTAAACAATACGATCATGCAAGGGAGGGGTAAGAATAAATGTACTCACAGTAGCGTAATGACAGTCATCGCGTTCCAAACCATGTTCCCAATGTGTGTGTCTGCCGAAAATAAAATTTGTTCCCAGACACGATCCCATTGTGTGTGTCTACAGAGAATACATTTTGTTTCCAATCACGATCTAAATGTGTGTGTCTGCCGAGAATAAGTTTTGTTCCCAGTTACGATCCCAATGTGTGTGTATGCCGACAATTGATTTTGTTCCCAGTCACGATTTAAATGTGTGTTACTGCCGATAATACATTTTATTCCCAGTCACGATCCCAATGTGTGTGTCTGTCGAGAATACATTTTGTTCCCAGTCAAGATCCAAATGTGTGTGTCCGCCGAGAATATATTTTGTTCCCAGTCACGATCCCAATGTGTGCGTCTGCCGAGAATACATTTTGTTCCCAGTCACGATCCCAATGCGTGCGTCTGCCTAGAATTCATTTTGTTTCTAGTTACGATCCCAATGTGTGCTTCTGCCGAGAATACATTTTTTTTTATTCACGATCCCAATGTGTGTGTCTGCTGAGAATACATTTTGCTCCCAGTCATGATCCTAATGCGTGCGTCTGCCCAGAATACATTTTGTTCCCAGAGCATGCCGATAGACTATGTTTGATTAAAGCAAGTTGTCCCATTGAGTGACACTCTGTGGATGATGGAGTGTAAGGAAAACACTATTTCTCAAACCAAGTTTGTGATCTTGGTACAGTTGTCAATTATCCTTAAAGAAAACGAAAGAGGAGGCGTTCAGGTCAAATGCCATTCGCGTTTTAAAGAATTTGACTGTTGCTTGATCCTAAGCAGAGGTTGATTTTCCCTTTCGTTGTGTTAGTGTGGGTGACTTAGACATCCACTGATTTACAGGCAGACCTGGTAAAAGAGCAATACCATAAGTGGCAACTGAGACAGAAGCATGTTTTGTATTCATACACTGACTGCATATCGCCAACTGTTTGGAGATAGTGTTGGCGATCCTAGACATCCACTGATTTACAGGCAGACCTGGTAAAAGAACAATGCCATAAGTGGCACTTAAGACAGAAGCATGTTTTGTATTCATACACTGCATATCGCCTATTGACTGGTGGTAGTGTTGGCGATCTAAGACATCCACTGATTTACAGACAGACCTGGTAAAAGAACAATGCCATAAGTGGCAATTAAGACAGAAGCAGGTTTTGTATTCATACACTGACTGCATATCGCCTACTGACTGGAGGTAGTGTTAGCGATCTAAGACATCCACTGATTTACATGCAGACCTGGTAAAAGAGCAATGTCATAAGTGGCAACTGAGACAGAAGCATGTTTTGTATTCAAACATTGACTGCATATCGCAAACTGACTGGAGGTAGTGTTGGCGATCTTAGACATCCACTGATTTACAGGCAGACCTGGTAAAAGAGCAATACCATAAGTGGCAACTGAGACAGAAACATGTTTTGTATTCATACACTGACTGCATATCGCCAACTGACTGGAGGTAGTGTTGGCGATCTTAGACATCCACTGATTTACAGGCAGACCTGGTAAAAGAGCAATGCCATAAGTAGCAATTTAGACATGAGCATGTTTTGTATTCATACACTGACTGCATATCGCCAACTGACTATAGGTAGTGTGGGCGATCTTAGACATCCACTGATTTACAGGCAGACCTGGTAATTAAGCAATGCCATAAGTGGCAATTGAGACAGAAGCATGTTTTGTATTCATACACTGCCTTCATATCGCAAACTGACTGGAGGTAGTGTGGGCGATCTTAGACATCCAGTGATTACAGGCAGACCTGGTAAAAGAGCAATGCCATAAGTGGCAATTAAGACAGAAGCATGTTTTGTATTCATACACTGACTTGATATCGCCTACTGACTTGAGGTAGTGTGGGCGATCTTAGACATCCACTGATTACAGTCAGACCTGGTAAAAGAGCAATGTCATAAGTGGCAATTGAGACATGAGCATGTTTTGTATTCATACACTGACTGCATATCGCCAACTGACTGGAGGTAGTGTGGGCGATCTAAGACATCCACTTATTTACAGGCAGACCTGGTAAAAGAGCAATGCCATTAGTGGCAATAGAAACAGAAGCATGTTTTGTATTCATACACTGACTGCATATCGCCAACTGACTGGAGGTAGTGTGGGCGATCTAAGACGTCCACTGATTTACGGGCAGACATGGTAAAAAAGCAATGCCATAAGTGGCAACTGAGACAGAAGCACATTTTGTATTCATACACTGACTGCATATCGCCAACTGACTGGAGGTAGTGTGGGCGATCTAAGACATCCACTGATTTACAGGCATACCTGGTAAAAGAACAATGCCATAAGTGGCAATTGAGACAGAAGCATGTTTTGTATTCATACACTGACTGCATATCGCCAACAGACTGGAGGTAGTGTGGGCGATCTTAGACATCCACTGATTTACAGGCAGACCTGGTAAAAGAGCAATGCCATAAGTGGCAATTGAGACAGAAGCATGTTTTGTATTCATACACTGACTGCATATCGCCAACTGACTGGAGATAGTGTGGGCGATCTTAGACATCCACTGATTACAGGCAGACCTGGTAAAAGAGCAATACCATAAGTGGCAACTGAGACAGAAGCATGTTTTGTATTCATACACTGACTGCATATCGCCAACTGACTGGAAGTAGTTTCATGCATGTTTGTTTATATATACAGGCAAATGAAAAAGATATAAAGATGATCAGACAAGACTGGAATACATTGTGTTTGTTAAAACAATAACCTTGTTAAGAGGTCATAAACTAATTTTATGATTTGCACCTATAATATATTAAAAAGGGAGTATACAGTTTTTTTCTTTAACTTTAACCAATTATTAGACATAATCCTAACACTGACCTAAACGATGGTTTAACATACAAAATGTAGGTCTGCATGCAAAGTTAAACAGTAAAGTCACGACTTATTACACACTTTCATCAAACTGTCCGGATTATATGATTTTTAATTCCTAGAACAACGTGACATCAAAAACTTTTGTAAAAAAAATTTTTTTTCCAAATTATTGTGAAATATCATCGAAAACAACATTGCAAATCCCATTTCTTCTTATAACAACTGACGTCAATGTATATTCCGGAGTATTTAGACAAGTGTGCAATGACAAATCTAATACAAGTATACTGGGTACATTTAAAACACACAATATATACTAAGATGTGAAATCTCATTGACAACAGTTCAGACAATACGGTTACCGCAATGTCGGTAATTATTGGCTGAAATTCATTAACGACAATTGAAAAATCGTCTTTAATACGTTGATGGTGAAACAAATTTAAATAAAAAATAGTGTGATTTTGTTCTTTATACAATAAAAATGGAAGACCATTTGAAATTTGAAATTTGTGAATGAGTATATCTACCAAGTTCCACATTGTTTTGTTAATTAATTTGTTTTTTCAACTCATGGATTCATTGTCATTTTTATTGTAACAATATCACAGATAATAGACAATGTAATCATATCACTTAATTAGTGTAGTTGAGTAAGAAGAGATAACTTCTCTTGGGGTTAAGTTTCTTGCAATCTGATACCTATGTGTGAACAACTGAATGTGTTTTTTGTTGAGTAAACTTGATAGAGCGAAACCATGTGTTAAATTAATATAAAATGCTGAAGAAAATGCTGAAGAAATTGTTGCGTTTTTTAATGTACCAAGCATGTCATAGTCAAGGGGGTGGGGTGATAATAAATGACTTACCGTAGCGTAACTCAACGATTCATTCAAGTTCCAGTAGAATATGATATATATCCAATCTGTCATTCCAAGTCACACAATGAACGTTTTGTCACAGTTTCAGTTAATAAGCAACACTATTAATCCTTCATACTGTATTGTTTGGTGTTCAATATTTCACTTTCAATAATATATCAGTATAATCACTATGGTGTCTGTATAGGACGGTATTCGAAACGCTGCCACACTCAAGTATTATGCCGCAGTACTCTACCCAGTCACTTGCTGACACTAGCACTATTTTAAAGCCCCCCCCCCCCCCCTATCCCCACACACACCGATGATAAAAACTCGTGCTAGTCTACCGCAATCGAATTGGGGGAGGGTGGGGTTGGGTGGTTGACACCTTTTTAACAACCGTAGCGGTATACCATCAACTTGTGAAAATAATGGCGCATATGTTTGAATTTCGAAGATCAATGTTTCGTTTCAATATATAAACATATCACTTTTTTACAATAAACAGCAAAGATGTTACATACAATAATATGTCAATGCTACGTGCAATAAACACAATCTGACCGGTAAATGTAATCACTATTTAGACGGAAATATCCGGGAATAGTCGAGAACACAACACATTCACGGATGAGCAAGTATTTAAGATCCTACCTACATGTACATACCTCACATATGCACAGTGTAAGTTACATAAAGGCGTGTAGTGTTCTGCCAACAAACGGTGTGAAGTATTATGTCCAAAACACATAGTGTTGATTTAAATCAAATCACATGAATCCACTTCCTTAATATTTTTATAATCAATATCATATTCTGCTTAAAAAATGAATTTTATTCAAACGAATAGATAGATATCAAATCATTTAATCACATTGTTCTGACGGTCAAATGACAAAAAACGTCTAAACCAGTCAAATAATCAGCTGAGTAATAAAAGTCACTTCTTCTAGAAATTAAAAATTAACTGTTATGTGAAATGTACGACGAAAACAAGTTCAATGAGTAAGTTCTCGTGAATTTTATGTTAATTGCGGATACACAAAAGTTGGCGTTTGCAGTTAAATACATCTAAGAATTCATTGATTTATCCATAATTGTGTTATATTGTTCGCTCATTGAGTGCACGGGAAACTCGTTTTAACGAAACGGGACTATAAACAGGTAAATGAGACAAATAAATGTTGTTTGCACAGCAGAGTCATGTGCATATTTAATACAGTTCGATAAAAATGCAAGTAAACTATAAGACTATATTAACGAGGATACAATTTCAAGTTTTACCACATGAAGAACCCTTACCTAACATCAAAGCAAAACAATCAAGTTTATAATGCACTATTTTGTATGATGAGGACATTTGAAATTGATTTTATACTCTTCAAGGCAATAGTGCCATTTCAAAGTTTCTCACATGTAAGAGTGGTGCTGAACCACTCAGCCACTTCTGTGGTTCAGTCTTTAGAATGAAATACTTTATTGTTGAATACATACTTTATTGTTGTATAATTACTTGATTGTTGTATAAATACTGTTATTTAACGAAGCTTGTCTTCAGGCAATTGTGTCGCATTTGATTGTCAAATAAGTCTCATTAAATAATCAAACGAAACATTTTATAATTATTAGTCATAAAAATGTAGTTGTTGTTGTATGGTGTTAAGCGTAGCTTTCAACAATTGGTCAGTTTTATCATGACGGTGTCTACTTGAGACATTGTTCAGTTATATCATGACGGTGTCTACTTGAGACATTGTTCAGTTATATCATGACGGTGTCGACTTGAGACATTATTCTAAGCGCTGCCACACTGGAGTATCATGCCGCAGACACATGATACGATATTCCGCCAAGTCACATTGTCCTCAAAATGCTGAGAGCAAAACGACGAAGCTTTTAGTACAATTTTAAAAGTTTGAGTGTGTGTGTGTGTGGGGGGGGGGGGGGGGGGGGCGGGGGGATGGCTCTTTCCCGTTTTTCCCGTTGGTTTGGTCACAGCTTACCGCTCCCGGGAAAGTTTGGTATCTTAAACACCAACTGCTGCATTCTACTCAATTCTTGGAAAATACATATATGGGTGTTAATAACGCCAATATTTTTGTGACTTTAAGGCGTTGTGAAAACATACACATATAAAACACAAACACTTAGATGTAATAAAAGCGAATCTCTACATTATGCACTGCAATATAAGACGTAGAAGGAGCATGTGTAGGATAGTGGGGTACAGAAAACGACCATCACAAACTATTTTTAACATTAAATCTTGCTTTCTAAGGAGTGTTTAGTGAAATAAGGTGTTATTTACTTTTAAAGGCTTTTATTAAAGAAACACGCAAGAAATTTAGACTAAAGTATGAAATGTATAAACAAGTGAACCTCAAGCGAGTTTCACTCCAAGTACCCATGCAAGCCAATATGTGGGGATAGTGTATTCCCTCCACTAGTTTGAGTGTACAGGGGATGGGGAAAAAAATCATATACGAGTTAAAAACAATAATTGATCTGAAATACCCACTTATAAAGAAAATAAACATAAGTTCTGGGTATTTTGGATGAATTGAACATATACTTGACAAACAACAACAACTTGGTGGGGGACTAACCAAGATCCATTGTTTCTGCTGGTGTGTATGTATGGTTGTCTGAAATAACATTTGTTTACAATGTCGTACATGACAGTGCAGAGGGGTCTTCCCGTCACGGCTCGATGCCTTTCTTTTCATGTGTGCATAAAATAAGATGTTTTATTTATATTAAAACCTAAATGAGCAGTGTTCAGTTTCACTGAACATATGAAGCTGAAATTTTCTTAACTAAAAATATTCTTTTAATGATAACTTTAACTCATTACACCTTAAAGGGGGTATATCAGGAAAAAAGCGATATAAATATCTTGATAAATAATTGATAAAAAGCATCTCATTACCATTAATAAATGAAATCCTAATGGTTTGGGATGTCAATTCCACCAAAATGTGACAATTTGAATTGCGTGTAAGCCTGTATAACGGATCAAATCAAAATCCAAATGAATTCACGTGACCCATTTAATACATAAAAAAATATAATTTTAAGCAGGACCTCTATTAAGTTTAAACTAAGGTTTCACTTAAGAATTACCTCCCATACATGACGGTAGCAAGATTCTTACGCCCACGAAATTAGAGCTGTGTACAGCGGTTTGGCAAATTTTTGATAGCATCAAATGTGATATTTCTTTGTGCGTATGGGAACATTGGAACATTTTCATGATTTCTGCCAAGTTTGATAAGATTGGGAACTGTTTAATGAAGCTATAACAGTTTAAAGATGCGTAGTGATACACTGCACACATGGGCCGAATTGTCAAAAATGAAGGAGTGCCATCAAACCATCGAAATTGTGAAAAAGCAACCTGGTCAACCTCATGTTTTCTTCTGCATCATTGAACCAACAGAGGACTATCGTTGTGAACTAATCACTTTTAGAACCATTGGTAATGTATCCAGTGTTCCAGAAGTGCATGTCTCTATATGTAGAACAATACAAAATTAATTCTTGTGTGAGACGCTAAGCGCGTAGCCCTAGTTAGGAAATCAATTTTAAATATATAATTTAGCATGTTTAAATAAATATCATTTTGGCAAATCGGATGATATTTTCTGTCCTAAAATTACCTGTACGTAAGTGGTACGTTTTCAAAGTCCAGTAGTCGTAGGCCAGTATTTGCCATATCTGTGACAATGATATATCATGGTGTATGTACCATGTCTGTGACAATGGTATACGGTGTATTTACCATATCTGCGACAATGATATATGGTGTATGTACCATGTCTGTGACAATGGTATACGGTGTATTTACCATATCTGCGACAATGGTTTATGGTGAAAGACGATATCCATTTTCTACTACACTGTCCAGTGGTCAATGATTTAATAATGGGAGATACTTCAGCAATGAATTTTTAACTAAAAATATGGAAATCAGTGATTTTGTTCATTTAATGAAACAGATTGATAAATATTGGCTATTTGTTGATTGCACCATATGAAAAGCACACAATAGCATTACACAACAGATAATTTAGATTTGATTTATTTACGTATTCATTCATTCATTCATTCATTCATTCATTCATTCATTCATTCATTCATTCATTCATTCATTCATTCATTTTTCCATCAATCCATTCATCCATCCATCCATCTATCCATCCATTTATTTATATTTAACGTTTATGTTTTGGGGTGTTTCTTTTCAATGATTAAATACTATGTCATATTGTATACTTAGGAGATAGTTATGGTATATAGTTAACAAAAATGACATACATAAGAATTGTTTGAGTAGGTATGGATCTGCCGATGTATCCATGAAGGCATAGTACCACCATTGGAAAGAGGATATGCTTCCGTGGGTCGTCGCATAATGGCGGTTATAATTTTATTTATATTTGAATGTCATTATTGATGTATTTTGAGCATTTTTTAAACCTTTGTAATGTTTGAATTGTAAATTAAAGGCTCATCAAACTTCTGAAATAGTCGTTTTTTGTTTTAATTTAACTCAGTTTTACTCTTCCAGATGATAGAATACATGTTTATTTGATCACTGAGAGACTTTGCAAACGAAAAAAGAAATAAAAAGCACAATATTAGTACATAATTAAGAACGGGTTTTGTTTACAAATTAATGTTCATCTCTTTTCGATAAATACCTTCGGCAGAAAAAGGGGAGTTACGTAGCTTGTTCGGAAACGCGTCGGTCGGTAATATATGATCAATTCACTTCAGAGAGAAACATAATATGGGGAACTGTAGGGTATACAGTTAAAAATTAAAAAATCGCTTGCGGTTAGATAGTTTTTAAGAACATCCCCTTTATTCCTCTCAGTGCATTAACGAACTGGAACCCACAAGTTAATGCATAACTTTTCCAATCTTGTTAATGAACCCCTTATCTAACGGTCTTAATCCGCACACTACCACTGCAGTATTCATTCGTGTACTTCCGAACAATGGCGGAGGTACAGTCGAAAAGTTACTGAGTCATTACGGAATTAACAAAATGTAAACAAAAGTTATAAGTTCGGTCCGCTCGTCTAAGAAATACACATTTTGATCGAAGTTATTTACTTTCTTGATTTTTAAAAAGGCAGTCACTAATGAATGGTTTTAGCAATATTATAAACACATTTAATTACAATCATTTTGTTATTATCAAAAAGTGTGCATTTCGGAAGTTTAAAGAGGCTTTAAGAAAAAATATGATGCTTGGAAATAGGGCTACGAATACATGATTCCGGAAGTCTACTTTCACTTTGTCAACAGTGAACACAGTAAACAGAAAAAAACTCTTATATGACACATGAACCCTACTTTTTTCATCATTTTATTTTGGTAATGCAGAGGTTGACAAACAGTAAAATGTAAGTTTCACTTTTTTTCATTTGAGTCTCTCTATAATGACAAGCCTCAAACTTTTATTATTTACTATATTAGAATAAAGATCATAAATCGATGATGGGGTTACATATAGAACTTGCAGAATTAAAGTTTACTGAAACTGCCATCATTAGCATTGCACGAGTTATTGTTCTTGATCTATTCGCCAATCAATTTCTGGTAGAACTTTATTTATTTATTTCACTTCCCGTTTAGTAAAGCAAATCGCTTTAGAATATAAGTTGTTGTATCTATAACGCAATAATTGTAATATTAGTGCCATACGTATATCCTTGCCATTGTGACATGAACAGAAGGTTCACGAACCATTTTGTAGCAAGACCATTATCATTTTGTGAACTCACTCTGTAGTGGTGCAAGTATATGCAATGTCCTTGTGTTATGAGACCACCCTATTTATTTTGTATATCAAGGTGTCTTGAACCATTCCAGCATTGTGTTGTCTGTTTATGTACATTAATATATAACTGTATAGGAAACATTCGAACAAGGATCCAAACTAGGCAAAGCACAATCTGTCCCAATATACATATATAGTTTTCAACAAGTACAGTTCAAATTAAGACAGAGTCCAAATGATTCATCTCTCTTAAAAGAAGTTGCACATAAAGTTAACACAATTTATACATAAGTGTGTGTTATATTATATTTAGTCCAATTAAGGTGCTCAAACTAGGAACTACACATTTCTGAGTTTTTTTTATCGACACAGTAGTTCAAACTTATCAAAAAAGGTAGTTTAGAGCTTTAATCCTTATAAATGTAGTTCAAAAATTTAAGAAATTGGCGATTGTTTGCTTTATTTAGGACTTTTATCCCAAAATTAACTTTAAAGTTGATCAGTATTAAAGGTCAGGAAATAGTCGGAGAATTTTATAACAATTTGTTCCAAGACTCGTCATGAAACAAAATCGCTCACTCATTGAACGCTCACTATCGCATACTCTCTAATTATAATTGCATATACGTAACGAGTATACCAACATCATAGTGTAAACTATTGAAACAGAGCATATATGAATATTTGTAATACAACGAACTAGTAAAAAAGTCTAGCTCACATAAAATATGAAGTATTGATTGATTGAATATTTAGCGTCATTTTTATGTCATCGAGGGCTAACAGACAATCAATTAAATTAACCACTGTTTCCTGGGATCCTGAAAGGTTAACCAGTACTCGTGCACACTCCATCTCCGCAAGTAACTGATTACTTTCCCACTTGAATTGGCGATGAGAGACAAATGATAATGAGACACAATGTCGTATATCAGTCATCATGGAGACTGTTACCGGGCGGGCATTCGAACTCACGACCACTGGATTGATAGTCAGACGCGTTATCGACAGAGCTAATCGGGCCCGAAGAAATAACTCTTTATACATTTAGCTTAATCATTGTATGTCGTTATGAGAATACCGAAATGTTGATAATTACAGTGTTAAATGTTTTTATGGCTGAGTATGTGCATATGAATAAGATGTAATGACGTGTTCCACGTGTACCTTCAACTTCTTAATATACGGATAAACTCGTATTGTCCGTAAGATTTCACTCGGCACTCATGAATACTCCGTATATATCCGTAAAATTAATGTTCGGTGTTCAAACGTAAATAGTGATAATACTGTTGATAAGCCGATTCGAATATATTAATAAATCGGCATCATATCGCACTCACGAATAGCTACACGGAAACATATTGGCGAAGCTTAATGCGTGTCAGGTAAAACCTTACGGACAATACTTCAATTGGTAAGCAAAACAATCTAAAACTGCAATGATACATGTAACAGGTTTCAGATCTGCCTTAATCAACGTAAAGTCGATACAAGAAAGACGACGTAAAGTGCATTGAGGTTATTGAGTTCTGGTACGACAGGGAGACACATAAGCACCGTCTTATCTCATTCTTAAAGGGACACTCTGCGCTATATTTGTAATTAAATTTTACTTATTATAATGAATCAAATCATATTTTACACCCACGGACGTATAACTATGTGATGTAAACACTTGGTTCCACAAACTGGTGAGTTATGTCTTATATATGTGAATTGTATATTTCAATATGTAATGTTTAAGATGTTATGTTTCATGGGTTAGGTATATAGGATATAAGCGATAGCCACTAGACACATACTTATTCGTATAGACATATTATTTACGTGTAAAGAACACGTACAAACTTACACGTGTTACGACTCATCATTTGCCGAATTTTTAATTTGTGATTTTTTATGCTATTGTAAATGTATAATGATGTTTTGTTAATGGTTTGACTTTATATTTAGTATGCATTAATTGTATATTTTCAGAGTGTAAATTCTACATACGGTTGACAGGATATCCAATTGATACGGCAATAATAGATGTATTATACTGACTTTTGTTGAGCGCACTGTGCGCTAAAGATAGAGAAACAACATAGATTGAATCCAACTCCTCTTGGATTGTTTTTTTACCTTTATTATAGGAGTATTATCAAATACCAAGCGAGTTACATGTAACCAAATTGATATTTTACATACTTTCCTACGATGCATAATAATTCCCTACGAAGGATAAATATATGTATTATAGTTATGCATGTGATTATACATTATTGTATTGACACTTTTTGTAAAGCTTGGGACATCGTGTTCGTTTTAAACATATAAATAAAAATTCCTATCTAAATTCCTTGGAATGTTTTAATATTGTATGAATAAAAACTGATGGAATTACATTTTTGTTATATATCACCATATACAAACGAAGCCTGTGTCAATTTTAAAAAATTACAAAAATGGAAAAAAAATGGATACAAAAATAAGGATCCGAATACATACTGCGGTAATCTTATTTAATATCACATCATGTACCTGTATCTAGTAAGCGGTCTATCCCAAGATAACTTACTTCTCAACGCTAAGGTTGTAGGTTCGAGTCCCGCTCACTCCGAAAACTTTATGTGTGAAAGTTTGTCAGTTACTTGCGGAAGGACGGTGGTTATACTCAGATTCATTCTGACGTCTTCCTCCACCAATATGCCATATATAACCTAAAATGTGTTAAAAATGGAGTTCAACTCCATTCAAAAACAATTACATCGTGTTTATTAAGTATATAATTTCAGAGATAATGTCGAGTGAAACTTTATTATTATTGCCATAGTTTCCCTTTAAACCAACATATAGGACGGCGCCTCCTAAATAAGGTTTGTCTAAACAAGGTGCGATTACCGTGGCACTGATAAGAACGTCAGGCGAGTGGATCTCGTAACGGTAAGGTTTAGTAGTTCTTGTTTGTTTTAAATTCATTAAATTTTGGTAATTAAATAAAGTCAACAATTTGTATACAAGTAGCGTATGTTCTTATTATACTTATACAGCAGGATATTTATACAGCAGGGTATTTATACAGCATAAGACTAAAAAGGTTGTGGGTTTTTTTCCAGACGTGTGGTTGTTCTTTTATTCTTTTCCTTGTATTAAAATCGTAAATACAAATTGTGAATTATGAAGGAAAAAAATGGAATATTCTGGCGGTTTAATTTGAAATTCCTTCCCCCATTTTACTAAACAATCATATAGTATTTATACTTAAAAATAAAATATATTCGTTGAAGCAGATCAAAACATACAAACCATATATTAAATAGTAATCTTTAACATTTCTATATTCTCTTGTCAAAATCAGCAATGATCATTGCAATACGTTTAATGTTTAGGTTTAAAATTTGTTGTTGAGAACTTCTGGAAGATTGGACTTAATCCAACACAGTTTCCTCATTAAATATAGTCATTATATTATATATTTATATATTATTATCTTTCAGAGAAATGATGTTCCTATTGCTGTTGGCGATATTGCTGCAATCGGTGAACATAGGCAAGTTAATTTTATCGTCTTGTATAAATGTTGCATATATCGGTTTTACAAGTATGTGCGCGTGCGAATCTGTGATACGGTTGTAAGTGTGTATGCGTTTACATGTCAACTTTAATGCATAAATGTACGTAATTATACCTGTAATTGATTATGTAAAGGATGCAGTTGGATACGCATGTTTGCAAATGTATTGATGAAAAGCTTATATTTTATTGTGCAGATAATGTGGTATTCAAATATTTCACAACAACAAAAAAAAATGTATGTCTAAACGAGTCACAACGACCTATTGATTTTGGAATAAAATAGAAACAAAAGAGTTCTTCATAAAATGACAATAATTATTCGTTTAGTTATATACGTTTATACTTCAAAATAAAATAGTAAAAAAAAATTTTTTTTACAGTAGGTGGACGGACTGACAGACGGACACTGCCTTATAAAATAACATTAACTTAGCATGACGGGTTGTGTGTGTAATACCTACTGTTATAACTATTACATGTTGGATTATTATCCACTTCGTCTCACAGATGCCTTGGATTGTTACAAATGCACCAATGTGAACAGCACCGCCAACTGTCACAACACCGTGCAGTGTAAAGCAAATGAGGTATTTACCTTATATCTACATCAATAACAAAAAATGTTATAAGGCAGTCAATAGTGCGGATAAATTTGTGAGTGTCTTTGTTCAAATCTTTGGAAAATTATTATTTAATATTGATGAAGCATCACTCACCGGAAACACTCGGTAAAATAAAAATGTTGATTATGGCATCGCATACAACAAAAATTCTATCTCGTACTTTGTTGTATAAAGGTGACGTGAAAACGAATAAAGAATGATTTTTGATATATCCATTGACAGGACTTTAGGAAAAGAATAAAGAATACAAATTATCCTTATTACGTATGATGTCTTCAATATTTATATTGAACCATATACCTTCCAATTATTTTAAAAATACATCCTTTTTCATGATCTCCCCCAACAACCTGTTTATAAATATTGATATTATAAATGCTTTTCAGAAATGCTTTACGAAAGCAACTGGTGTCGGCGACCAAATCACATATATCCTCGGTTGTGCACAAGAACAAGTAAGTGGATTTTTCTTACTTTATAAAAGTGTTCTATAACAATATTCTGTTTTACTTTCCGTGTCTTATTGTTTGTTCAAAGGAGCAGTAGGTGCAACATTGCTTCAAACAATTAAATATGCTGATCTGTTTTACTAATTACCGGATTTAAATTAATTATCTGACAACGCTCTGACGTCTGCTACAAGAAACTTAATGGGGACACGCATTTGTATTAGCATTTTTAAAACAGGAAACGCAACGGTTGTATAAACATGAATTGATATGATTATTCCGTGTGGACATTTTGTCGATATATATTACTGATTTAATCTCAACATACGGAAAATTTGTAAAGGTTAAAGAGCTGAAGCCTCAATGTTGGAGAAGCCTTCCTAATTCCTTAAACAGAGGCGCTTTATACTTGTCCGTCTATTCATTTTGTCCGACCCTTATCGTCAGTCTCCAGATGCTCAGGATTTTGAAAAGTAACCATCTATAGATTTAACTGATCGGTTTTTCTTTTTACACCGTACTTCTGTTTACACGGCCTCGTTTTTTGATGTGACAGCGAGTAAAGAGCGAGGTTGGGTGACCCGTTACAAAGGTTTGAACTCTTTAGCAGCTGTTTTGCTACTTATCGTTCAACGCGGTAACCTTTATTATCATTTCCGGCCGTTTTGGAGGTTGCATCTTTTGTATCGCATGTCTCTTGTTGGGATATATTTCTTATTTTTGCTTATTATGTTCATTTTAACATTTTCATTCTTATCCTCCACTCTAATCAAGCCTTTGTGTGAGACGGAGCGAATATTTGTTACAACACTTGTGTCTTGTCTTCCCGCAGGACTGTCTACTCGTATCCAGTACAACCGTATCACCAATCTCTATTATTGGACGCTCTACATCAGACCACGTGTCTTGTTCCCAATGCTGTTCTGTAGACGGTTGTAACAAGAAACTTTGTTCTTCTGGAATCCCCAGTAAGTTGCGTCATGCTAAAGATGTTAACATCTTTTTAATTTCATCAATGTCCTGCATATCAATGCCACTGAACCCCACATCCCTGCATATTGACAATTTAATGACCGGTTACTATAATAAATTTGCATTTTGTTTTAGTTTTGGGCCATTCCATAACCTAAGAAAGGAAACAATAGTTTTTTACTGACTCAAGATCTGAATCTAAATCAGCAAACCGCCATCACATGTAGTTATTGAATAGGTCTCGTATTACCAATATTTTTTATAAAGAGGTGATTTAGAAATGTTGTATGTGAATTGAGGAGAATTTATCTAATGATATGTTTCATGGCAAACCCTAACTTTATTGTTGACGTAAAAACAAATTTACATAATCAATTCATAATCGTGAGCATTCCTTGTTTTATTCATTGCGATAGTTGTAGCATCAACAGCAAGAATAGATAGCAACAACAATGCTTTAAACAAGTATGAGTCAACCGACCATCGAGCCTATTTAGAGGTTGATGTGACGATGACTTTAATCTGGCATCATATTAACTGGATTGCTTTTTGTAATTTTTGTATATTTTTCAATTCATATCTTATGGTATTCTATTGCTTTTAATACAGTTGTAAACGAAATCGGCGACTGTAAAGACGACCCAAGTTTTGATTGTGAGCGAGTCAGTTCTATATTCGATGTCTGCACTGACGTGAATCACGCGAAAACCGTCTGTAGGAAATACTGCGGTTTGTGCAACGTCAGTAAGTAACAATTCTTTATACTTGACGCAGAATAGAAGAAGTGTAAATTATTTTAGTAATTTTGCTGTCTATTTTATTTATATTGTGACATGGCAATGTTAAAATAAATAGCTTTCAAACAAACTAATTGGTAAAGTTGCCTGAAGTCACGAATGACTTTACATCATGTGTATCATTATCTATATTTAATGCCTTTCAAATATAACGAAATTGAACCGTTTGTCATTAATAAAAAGTTGACGGCTCGTGGTCCTTTTGGTCAAACTGGACAAGCTGTGACGTAACATGTGAAAGTGGCCAGATGACAAGAACGCGCACATGTTCAGATCCGGCACCTGCGCACGGAGGTCTTGATTGTGTAGGAAATTCCACCCAACATCAACTTTGCACTATGGGAAAATGTCCGAGTAAGTTAAAACCTGTTTCATATTTCTGTCAATGTAATAATTACAGAATATGATAAAGTGATTGCTGTTGACCTAAATCACCGAAGAACATAATTATAATAATTATATAGAATTCTTAGATATGCCAGCAGAGTTACCAATGCATATGCATACATTGCTCTGATCTCAATTTTCCATAACGCACAATATACAAATACATCTAGCGACAGTATATAAACTTAGGGGAAGTACTGAGAAAGTAGCTATTATATTTCGTCTTTCGATGTTGACCTATAATATTCTTCAATATTGGAGGTTGGTTACGTTACTGTAATGGTCAGTTTGCTGTGGAATATATAACATATAGTCTTTCGATGTTGACCTATAATACTCTTCAATATTGGAGGTTAAATACGTTACTGTAATGGTCAGTTTGCTGTGGAATATATAACATATAGTCTTTCGATGTTGACCTATAATACTCTTCAATATTGGAGGTTAATTACGTTACTGTAATGGTCAGTTTACTGTGGAATATATAACATATAGTCTTTCGATATTGACCTATAATACTCTACAATATTGGAGATTAATTACGTTACTGTTAGGGTTAGTTTCGTTTGGAATATAGAATGACATTTCATCTGTCAATAACGACCTATGTTACTCTTCAATATTGCAGGTTAAGTAGGTTAAGGTCAGGGTCAGTTTCGTGTAGAATATAAAACGACATGTAGTATTTCGATATTGACCAATGGTACTCTTCAATTATGGAGGTTGAGTAAGTTACGGTCAGTTTCGAGTTGAATGTGAAAATACGAAAGACGAATATGAAACTTATTCCAGTCTGTCTCTAGAGTCTTATAACTGAAATAAATATTTTACTAATTGCTTTAAGATTGGTTTTGCCTTGACGGAAGTATTGGTTAAATTACCCGATTACAAGTTTTGTTGTGCAACAGTTGACGGGGCGTGGAGTCGGTGGTCCGCCTGGGGGAGCTGCAGTGTCACTTGCGGTGTTGGACTACAGAGGAGGGACAGACATTGCTCGAGTCCCTACCCGGACAGAAACGGTTTCCATTGTTTTGGGGACTCGAGGGATGACAGGGGCTGCTTTGAAATGGGATGCTCAGGTTAAATAGTTAAAATATTGTTTTTAGGAAATATTAATACAGCAAATAATTAATAACACTGCTAAATGCATTTAAATTATACCAATAATGCTGGATTTATAAGCTGAACAATGAAGTTATAACTCTACTCGTTCAATACATGTATCACGTCAGCTTATTGGTCAATTAAATGACAATGAAATTAATAATCATTCATGAAAAATACGCACACCTACAACGGCTCGGTTCAGATAACACATAACACTATAAATGAAGTTACAATGCTGTTTTGTCTGGACGTGACGAAGATGTGATAACTACGCTCAAATGTTTAAAAATTACTAACAACTTTTAAACATGAACTTTCAACATCCAATTAAAAGAGGTATTGCCTCCGAAATACCCGGAATATGTCATGGTCATCGTTAAATGCTATAAAGACAGAACGTCAGCTGTCCCTAAATGTGTACATGCACACTTACCAAAACGGCATCGTCACCGTATCTATTATATAAGTGATACCAAATTGCCAAATTCAATATAAAACAAGTTAACATACATGTCTTCCAATTCTGCTTTTGGCTTTCGATTATTTATATAGCAAATATGAACACTCCGGTTAAATATTTGAGAAACCGTATAGTTTCCCTCGTACAGAAATATCATCATTTTTGTTTTCTATCTATAAACAGACGGTCAGTGGTCCACGTGGTCGGACTGGGAAACGTGTAGCGTATCCTGTGGTTCAGGATTACGTCAACGTACACGCCTTTGTGATAATCCTTCACCGTCGGTGTTAGGGAAACAATGTCTCGGAAACAGTGAAGAGAATAGCATCTGTAATCCCAAGTCTTGCCCAGGTAACTAGTAATATATATTAAAATGGACAGTCTTGCTTGCACTACAATCGTGAAATATGTAAGTTAGTCAATAAACCAATAAGCAGTTGAAGTTTGATATTTATTGGTCGTGGTTCGATATCCATGTGTGTAATTCTTCAATACTGTGAATGAGGAGATTATGGTTAGGTTTAGATTAATATTTAATACCGAAAAACAATGCATGAATGTCAAGCTAGCTTAAGTTTGCCAAACCTGTAATATTTTCGGTCTAGTCCAATATCCGATGTATACGTGTACTATTCTCCACAATATAGAAATGGGAAACACTCATAGAGGATGTTTAACTCTTTTCTAATCACAATGAAATTATATAAAGGTATTTTGAAAAAAATAAAACATATTTTGTTTGCACATCTCAAATTGATTTCTTTAAAATATATTTTTTAAATATATTATTTACTGTACTAGATATGAAGAAATCTATCTTTGTTTAATTACATCAGTTACATTTGTTTGTGATAGAACAAGAGTCATAAATTCGACTGAAAATATGAGGCGGATCAAGGTTTTTCTTTAGGGGAGGGAAGACATGGAAGGTGCAAGGTACACAGTCATGTTTTTCGGGGGAAATATTGTAGATTAAAATAAAATATGGGATAAGGGGGGTTAGGGATGAGGGGGATAGGGGTGCGTCGTACGCTGGGTTTTAAGAGTAGATCCGCCATTGGTTTACCTTATGTCATTCGTTTTGTTATATATTCATTTTCGTCGTCTAGTCTTGTTAGTAACAGGAATATGACTACCAAGTAAACTAATGCAATAACCTGTATTTATAGACTGTGGATTGTTTTACCTGTTTGTCATATTGTTATTTCAGTCCCAGTTATAATTTTCTCAGCGTATTATCCGTCGTCAACTCTCGTCGGTGGCAGCACGACTGATGGACAACCTATATTTACTACAGTAATCACCAACATCGGCAACTGTTACAACAAAACATCCGGGGATTTCACATGCAAAGTTGCCGGAACTTACCAGTTTTCAATTTCATTTATGACGTCTTCTGGAACATCCTATTGTTATATTAGACATAATGACTCTAACATTGTAAAGGCATTTACAGCTGTCGATTCAGGCGGCAGCTGGAAGAGTGCCTCGGCGTTAGCATACCTTACATTGGCAGTTGGTGACAGAGTGAACATATATTGCTATGGATGGACACATGTTTACCATAAGGACACCGATATATTCAGTGGGGCACTCATTGCAGCTGCCTGAATGTATTGCAACTTGATATAATATTCTAAGTATAATTTAAATCCGGACAATCAAACATGCACATATGACACACATAATTATAAATAAAATATACTTGCCTATTTTACTTTTGATTTGTTTGTTAGTTGTAGATGAAGTGTACAAAAATCAAACATCTCTCTATCCACTGCTTGGTTTACAGGTGAAGCTGTGGGTAATATGCACTAACCATTCTTAAGAATATTCTTAGAATGGAACTCAAGAATGAATTTTAAAAAAACACATTTAGAGAAGATCCGTTTTTTTTTTTCAGACCAAAATTTGCAAGCAAATATGGACACCTAATACATAGTCAAAACAACTCTCACAATAACCCAAGCTTTCATGGTAAACTAGATATCTAAGGTTTATGTTTACTAACCGTCAAATGACTGACAATGTAAAGTGAAGAATAGCTTTTTTACAATATTCAATAGCCGGGCCCGGTTAACTCAGGCCTTGAGTTGGTTTTGATTGAGGTCTTTGTTGGTAAGTGAGATTCTCTTTATATTGGCGAGATGGTGATACAAGCTGGTAAAACATCAGAAGGCTATTTCAGGTTATCAGAGTCTGTGTTCCGGCTTATCGGTACCTACAAAACATAGAATAGTAAAACGTTGAAAAGTTTTAATTAAGAGTTTTACGGGGCGGTAGTGGATAGGACATAGTGTTGGCCACTCATATTGGAGGTTGCGGTTTAGATCACAAGCTCTTCACGGCAGCATCTAGTTTTAAAACAACACTGAGAAATCATTCGAGAATACTACTAAAGTGTGATTCATATACCTAAGTTCGGAGTTTATTACGTCGCAAATAGCTAAAATATATTAGCATAACATTTATGCCTTTTTAATACTTCATTATTTATAAAGTTTCCCCATTTTATTAACAATACCGATTCGGAACGTTTCTGTTTTTAGCGCAATGTGCAACCAAGGACACACGGTTTTGCATTCGGACCACCTTCCCGATTATCCTAATGGAGTCTAATACGGAAGGATGACGAAATTGGCCGAGGAAGGACGATTGACGGTTATGTTGCAAAAAACCCTAACCCCTACCCCCACACCCTCATCTCACACTCAGCCACGTTCCCACAACGTCCTTAAAAATTGGGTGGACGCAGTAAGAATGTGTACAGTGTAGTAAGAACGCAGTGGAAATCGATAAGGTCGTGGAATGGTCTCCATGGACGTGGAAGACGTGGTCAAACTTTCAACATGTTAAAAAAACGTAGTGAGGACATGGTTGAATCAGAAAGCAGTAAGAACCTAATAATGACGAGGTAATGACGGCAATGACGCAGTATCAACGTAACTAACGTAGAGACTTCATTGAAGTAGTACAAGCATGATGCTTATGGGAAAGACTGCATGGCGTTCGCACTGCGTTGTCACTGGGTTGTTAGCATGGTAAGCGCGTGGTAAGCGCGTGGTAAGAGCGTGTTTAGATATGATTGGTCGTAATAAGAACGTAGTAAGGCCATAGTAAGAACGCATTGGACGTGGTGCGCGCGTGATCATACGCGTGGTAAGATATTAGCGGGGACGTGTTAGACGTAGTGAAAACCTGGAAGCGACGTAGTAAGGACGTAGTATGAACTTAAAAATCGCACGTTTTGACCACGTCCCCGCTGCGTTCATCGAAAGTTTTAGGATTTTTAGTCTTGGTCTTCTTATGAGTGTGTGTGTGTGGGGGGGGGGGAGGATGGGGGGGGGGGTGTGTGTGTGTGTGTGGGGGGGGGGGGATTTATCTTAACTCCTATGAATGTATGACGACACGAGGATATTTATATCCAAGTACTTCTACCTGAGACGTGGGCCTCTTGTTAAAATTTAATTAATGATATATTTTGAAAATATTTATATATGTGTCGTTTTTGTTTATTTCGTTTTTCTCCTTTTCAGAGCCCAATTAGCTCAGTCGGTTACGCGTATGACTATCAATCCAGGGGTCGTGAGTTCGAATACCCCGCCCGGCAACAGTCTCCGTGATGATTGATATACGACATTGTGTCTCATTATCATTCGTCTCTCGCCACAGATTCAAGTGGGAAAGTTATCAGTTACTTGCGGAGATGGGGTGTGCTCAAGTACTGGTTAATCCCAGAAAACAGTGATTAGGTAGACTGATCGTCTGTTAACCCTCGATGACATCAAAATGACTCTAAATATTCAATCAATCTATCTATCTACCTGAGACTTCATATTTGAGAAATAATATTAAAAGTCTTATATTTAAGCGGCGGTGTCAACGTAGTATGTTTTTGTAATATTACCAATATTTATAAAACATATTTAAAACATTACTTTCTTTCTTTCGTACCGATAAAAACTAATGAATATAAAAGCTATTTCACACTTTTTTTTGTCAAAGGTGTACGATATAGAATGCCTTTCATTCTGTCATGTTCCAGGTTAATCACAGTCTCCGAAATTAAAACGAAATACATATAAGAAAGTTGTTAATTGACATTTGCATGATATAGAATAATATTTTCATAGTAACTTTGTTATCGAAAGTGTCGTTTGTCCGTTTAAAGCATATGTCGGTCAGGAAAAAACAATGATTATGACGTAAAATATAATATTGAAAAAAAAAAGAAAAAAAAAAGAGTAAAAACTCAGTAAATCATTTGTTTGACGATTTTTTTCATATTTTATCAATGATTTGGAAATAATGACACTCTGAGAAGTGAAACCCATACTTCCGTTTTGTGGTCAATAGTATAATAATTTATATTATACGAATATATTGTATTACAAATTGTTTACATTAAACTATTATTCGACATAACTTGATATTAGAATACAAATGTAAAAGTCAAACATATAACCAGAAGAACAATTAAAACATGGATGTCTGTGACACAGTTTATTAACTATTGTATCCATATCCAAATGTTATAATTGATCATACAAATATTCATAAATAATGTTCGCCAAAAGAGAAGAATCTATAATCAAGCCAACGCCTCCAATTATATACCTTAAATCTTTAAATATATATACTGAACGGAACAGCTAACCCGCCACTTGACATTTTATGTAACCAATTTTCTCAAAATGTACTAAGCAATTTCCTTGAAATTTGTACTTGAATAAGAAAGAGCATTTAGGCAATATCAAATCAACGAATCAATACTGTTGATGTCGTATACATAATTTAATTACATTACTCAATATTTCGACAAAGTTATTGGAAATACAAAAGTATTAGCTGTTCCGTTCAGTATATATATATATGAAAATTGGTAGAGTCCTGCCAGAGGACAGGTGAACTTGCCCGTTGTCTGGTTATAACCGACGCCATTGTTGTCATGTATATGTGTGAATATCGAAATATCCGCTAACAACGTACCGTTTGGATTACTTACCGTGAACGCGATTTGGGCAACTTAAAAATAATAATACAAACTGAAATATTAGTACAAACTATCCCCCATGTTATATGTACCGTTTATAATAGAAAGTTACAAAAGATTTCCTCAGTATCTGATAGATTCCAAAAACGTTTATACTGAATGCCGAATAACCTACGTTATACACAAACTAGTAAATTAAACGAATATTTGTAACAAATGATTTTGTGATAGAGGAAGTTTATAACAACACTAATGATAATATCCTCCTTAGCAACGTTAAGCAATATCCGCCTAATAATATTACAACTGTAACTACTTCCGCTAAGTTACTGTTTCAGAGTAGACATTTGTATTCGGATGGCTCATTTGGTGTTTCCAATAAGAACCAAACAAAATTTTTGAATATAGATTTGGGTAGCACCCCTTTCTTGGTTAAAATGAAAGGAACACAACAAAATGTTACAGTTACATTGATTTTGTTTGTGAACTCACTCACCCCACCACCACCCTTCCACCCTTCCACAACAGTCCCCTCTTTTTTTAAAACCAAAAAATAAGATGATATTTTAAAATGTCAATGAATTTTCGCAACCAATTCATAGTTCATTTCTTAATTTGTTCTGTAAATAGTTACAACAACATCCACTAAATATAAGAATTATAATGCTAAAGGCACCATTTTCGACGCTAACATTAGGATGATGGAACCAATTTCAACGACCAATGAAACAAACAAATTTCTGTTTACGGTAATCATTTTTAACGCTTAATAAAACCTCACCCTCAAAAGGCAATAACCTCCGCCAAATATAACAACAATCGCCAACAATCTCTGCGATAAGACAAAACCCGCTTAAGAAAATAATCTCTACTAAAGGTATAAACCTACGCTCAATGTAACACCATCGACTATAAAACATCAACTGAAGTAAAAATCTCTGCAAAAGGTATAACGGTTCGTTAAATGTGAATTAATTAAAAGTGACAACAAACGCATGGTAACATCCGTTAAAGCTAATAACCTCTGCTAACGGTACCAACATCTGCTGATGATAACAACATCCGCTATAGGTTACAACATCCGCTAATGGTTACATCCGTTAAAGGTAATAACCTCTGCTAACGGTACCAACATCTGCTGATGATAACAACATCCGCTATAGGTTACAGGTAATAACCTCTGCTAAAGGTTAGAACATCCGCTAATGGTAACAACATCCGCCAATGGTAACATCCGTTAAAGGTAATAACCACTAGCGAAAGGTAACATCATCCACTAATGGTAACAACATCCGCCAATGGTAACAACATCGGCTAATGGTAACATCCGTTAAAGGTAATAACCACTAGTGAAAGGTAACATCATCCACCAATGATAACAACATCGGCTAATGGTAACATCCGTTAAAGGTAATAACATCTGCTAAAGGTTACAACATCCGCTAATGGTAACAACATCCGCCAATGGTAACATCATCCGCTAATGGTAACATCATCCGCCCATGGTAACATCCGTTAAAGGTAATAACCACTAGCGAAAGGTAACATCATCCACTAATGGTAAAAACATCTGCTAATGGTAACATCCGTTAAAGGTAATAACTTCTAGCGAAAGGTAACATCATCCACTAATGGTAACAACATCCGCTAATGGTAACATCCGTTAAAGGTAATAACCACTAGCGAAAGGAAACATCATCCACTAATGGTAACAACATCCACTAATGGTAACATCTGTTAAAGGTAATAACATCTGCTAAAGGTTACAACATCCGCTTACGGTAACAACATCCACTAATGGTAACAGCCGCTAAAGGTAATAACATCTGCTAAAGGTAACATCATCCGCTATAGGTTACAACATCCGCTAATGGTAACATCCGTTAAAGGTAATAACCGCTGATAAAGGTTACAACATCCGCTTTTGGTAGCAACATCCGCTAATGGTTTCATCCGTTAAAGGTAATAACCACTAGCGAAAGGTAATATCATCTACTAATGATAACATCATCCGCTAATGGTAACATCCGTTAAAGGTAAAAACCGCTGCTAAAGGTTACAACATCCGCTTACGGTAGCAACATCCGCTAATGGTTACATCCGTTAAAGGTAATAACCACTAGCAAAAGGTAACATCATCCATAAATGGTAACAACATCCGTTAATGGTAACATCCATTAAAGGTAATAACATCTGCTAAATGTTACAACATCCGCTAACGGTAGCAACATCCGCTAATGGTAACATCCGTTAAAGGTAATAACCACTAGCGAAAGGTGACATCATCCACTAATGGTAACAACATCCGCTAATGGTAACATCCATTAAAGGTAATAACATCTGCTAAATGTTACAACATCCGCTAACGGTAACAACATCCGCTTATGGTAACATCCGTTAAAGGTAATAATATCTGCTAAAGGTAACATCATCCACTAATGGTAACAACATTCGCTAATGGTAACATCCGTTAAAGGTAATAACCGCTGCTAAAGGTTACAACATCCGCTAACGGTAGCAACATCCGCTAATGGTTACATCCGTTAAAGGTAATAACCACTAGCGAAAGGTAACATCATCCACTAATGATAACATCGTCCGCTAATGGTAACATCTGTTAAAGGTAATAACCGCTGCTAAATGTTACAACATCCGCTAACGGTAGCAACATCCGCTAATGGTTACATCCGTTAAAGGTAATAACCGCTGCTTAAGGTAAGAACATCCGCTAATGGTAACATCCGTTAAAGGTAATAACATCTGCTAAAGGTTACAACAT
The DNA here is from genome assembly GCA_029582155.1 of Panopea generosa. NCBI lineage: Eukaryota > Metazoa > Mollusca > Bivalvia > Adapedonta > Hiatellidae > Panopea > Panopea generosa. Next base: position 27,406,669 of record CM055911.1, on the reverse strand, counting down.
CTGCTAATGGTAGCAACATCCGCTAATGGTAACAACATCCGCGAAAGGTAACAACATTCGCTAAAGGTTACAACATCCGCTAATGGTAACAACATCCGCTAAAAGTAACAATATCCGCTAATGATAACAACATCTGCTAATGGTAACATCCTCTGCCAAACCTTCTCATCCTCCAATACTGAGGAGTTGCACACGTCAATACCCAACGACGATACATGATTATCAAACTAACGTCTAACTGTTTATTGATTAAATGACTGGCAGACATATATCACGATTGTAGAGCGAAGCAGAATGTCATTTTTAACAACGATGATCATTAGTTACATGTACCTGGGCAAGGCTTGGGGTTACAAATGTTATTCTCTTCACTGTTTCCAAGACATTGCCTTCCCAACACCGACGGTGATGGATTGTCACAGAGGCGTGTACGTTGCCGTCGTCCATATCCACAAGATACGCTACATGCTCCCCAGCCCGACCACGTGGACCACTGACCGTCTGTTTATAGATATAAAACAAACATGTTTTATCTATGTGAGGGGATGCATTAAGGTTTCCCAATATTAGGTTTTAATGTTTTCAATTACTTGAACTTTATTGTTCAACTGATCTCTGAAAGGAGAATTAGAATACAGGACTTTAAATAGCAAAAGCAATGTCACTTGTGTCGTACATAGCATGATGATGTCATTTGTGTAACATATATATATATGTTCATACATGGGCAGCTGAAGTTCTCCACGGCCGTGATATTTTCCGGACATTTTGGAGACAGATATTTTTTTTGAAGTATGAAAGACAGTTTTTTAACATGGCTTTTTGTTTTGAGTACATTCTTAAACATTTGAGGCCTCGTTGGCACGTATGCGTCACGTTCAGACAAAGAAGATGTAATGACCTTTTATATTTCATACTAATGTGTTAACTGTATCTTACATTGATTAACTTCTTGTAGGTCTACGTACTTCTCTTGGATTATTATCATTTAAAATGTAAATTAATGTATCTAACACGATACATATATGATCGAAATGGTTCTTGTGAAATTGCCTTGTGCTTAATTATATCCATTGACCACATAATTCAATAGCATTGTCTTTCAATAAAACTGTCGTATTGGTACGCCTTACCTGGCCGACAAAAAAACCAATAAATAGTTATATATATAACGTTTGCTTAGGTTAAATTAACAATGTTACCAAATTCATCGCTGTATTTACGTTTAATAAATCATCATACATAATAATTCTTAAATATACATGTTGATTGTTATAACTGTTTTACCTGAGCATCCCCTTTCAAAGCATCCCCCGAGTCCCCAAAACATTGGAAATCGTATCTCTCCGGGTAGGGACTCGAGCAATGTCTGTCCCTCTGTAGTCCGACACCGCAACTAAGACTACAGCTTCCTCAGCCGGATCACCGATTCTATCCACCGTCAACTATTGCAGAACAAAATATGTTATGGAGTAATTTAACACATAATTCAGTTAAGGCAAAAACATTTCAGTTGAATGGCACTAACGTCAAACTGTTTCGAATTGTATTTTCGTCTTTGCAATTATATATCCATCACGAATTTGAACGTAACTCTGATATACATAGCCTCCAATATTAAAGAATAACCTGCGTCAATATGGAAAGACGAAAATCGGAATATCATTTGAACTTCTTACTTATAATTTCACGACGCGTATACCCTTTCGTTTTTTGATACTGAGATCGATATAATATAGGAATGTGTATTTCTAACTCTGAAGGCATATGCGACATTTCTATATATGAAATAATGTTATTTATCAATTAAGGTCATCAGTGATCTATTTATTATGGTTATATTTTGTAATAGTCACACTTGTTGAAACATGAATCGAGGTGTAACTTACTAGGACATATAGCCGTTAACTTTTAAAGCATTGTTGTTGCTATCTTCTACCGCTACTGCTGCTACAATAATCGCGAATATTATCTTCTAAAAACACTTCACCTCAATTCACATGCTAGAGTACCTCTATGGAATAAATATTGGTAATACGTGCCCTTTTTCAATGACCATAGGTGATGGTTTGGATTGCTGATTTAGATTCAGATTTTGTGTCAGTAAAAATCTATTATTCCCCTTATTGTGATTATATAAAGAACAAAGAATGGGCAAATTCATTATAGTAACCGGTCAATAAGTTGTCAATACGCCGAAATGTGGGATACAGTGGAATTGATATGCAGGGGTGTTGACAAAATTAAACAATCTTTAGCATGTTGCAACTTACTGGGGATTCCAGAAAAACAAAGTGTCTTAAGATACAACCATCAAAAACGGCAAAAATAATAAATATTAAAACATAATCATGATAGGTATAATGCATACAGAAGAAATAATAATAAAGGTTACCACCTTGGACGTTAACAAGTAAAACAGCTGCTAACGCGTTCAAACCTGTTTAACGGGTACATCCAACCTCTCTTTCTTCGTCGTCACATGTTAAAACGAGGAAGTGTAAATAAAAGGATTAGACTACTCTCTTTAAATTACAACAGTATGCATATGTCTACAGTGTAAAATACTAAAGCGATCAGATACATATATATGGGATGACTTTGCAGACACCAGAGCATAAAGAGAATAATAATATAGGGTCGGGCAAGATGGAGAGAATGACAAGTATACAGCGCTTCTCTGTTTAAGGATTTGGAAGGACTTCAACATCATACGTTGCCAGTTCATTATCGTTTACACACTGTCGTCTGTGGAGATTGAATCAATATATTACGAAAATGTATATTATTTATTATCATTCCAATTCGTTTTCATAAAACAGTTTGTATTTCTGTTTTCAAAATACTAATACAAATCCCATCAAGTTCTTTGCAGCATGCGTCAGAGCGTTGTCAGATAATTAATTTAAATCTGGTAATGAGTAAAATAGATCAATGTATTTTATTGTCTTACACTTACTGCTCCTTTGCACAAACAATAAGATAGAATATTGCAATAGTACACTTTTTAAAGTAAGTAAAATCCACTTACATGTTCTTGTGCACAACCGAGCGTGTATGTGATCTGGTCGCCGACACCTGTTGCCTTCGTAAAGTATTTCCCGAATTGATAGTTTTAAACGGGTCGTGGTGAAAAGTAATGACAAAGAATATCTTTTTTAAAATAAATGGAAGGAATATCCTTAAACACATATGTTGAAAATACAAACATGTAATAAAAAAATCCTATCAAACAAATATTTCAGATATCAGTCTTTTTTCGGTTTCACGTCACCTATATTAGCGTCGTTTGTGATGACATAATGGACACATGTATTTTACCGAGTGTTTCCGGTACTTAATGCTTCAACAGAATGAAATACTCATTTACCAAACATTAAAAGGTGTGAATTTTCTCAAAAACATTCCAAAATTTATCCGAACTATTGGCTGCTATATATTTGTTATCGATGTGAATTATAAATTATATAATAAAAATTATTAAAGGTAAATACCTCATTTGCTTTACACTGCTCGGTGTTATGACAATTAGCAGTGCTGTTTGCATTGAAACATTTGTAACAGACCAAAGTCTCTGTAAGAAAAAGTGGAAAATAAGGCAACATGTAATAGTTATAATATATGGTACTACAGGTCTCTACTACCAGTTAACTCCCTTTGGTGACGGTAGCAAGATTCTTTTCAAAACTGTTATTCGTGACACTTGCTGTGAATGTCAAGGCACGCAGACGTGTGTCAACAAACGCATGTATGAGTATCTCGCCATGAAAGGAAAGTGCAGGTTCTAAAGTCGTGGAACAGCAATTATCTAAACCAGGCATGGACCAATTTTTGCAGCGTCAGGGAAATATGCCTCAGCAGTCTGTAAGAATTGATAAAGTTCACACTGAATGATATTTAACATTAAATTGTTACCTATTTCTGACAAATGAACAGAATCTGGATACAACTCTGGAGAACTTTCCATTATTTAGGGATATTGACTGTATGTATATTTTTTAAAAAACTATTAAACCTAACCACACAAAATGTGTGTCTTGAATTTTTGCAAGAAGTTAATTTGTAAAAGACTTTAAAAAGTAATAATATCCGCTAATGTATGCTGACCTATATTGTTTCCAGTACAATGTATAACCAGCATTTGATGTGCTAAATTGTATGAAAGTAGAAAGTTAATATGGCGTTTCTAGAATTTTAATATCTTTTTGAGAATACTATTCAACTGGCAATACATTGTGCTGACAGAGAAGATGTCCTTCCAATTTCGGTCTACATGCAAAATATATATCAAGGGTATGCTCTAAAGCTTTGTTACGATCAGAAAACTGAATGGTTATTATTGCACCTCTACTAGTTGGGCCTTATGATTCTTCTTCATTATTTGAATACCGATGTCATTGCATACATATTCAAAAGTGTCCATTAAGCACTGGTAATCATCACTATTATTTTTTCCAGCAAAGAAAAAATCGTCCAGATAGTAATCCAAATTTTTTGAATGTGCTTTTTCAGATACTGCCCGCTGTATAAATGTTGCAAATCTTTCAAATATTGAACAAGATATGGATGCTCCTTGTGGTAACAGTTTTGAACCCAAAATTGATCGTCAAAACATAAGCCCGATAAATTAAAATCCCCTGGATATATAGAGTATAAATTAAAGGCAGTCCTTTTTGCCTTTACGCATTGTACTAAAGCCTGGAGGATGGGACAGATTAGAAATTGAACGTCATCCTCCGGTATTCTTGGGTATTAAACTAACAGGGTTTAATCTTAAATTTAAAATGGGATTCCTATTTAATGGGCGTAATATCCTACCCAATTTGAACTTCTTTTTTAAGCTGAAGGTTTAAGATTTCTGGCTGAGTTGCAAACAACTTTAATTTTTTTTGCAATTATTGGAATATATGGACCCGAATACTAGAGACTAAATCCTAAATCTAAAACCATCAAGCTAAAATGAAGAATCAATTTTGTTTTCGTATTTCTCTTACATAATTTCAACTTATCAATTTTGATTGGTATGTGGCCTAATGTCCATAAATCTTTGTAGAACCGAGAATATCTGCCTATGTGGTTGGCTGTGCTGGAATCTGGGTCTGAAAGGTAAGAGCGATCTTGGTTGTGTCGAATTTAATGCAGAATATTTACACGCCAAAAATGAATGTGAACATATTTCGTACATTTGTGTTGGAACTCACAATTTGACTTTTGGCAAAAATCCTTGCTATTGAATTCAAAACATAACTTATTGATGTTTGACAGAGATTCTATTCCAGACATATTGCAAGGATTAATCATATCTATAAGCTACAGTTCTCCATCAATAGCTGGCTAAGACTGATCTATAGCTTTTCCTTGCCTAAATTGCTCGTCAAATGATACTCAACCCGCGGTATGACGCTTGGCTGCTAAACGGATAGTATGTAAGTAATGTAAATACTAGGTTTATTACAGGGTTCTTATAACATTCTAGACCTGATAATTAGTGTTAAATTTTCTCAAATGAATTTACATAATTCAACATACATCAAATATTATGTTTCTATAATGGCCTTAGAGTATAATTAGATAATGTTGATTAAGTGTAGTTAACAAGCGATTGTTTATCAGTTGTCCGATCAAACTCAGCATATTGAGTTTGTTTACAATATAAACCCCGACATTTAAGACGTCATTCATAAATACTCAAGATATGTTATTTACCTGACTCACTCAGGTTAAAGGATTAGCATATTGAATTATTATTATCTACTTATTTAATATGAGTTAACAAATCCGATATCAAAACCATTCTTAAACATAAATACATGTATAGCGAAGAATTATTTATGAATTAACTTATGTTTTAGAATTCAAATTCACCACCCCCCATCCCCCCCCCCCCCCCCCCCCCCCAGCGTGCGAGCCATATGCTCGCCTATGCAACAGCCACAAATGCCACTAACTAAATGATTATGGCAATTATTGACAAAATAAGATCGACAATTATGTTGACATTTTATTATATGAAGTATCTACCTTACTAACTTTTATCAAATAAAATTAATTTTTAATTAATTTTAACATTATTATTTAAAACATAAAAACTGATCTCACCCATACAATTGTCGAAGAAAAATAACTCTTAATACCTCTCTACTCTTCAATTATTGTAGTTATCCTGCTTTCAAAATAAAATGGCTTACTGAGACTACGCTCTGTGTATAGCTTTATTATACGAATACTACTAATAATTTTATGAAGAACTCTTTTGTGTTTTTTTCACAGTAAACTATTTGAATATTTTTTCACACGTGTATATGTTTTTATCAATAATTTAGCAAACATGCGTATCTTATAACACTTTTCACATTTTCCAGTAAGCGTATCATTACGTGGGCATATGCTTGAAGGTTATAGGCAAATACATACAACTTTAGATACTTTACATACAATTGTATGCACGCAAACAAGCACGTACCGCAGATACAAATACACAAAGTATAACTGATACCTGCAAACGTATATACCACACGTTTACACACACTATATATGATATCTTCTATATGATTCACAGCTTGTCTTTGAGATATGATAAAATATAAAACGCAGGCTACAATAACAGTCAGAAAAAAACAACAAAAGCGATACGTATTAAGAGTTTATTGGATGTTAATTGGCGCTAAAAATGAAAATTCATTAATACATGAAATGAAAGTGAGATTGGTATTATTTACATCAGTATACATACACTCAACAAAAGATATAATCGCAATATAGTAGACGCGTACCACATAAGAGAAAATTTACAAGAAATAGCTTCACCATCTGTAGAAACTACTATATCTGTTCTGGTCGATTCATCAATCAAAGTGTCGTATTACATGATTATGAAAGCTAGAGACCGTATAGTAGATGTAAGTAGACGTGTGCAACCAAAGAGAAAATTTACAAGAAATGGCTTCACCATCTGTAGAAACTATTATATCTGCTCTGGTCGGTTCATCAATCAAAGTGTCGTATTACATGATTATGAAAGCTAGAGACCGTATAGCAGATGTGAGTAGACGTGTGCCACCTAAGAGAAAATTTACAAGAAATAGTTTCACCATCTGTAGAAACTATTATATCTGCTCTGGTCGATTCATCACTCAAAGTGTCGTATCACATGATTATGGAAGCTTAAGACTGGATGGCAGATGTGAGTAGACGTGTGCCACATAAGAGAAAATTTACAAGAAATGCCTTCAACATCTGTAGAAATTACAATATCTGCTCTGGTCGATTCATCAATCAAAGTGTCGTATTACATGATTATGGAAGCTAAAAAACTGGATGTTAGTAGACGTATGTGTGGAGGAAGACTCCAGAATGAATCTGAGTAGAACCACCGTCCTTCCGCAAATAACTAGCAAACTTTCTCACATAAAGTTTTTGGAGCGAGCAGCAGTTGAACCTACGACCTAAGATGTAAGTGTTCTTAAGACATAGACCACTAGGTTTGTAAACCACTAAAAGCAATCTACATCCATCAACGGAATTAATAACATGAGAGTATAGATTGACAGAGCATGACAAGATACTATGTAATGAAAGCGTTCGTTCGATTAAAGTAAGTTGTCCTATTGCGTGACACCCATGGATGATGGAGTATAAGGAACACATTATTTATCGATTCAAGTTTGTGAGCTTGGTATAATTGTCAATTATCCTGAATGAAAAAGAAAGAGGAGGCGTTCCAGGCCAAATACATATCGCGCTTGCTTCTAAGCACAGGTTGATTAATCCTTTATTTGTGTGAGTGTGGGCGATTTTAAACATCCACTGATTTACAGGAAGACCAGGTAAAATAAAAATATCATAAGTGGAAATTGAGACAGAAGCATGTTTTTGTATTCGTATATTGAATGCATATCGCTAACTGCCTGGAGGACAAAGCAGTTTCATGCACGTTTATATACATGTACAGGCAAATGAAAAAAATGTGAAGATGATCTGACAAGATATTTTAAACATTAACATTGCCAAGAAGTCGAAATGTTTCATGATTTAGAATATATTAAAAAGAAACTATATTTTTCTTTAACGTACAAAGATGTTTGCAAAATGTTAACCCATTTTTAGACACACGCTCTCCTAACACTGACCTAGACGTAGACCTAAATGCAACAAAGTGAAACAATTAAGGACTATGTACATGGCGAAATTGAGATTTGCCTTGATATTTAAAAATGCTAAGGGCTGCACAAATATGCCATATTTCATTAAAATATTGATATTTTATTAATAGATAAGATGTAAAATGCAAAAGGGGTGTGTAGTATTAATACCAGTTGTGCACCACTATGCATATGGGAGACATCAAAGGCCCAATTTTTCGCTAAAGTCGTTTGTTTTAGCAACGATGCTTACGTTCAAAACAAAGGAACCTTTATCAATGTTAAATATTCGTACAGATGCAAGGAGGCTTACTTCTTCGAAATTAATCGTCTTTGCCAGTCACAGGAATACGCCTACTTTGAGTATGATCGAAAATGACGGCGCCATTTTCAAACTGCGACACAGTAACTTTAAATCATATTATCTTTGTATATGATTGGTGACATGGGCAATGCAATACCTCATTTCAAACAGTGATTGCCCACCATCAATTTTCAATACTTCAATCTCCTTAGACACTTCTCGATTACATTTACTTGAACCCAAAACCGAGTCGTGTAATGAATTATTTCACATAGAAACTTGTAGACGAGAGACTAATAACCCAAAAAATAGATTTGTATTAATCCGCCGAATTTTAAACTACTGTAACGATTGTCTTTTATTTGGAATATTTGTTTCACTTGAAGTATATTTTACGAGAGGAAGAGATTTTGATTTCAATTGTGTGAGAAAATGCAACAGTTGACGTTTTCTTACCAAAATTTACTAACACGTGGCTGAACTATTTTTAACCAATTTACTGACTTCCGTATTTCCAGGACACTGTTATGGGTCTTACATGTGAACATCAACTGTCATCTCAGAAATTCATCAATTGTCGAACTTTTGGGAAATAAAGGTAAGTTTTATTTACAAAACCAGTACAAACAGTATTTTATGAATGTTTTTGCAACTTTACGTTTGCTGATCTTTGATACAAAATGCATTAAATAGCATTTTGTTAGGTTTGTTTACATTTTGTTTTGCACGATGTTTAACTGAAGTATCCTGAAAAAATTCCGTGCAAGCAAGCACATGTAGTTTAAAGTCGTGTATGGTGTTCCGTTGTTGCGAACTATGCTGATAACTAAGTATTTGCTGAAGTTTATTTGTTTTGAACTTTTCAAAATATGTTGCACGTTCTGGATTATGCAATAATCATTGAATATGTGATGTGTACATACATTCTTAGATGCATTGTTTTGTGTTATTTTTAACAAAACACACAATGGAAGAAAAAACTGTAGAGTTTGTTGGACACTGTGCAATATGCAAGAATGTGACATTTTATGACAACATGGATAATAAATTGTATTTGATAGCCATTGTGTAGCTGTCGGTATTACGGTCTCATTCACATATTAATTTATAATGGGGAATAAAAGGAAAAAGCACAACGAAAGAAATTCAGCAAAGCCGGAGGGAGATATTGCCAAAAAGGGAACGTAAAATGCCATGTTATGAAAAGGGAAGAGAAGTCGTTCTTACATATTTCGAAGGAAACAACATCGTATGTACAGCTATACCAATTAATTAGAAAAATCTGTTCTAAAAATGGTAAGACATCAACAAAATTTATTGTTCGACGTATATCAATTTTCAAAATGAAACGTATAAAAGAATATAAACTTGGAAGTAGAAGTCTCAAATTTATGATATGCAGTAACAATAACATTGGCAATGATGGCTATAGAATTATGAACTTGGAAATGTTGCAAATTGTCATGTAGCTGACATTACTACACATGGAATAAAGTGTACGGCAGCACATGCATTCGTTGCAGAAGGTAAGAAACCAATATTAATTGAAAGTGAAATTTCCAAATATGGATTGGCCAGTATTCTTTGCATAAAATGTCATGGCTGTCAAAAAACATTTCGGCTGAAGACAAGTCCAGACACGAGCATCCCTGATGGTACCAGTAAAATATATAATGACGTAGATATTAGACCTGTATGAGGTACAATGTCAAGTGGTGCTGGGGCGTCTTCAATGAATTAAGTTTTAGGGACTATGTCTGTGCCCACAATGGACCGGAGGACTTTTTCGAAAATTGAAGATAAAATTGGAAGTTGGTGGGAGGGTATTTTGAAAGAAGAAATGATGAAAGCTAGTGCAGAGGAAAAGAGGTAGTGGATAGTTAGGAATGATTTTGATGATGGTGTCCCTGCAGTAACGGTTGTAGTAGATGGCGGTTGGAGTAAAAGAGCACATAAGCACACATACAATGCAACTGGAGGTGTGTCTGTTATAATTGGGGCTGAAACTAAAAAGCTGCTTTATTTAGGTGTTCGTAACAAATACTGTTATATATGTAGTAAGGCAGGTTCTGCAGATGTGGAGCCTACGGATCACAAGTGTTATAAAAACTGGAGTGAGAGTTCCAAGTCTATGGAGGCTGACATTATTGCCGAAGGATTTTTGGAATCAGAATCTATGCATACTATTCGATACATGAGTGTTATTGCGGACAGCGACAGTTCTGTGTATACCAAAAATACAGGAGACAGTGCCAGTGTGTGGAAGAAAAGTGAGAAAATTGGAGTGTGCAAATCATGCTTGCAAGTGCTTCAGAAGCAGTCTGGAGAATCTTATTGCTGAAAAGCCACATTATAAAGTAAAGGGTAAACTTACAAAAACTAACTACATGAAACTAACAACAGCAGTTCGTTGTGCAATTAGAATGAACAGCAAACCAAAAAATTCACGACAACTTGCACATGATATTTGAAACTCAATTCATTACATATATTTTTTGGATATCATGATAAATGTTCCAACTTCTGTCAGAAAAGACCCACAAATAAAAAATATATTACTGTTGACGACAAAGCAAAGAAGATGATGACATTGATGATAGTGGTGATTTATTTGCAAAGCAGACCGAATATTGGACATTTGGAAATGAAAAAGAAGAGGAACATTCGAGATATGCCTGCAATGCATCTGTTGATGAGTTGGGCTTAAAATATATAATCAGAGATGTGTCAGTTTTTTTTAACCGGCTTGCTGAAAAAAGTACAAGACTTATTGGTTACTTCACCCCAAATCTTGCAGAAAGTTGGATGTCAATAAGATCCTAATTGGATGGTAGCAAAATAATAAATAGATGTAACCGAGGGTCATGGCATGCTATGTGTTGGGGTGGTGCGCTCCGTAAAAACCTTGGAGCTGTTTGGTCACCCATTGCATTTCAGAGGGCAACCGGTATTAGACAAGGTACTATTTTCTGCCAACAATTTCAGCAAAGAACGAAGCATTAAAATACCTCTCTGAAAACTCAACAAACGGAAAAGTCCAAAACGCAAAGAAAAAAGAGGAACTTTATTTCATTAAATGTTGCAGTCAGTAAAAAGGCAAAGAGTGACTATGGGCCTAACACTTTGGATGATACACCAGAGGTGTCCGATTCAAAATATTAATAACTTTTTGATCGTTTGATCGGTTTCTCACTAAGGTGGTTTGTGAAGATGTATCTAAAATCTCCATAATTGAAAAACAAACACGTGACAGTCAAGATGTGAAAAATGGAAAATCGAGAGAAAATTGAGATTGACAAGCTCAAATTTTGGAAAGGTTATGGCAAGAAAACAACTACAACAACAACAAATCTAGTCAAAGACCAGTTATACAGTAACTTTGTTGGAAATATAAATACAATTTGAGGACTTGCTCTGGGAGAAAACACTGTCATTGAATACAAAAATGCAAAACCAGAAATCACTTCAGTACAACCTGTGGGATTAGTAATTTTAAAAGACCATCCACATTTTGAAACATCTACTGATGGAAAAGTAACTGACAATAGTGTAAATTTTCGCTTATTAGAAATAAAAAAAATACTGCAAAACAACCTATAATTATTATTTGAAGCAGCAAGTAGTAATCCAGGATTTCTTCTCTACGTCAGCAACACATGTTCCAAAAAATAAGCATTGAAAAAGCCACACACATCATTTACCAAGTCCACGGTCAGCTTAACATTTGTGATTATGAATGGTTGGATTTTGTTGTAAGAAGGAGTAATCCACATGAATTACACATAGAACGCATGTATAAGAGATAGAGCGGAACACTATCATTGAACCAAAATTAACTATGTTTTACAAGAAATTCAATTGCAAGAATTGGCTTAACCACGATACCATACATTTTCTGGAATTCGAAGGCCTCAGTCTCCATGGGTAAGTTGGTAAATTACCATTTCAAAAGGGTTTGTTTTCTATTTTCTAAGCCAATATTTGTTTGTTTGTATGCTAAATAATATCAGTCATTTATAATCTATTGAGTGTACAGTGTAAAGAATACCTGCCTTAGTGCCACTGGACAAAAAAGGCTATTTATTGATTAAGTTATTAATTAAAGCATCAATTTTATGGTAACTAGGGCTACCAGACCCTAACCAATGTTTCCTGTGATCTTTTAAGGATAACAAGTACTCAATCACACACCATCTTCACAAGTAACTAATACGTACTTCAGTCAGCACTATTTTAAAGAGGTGTATGATAATGAGACTTTGGATGGACAGGTTTTCAAACTCATACCCTGGATTGATAGTCAGAAGCCTTCGTGACTGAGCTTACTTGCATTTGCTATGAAACGAAAATGCTATAAAGTTATAATGCAATGGATAGATTGTAATTCGGTCACGCAACAGGTTGCATGTTAGATTCCCAGCATGACCCAATGGAGTCTAAAAACCCATGGTATTGGTTCGACCTAGGAAGTGGACTTGAAAGCAATTCATAGAAGCTTTTAAATTTCTCAGAAATTGTCATTAAATTATTTAGTATATTACGGTAATTATATAAATCATAAATTTCCAGTTTTCCATACCAGAGTAAATAGTAGAGCCACCATGCAGTATCCTAATATATATTGGCCCCTTCACTTTTAAAAACTTCAAATTCATAATTCATATGAATAATGTATCAAATTTTACTGATTCCTCATAAAATATATTTAGTCATCATTTTTTTATATCTTTTTTATAACACTCTTCACCCTTAATGGCAGTGAAATATGTCCTTCGCACAACGATACTTTTGTATAAATTTAGGAAAAGTCAGTTATGAAAAAAATATTTGACTGATTGTGGCCAGATGGACAAAGTAATGTTGTGTTTGCATAGTATCACATGCTCTAACATGAAAAAAACTTCCATGTGACGTTTGACTCAATTTGAAATAACTGACCAAATGGTTGGATAAAAAAGTGCTGTTAGTACCAGGCTACAACCAGATTGCTAAATTCCTTATAGCCTTCTAACAGTACAGCAGCTGATAACTTTATGTTGAAAATGTTAGTTTAAACTTGTATTGTGTTCATAAATTTTGCTTCACTCAACATGTATTGTATTAATATATTTTGCAGTATGATCCTAAAACTGTGAAAAGACAGGCATTACCCGGTACAACTGTCGGAGGTGGATCTCAGCTTTCGTCTATACCCCAATCCAATCCATGCGATCCAAAAACAATTGTTCATGTATTTGCTGTTGATATATATTACTTGTCAGTTATAGGTTGACTACTTAAATTCAAATATTTTGATATTTACTGAGTACGTTAAAAAAACACAACAATTTATGCATGTGAAATCCCAGTGACAACAGTTCAGACACTGCGGGTTACCACAATTCCGGAAATTAATGTCTGAAATTCACTAACAACAATAAAAAAATCGTCTTTAAAATGTTAATGGTGAAGCAAAATAAAAAAATGAATGTGAAACACATTTTATGACGTTTTCATTTTTGTTCTTTATTCAATGTAAACGGAGATAATTTTAAATTTGGGAATAATTACATCAACCAACTTTATTTTTGACAATGAATGTATTTTTGTCAACTCATGGAGTTGTTGTCAATGTTGTTGCAATCTCATACCCATATTGTGCGAACTTTTGAAAAAATAATTTGTTGAGTAAACTTGATAGAACAAAAATGTATAAAATTAATATAGAATGCTGATGAAAATGTTGCGTTTTTAAATGAACTAAGTGTACAATTCTTAGTTTATTGCAGTATATGATTAATACATTATTTCTAAATCTAATCTGTTTAATACAATATTATTTTGAGATAAATATTTTACATATTTAAATATTTTGTTGATGGTGATAATACAATGTTCAAATAATGCTCACATGGGTCTTAAAAACACATGTTAACTATTTTATGATAATCAGGCGTGCTACCAACTGAGCTAACCATGGCTGGTCCGTAATAGAGATTAATGTGGTCATGAATTACTTCAAGGACATGCTCATTGATTTCTGTATAAATTGATACAAACTTGTATTATAAATGTGTATTTATATTTCAGTCTCATACTGTTTCTGGTACAAATGTTCAGTCGACTAAATCTGAGGAGACAGCATGCGCTCAGCCAAGCACTAACACTGCAAGTACACATGTGGTATGTTTTACCCAAAAAGGGTACAATTCTTAAAATATCAATTGTTAACACATGGCTTTCATGCTTCCAATGGATCATTTCATTAGCTCACCTGGTCATATGAGGTCTTGCTATCATATAGTGTCCTTTGTTGTTGTTATCTGTAAACTTTTTACATTTTAATTTCTCCAAAACCACTCTGACAAATTTAACCACACTTTACAGGAATGTTCCTTTTATGTTTCTCTACTTAGTTTGTTTTCACTATGACATCCAAAATGCTGCAAATGTCAATAAAACATTATGATTGGATGATTTTAAAAAGACTTTTCTGTGTAACAACTGATATAGAATTGAACCAATTGTTCATTGAATGGTTCTTGAATACATAAGTGTATGTTTACTTCTGATCCCGAGTTAAATATGGCACAGTGAATTATGAACAACTATCAAAACAACTTATCCACAATCAGTAAAATCTAAACGGAACCAAATGTTGTACGAATGATAATCGAATACTGAGTTTGGTCTACATTGGATGGAATGTTAATCAAGATTTAAGTAATTGCCTTTTTAAAAAATATATCATGTACATACTAAGAATTGTGTTAACACCACCCATACATCATTTACAGGCTCTTAACAGGTACAGTTGCAATGTTTTTACTACGACTGGGTTTTATCTAACTTACACAAATACTTTTGTAAATCACTTAAGTACTACATATTTGCATAATCATATCATAATTAATATAAGATCTAAAGAAATACCTGTGTTTCCGCTAACATGCCCAAATATATATATATATAATAGTTTTTATTTAATTTTACATTTTATTTAAAATGTTTATATTAAAGTACATCTCATATATATACACACCCCTATCATGTATAAAATAATGTAGAATCAACACACACAAGGACGGTTATCGGAGGCATTTGTGGACAAATCACACTGGTTGAAGAACTTTTGATTTTGGTTTGAAGTGCAGATGGAAAACTCCGTCTCAAGAGATAACAGTTATCATGAGTTTTCCAACCACACCTCAAACCGTGAAATATACTTTTTCTTGTCTACAACCGTAACTGTGTGATTTTTAGCTCAACTGTTCTGAGAATAAAGAGAGGTATTCTACTCACACGGGCGTCAGCGTCACACCTTTGTTAAAGTTTTGCAATGACTAAGTTAGATAGCTCTTGGATGAATAGAATGCAAACTATTGCCCTTTGACTTTGAAAGTATATTTAAAGATTTGCATGCATGAACCATCAAGTTCATATCACAACAAACACTCAGAATATTTTATTGAAACTCAACAGCCTTTTCAAGTATTAGATTGAAACTTCATACACGGTATTGCATGCCTACTCAATTGAGTCAGTAAGATAACTGTTGCTTGGATTTGTCATCAGTCTCAATCAAAGTGTGTACTTTTGTGACAAATATTCGAATAGTCGAGCGTGATGTCCCTCCTACAGCTATTGTTTAAGATGATTATTTCGGTTTATTTCTAATATAAGCGAAAAGATACCATATAAATTGTGACTGAATATATCATAGTGGAGGATTTTATGAATAGCGTTATGTAAAAGCGCAAGGAGGGTAGGATATGTGTGTCTACGATGAATAATCCTTAACCAGTAAAAATTCGCGAAAATCCATATCTGTTATGCATAAACTAGCCTTATTATGGCAACTTATATTATATTTGTCAAAAAACATGAAAAGTTGGCAGGGTATAACTGATATTTTATTTTCTAAATCAAAACTATATACCATAAAAGAAAAAGTCAGTTTTCAAAAATTATATATTGATTATCCATTATCATTATGGTGCTCATTTTCAGTTCAGTTTCACATGACTAATTTAATGATATCCCAATGACTAATTTTCCATCAAAATTTACAAAATGTACACTTTCATATATAGGTATCATCTTAAAAATGAAATAGCAAAAACACGAGCAGACAATATACCCTTTTCATGATCAATTTCATCTTAGATTATAATAAATTTGGTTTTTAACTGAATTAATAAAACAACATCTTAATTACTTTCATTTTGACATGCCAACATCCTTAAATAATTCAATGTATCCAGTATCCATTAAACTGCATCAAAATTAGTCTTTAATCTAAAATTATTTTTTTTATTTACAAACAGTAAGGTTTTTTTTTTTTAAAGATAACAGTTAATTTGATTGTTTCTGCCAAGCAAAAAACAACTTTCAAGACAGCGGTAAAAAATATGATTGTCGGGTTAGAGGAAACACAGATATTTTTCGGCCTTATATAAATATTAAAAAAGTTTTATTTTTATGTGTTTTACTGCTATTACAAATTAAATACACATACAATTATATTCCTAACAGCTATCTAGGAGACAGAGTACCAGGAGAAACGTGTGCACCAAATTCGTTGGAAGGCGAATCAGACACAAGTGGGAAAAAGACGCAAAGAAAACCTAATGGTTCAATGGTACAGTACTGGAAGTACTGAAAGGAAGAGACGGCACAAGTACAGCTGTATATGAAGTGCAGTATGAAAACAAAAACGAACCATGTGAAGTTGAAAACCTGCATGCAGATTTTACATGTGGTTCTGTTTACTTCATTGATATATAATGTACCCAATATTTATTAACATTTGAAATATTTAACATAAAGACAATTATGTGCAAGTAACTTGTAATCAGAGTGGAAAGTCACAGTGTTGAAAGAGGACAGACTAGCTTACCATTTCAAAGTTAAATATCAAAGTGACATTGACCAGCATTACCTCCAGCTGTATTGTGTCTTAGTACTGTACAGCATTGTTGAATGTGAATTGTCGTGCTTACTATTAAAGGGTCGTCATCAGCACATGCAGTCGTACTCTTGTCTCGGTATTCTATAACATCAGTGATTGTCAATTGTTGTGGTTGCTGTTTAGAAGTTATATACTGAAGTGTCGTCATCAGCATATGCACTCGAACTTTTGTCTCGGAATTCTACAAATCAGTGATTGTGAATTGTCGTGGTTACTGTTTAGAAGTTATATACTGAAGTGTCGTCATCAGCATATGCAGTCGAACTACTGTCTCGGTATTCTACAACATCAGTGATTGTGAATTGTTGTGGTTGCTGTTTAGAAGTTATATACTGAAGTGTCGTCACCAGCATCAGTATGCAGTCGAACTCTTGTCTCGGTATTCAACAACACCAGTTATTGTGAATTGTCGTGCTTGCTGTTTAGAAGTTATATACTGAAGTGTCGTCATCAGCATATGCAGTCGTACTCTTGTCTAGGTATTCTACAACATCAGTAATTGTGAATTGCTGTTGCTGCTGTTTAGAAGTTATATACTGAAGTGTCGTCATCAGCATAATTATGCAATCGTTCTCTTGTCTCGGTATTCTACAACATCAGTGATTGTGAATTGTTGTGGTTGCTGTTTAGAAGTTATATACTAAAGTTTTGTCATCTACATATGCAGACGTACTCTTGTCTCGGTATTCTACAACATCAGTGATTGTGAATTGTTGTGGTTGCTGTTTAGAAGTTATATACTGAAGTGTCGTCAACAGCATAGTTATGCAGTTGTACTATTGTACTGGTATTCTACAACATCAGTGATTGTCAATTGTCGTAGTTGCTGTTTAGAAGTTATATACTGAAGTGTCGTCATCAGCTTATGCAGTCGAACTCTTGTCTTGGTATTCTACAACATCAGTAATTGTGAATTGTTGTGGTTGCTGTTTAGAAGTTATATACTGAAGTGTCGTCAACAGCATAATTATGCAGTTGTACTCTTGTACTGGTATTTTACAACATCAGTGATTGTCAATTGTCGTGGTTGCTGTTTAGAAGTTATATACTGAAGTGTCGTCATCAGAATAATTATGCTGTTGTACTCTTGTATTGGTATTCTACAACATCAGTAATTGTGCATTGTTGTGGTTGCCGTTTATAAGTTATATACTGAAGTGTCGTCATCAGCATAATTATGCAATCGTACTCTTGTCACGGTATTCTAAAACATCTGTGATTGTATGTTGTTATGGTTGCTGTTCGGAAGTTATATATTGAAATGTCGTCATCAGCATAATTATGCAGTCGTACTCTTGTCTCGGTATTCTACAACATCAGTGATTGTGAATTTTTGTAGTTGCTGTTTAGAAGTTATATACTGAAGTGTCGTCATCAGCATCATTACGCAATCGTACTTTTGCCTCGGTATTCTACAGCACCAGTGATTGTGAACTGTTGTGGTTGCTGTTTAGAAGTTATAAACTTAAGTGTCGTCATCGGCATGATTATGCAGTTTTACATTTGAACTGGTATTGTACAACATAAGTGATTGTGAATGGTCGTAGTTGCTGTTTAGAAGTTATATACTGAAGTGTCGCCATCAGAATGATTATGCAGTTGTACTCTTGTATAGGTATTCTACAACTTCAGAGATGGTGCATTGTTGTGGTTGCCGTTTAGAAGTTATATACTGAAGTGTCGTCATCAGCATAATTATACAGTCGTACTGTTGTCTCGGTATTACACAACAGCAGTGATTGTGAACTGTTGTGGTTGCTGTTTAGAAGTTATATACTGAAGTGTCGTCATCAGCATAATTATGCAGTCGTACTCATGTCTCGGTAATCTGCAACATCAGTGATTGCGAATTGTTGTGGTTGCGGTTTAGAAGTTATATACTGAAGTGTCGTCATCAGCATAATTATGCAGTTGTACTCTTGTATAGGTATTCTACAAAATCAGAGATGGTGCATTGTTGTGGTTGCCGTTTAGAAGTTATATACTGAAGTGTCGTCATCAGCATAATTATACAGTCGTACTGTTGTCTCGGTATTACACAACAGCAGTGATTGTGAACTGTTGTGGTTGCTGTTTAGAAGTTATATACTGAAGTGTCGTCATCAGCATAAGTATGCAGTCGTACTCATGTCTCGGTTATCTGCAACATCAGTGATTGCGAATTGTTGTGGTTGCGGTTTAGAAGTTATATACTGAGGTGTCGTCATCAGCATAATTATGCAATCGTACTCTTGTCTCGGTATTCCACAACATCAGTGATTGTGAATTGTCGTGGTTGCTGTTTAGAAGTTATATACTGAAGTGTCATCATCAGCATAACTATGCAATCGTACTTTTGTCTCGGTATTCTACAACATCAGTGATTGTGAATTGTTGTGGTTGCTGTTTAGAAGTTATATACTGAAGTGTCATCATCAGCATAATTATGCAGTCGTACTTTTGTCTCGGTATTCTACAACATCAGCAATAGTGAATTGTCGAGCTTGCTCTGTAGAATTTATGTACTGAAGTGTCATCATCAGCATAATTATGCAATCGTACTTTTGTCTCGATATTCTACAACATCAGTGATTGTGAATTGTTGTGGTTGCTGTTTAGAAATTATATACTGAAGTGTCGTCATCAGCATAATTATGCAATCGTACACTTGTCTCGGTATTCCACAACATCAGTGAATGTGAATTGTTGTGGTTGCTGTTTAGAAGTTATATACTAAAGTGTCGTAATCTGCATATGCAGTCATACTCTTGTCTCGGTATTCCACAACATCAGTGAATGTGAATTGTTGTGGTTGCTGTTTAGAAGTTATATACTAAAGTGTCGTCATCTGCATATGCAGTCATACTCTTGTCTCGGTATTCTACTACATCAGTGATTGTGACTTGTTGTGGTTGCTGTTTAGAAATTATATACTGAAATGTCGACATCAGGATAGTTATGCAGACGCACTCTTGTCACGGTATTCTAAAACACCAGTGATTGTAAATTGTTGTTGTTGCTGTTTAGAAGTTATATACTGAAATGTCATCATCAGCATAATTATGCAGACGAACTCTTGTCTCGGTATTCTAAAACATCAGTGTTTGCGAATTGCTGTGGTTGCTGTTTAGAAGATATATACTGAAGTGTCGTCATCAGCAAATGCAGTCATACTCTTGTCTCGGTATTCTACAACATCAATGATTGTGAATTTTTGTGGTTGCTGTTCAGAAGTTACATACTGAATTGTCATCAGCCGTATAATTATGCAGTCGTACTCTTGTCTCTGTATTCTACAACATCAGTGATTGTGAATAGTTGTGGTTGCTGTTTAGAAGTTATATACTGACGTGTCGTCATCAGCATAATTATGCCATCGTACTCTTGTCTCGGTATTCTACAACATCAGTGATTGTGAATTGTTGTGGTTGCTGTTTAGAAGTTATATACTGAAGTGTCGACATCAGCATATGCAGTCATACTTTTGTCTCAGTATTCTAGAGCATCAGTGATTGTGAATTGTTGTTGTTGCTGTTTAGAAGTTATATACTGAAGTGTCGTCATCAGCATATGCAGTCGTACTGTTGTCTCGGTATTCTACTACATCAGTGATGGTAAATTGTCCTGGTTGCTGTTTAAAAGTTATATACTGAAGTGTCGTCATCAGCATAATTATGCAGTCGTATTCTTGTCTCGGTATTCTACAACATCAGTGATTGTGAATTGTTGTGGTTGTTGTTTAGAAGTTATACACTGAAGTGTCGTTATCAGCACAATTATGCAGTCGTATTCTTGTCTCGGTATTCTACAATATTAGTGATTGTGAATTGTCGTGGTTGCTGTTTAGAAGTTATATACTGAAGTGTGGTCATCAGCATAATTATGCAGTCGTACTCTTTTCTCGGTATTCTACAACATCAGTGATTGTGTATTGTTGTGGTTGCTGTTTAAAAGCTATATACTGAATTGTCGACATCAGCATTATTATGCAGTCCCACTTTTGTCTCGGTATTCTACTACACAAGTGATTGTGAATTGTTGTGAATGCTTTTTGGAAGCTATATACTGAATTGTCGACATCAGCATAATTATACAGTCGTACTCTTGTCTCGGTTTTCTACAAGATCAGTGTTTGTGAATTGCTGTGGTTGCTGTTTAGAAGTTTTATACTGAAGTGTCGTTATCAGAATAATTATGTAGTCGTACTCTTGTCTCGGTATTCTACAACATCAGTGATTGTGAATTGTCGTGCTTGCTGTTTAGAAGTTATATACTGAAGTGTCGTCATCAGAATGATTATGCAGTTGTACTCTTGTCTCGGTATTCTACAACATCAATGATTGTGAATTATTGTGGTTGCTGTTTAGAAGTTATATACTGAAGTGTCGTCAACAGCATAATTATTCAGTCGTATTATTTTCTTGGTATTCTACAACACCAGTGTTTGTGAATTGTTTTGGTTTCTGTTTAGAAGTTATATACTTAAGTGTCGTCGTCAACATAATTATGTAGTCTTACTCTTGTCTCGGTATTCTACAACACCAGTGATTGTGAATTGTTGTGCTTGCTGTTTAGAAGTTATATACTAAAGTGTCGTCATCAGAATAATGATGCAGTCGTTCTTTTGTCCCGGTATTCTACAACATTAGTGATTGTAAATTGTCGTTCTTGCTGTTTAGAAGTTATATACTGAAGTGTCATCATCAGCATATGCAGTCATACTCTTGTCTCGTTATTCTTCAACATCATTGATTGTGAATTGTTGTGGTTGCTGTTTAGACGTTATATACTGAAATGTCGTCATCAGCATAATTATGCTGTCGTTCTCTTGTCGTTTTGGTATTCTACAACATCAGTGATTGTAAATTGTTGTGGTTGCTGTTTATAAGTTATATACTGAAGTGTCGTCATCAGCATATGCAGTCGTACTTTTGTCTCGGTATTCTACTACATCAGTGATTGTAAATTGTCTTTGTTGCTGTTTAGAAGTTATATACTGAAGTGTCGTCATCAGCATAATTATGCCGCCGTACTCTTGTCTCGGTATTTTACAACATCAGTGATTGTGAATTGTCATGGTTGCTGTTTATAAATTATATACTGAAGTGTCATCATCAGCAGTCGTATCGGTATTCTACAGTAGCAGTGAATATATATGTTTTTGCACGTACGGTATAAAATATATATATCAATGTGACTTCGTTTATCTCCAGCTGTATCATATAAAATGAAATGAATATAAACTTTGGACCAGTAAGTGTTGTGAATTTGCTTTCAAGCTAAGTGCTGAGGAATATTTTCTTATTTCACAGTTAAATTGTATTTGCAATAGTAATAAGGTAAATTCCGACTATTTCATTCATAGAAGATAAATAGTTTTCGATATACCCAAAGGAAGAAATAACATTACAGGTATATTTAGTAAAAAATGTAAAATACTTGTTTAACTTATTTATTTTTTATATTCTCGCTCACTATAAATCTGTTTTGGGTTATCACACTAGTGTGAAATCAAGAATTGCTGTTATTACCCTATTATAACAATTTGTATCAGTGATATAATTTCATGTGCCAATCATAACATTCGAAACAAAAATTGTTCCGTCATGTCTTAAAGCCTTGTTGTTAATTTGATCATAAGAAAATCACCAACGGGCAATCATACAGTGTATTGGTGTGTAATAGGAACTACTTTTTTATATAAATGGACACATTTGAAATGTTATATTTTTGGATTGAGTGTGTCTACTTTTTCGATAAATGTAAGCAAATGGAGATATTATTTAAAATTTTAGAACTGGTTGTATCTAGAAAAATAATTGGACTTGATAAATACAATGTTATTTTAACAGGTAAATGAGTTTTAGACATCTTTTTCTTGTAGTGAACTTTATAAAAATAAACACAAACTGTATTTTATTAAAAACCCCTTTTAATAATACGCAATAATTTATGATATTGTTTACATACATATTATCACATGATAATACAATGTCTCATGTGAAACAACCGCATATGATCAAATTCATGTTCAGTACCCCACCCACTTTTTTCTAATTTCCTTAAGCCACGACTTATTACACACTATTCCAAAACGTCCGGATTATATGAATTTTAATTCATAGTACAATAAGAAATCAATGACTTTCATCAAAAATGTTCTTTTTTTCCTGGTTATTGTGAAATATAATTGAAAACAACATTGCATATCCCATTTTTTCTTATAACAACTGACGGAAATGTATATTCCGGAGTATTTAGACAAGTACGCAATGACAAATCTAATACAAGTATACTGAGTACATTTAAAACGAACAATATATACTAAGATGTGAAATCTCATTGACAACAGTTCAGACAATACGGTTACTGCAATGTCGGTCATTAGTGGCTGAAATTCACTAACGACAATCGAAAAATCGTCTTTAATACATTGATGGTGAAACAAATTTAAATAAAAAAATAGTGTGATTTTGTTCTTTATACAATAAAAAGGGAGATCATTTGAAATTTGATATTTGTGAATGAGTATATCTACCAAGTTCTACATTGTTTTGTTAATTAATTTGTTTTTTCAACTCATGGATTCATTGTCAATTTTGTTATAACAATTGCATAGATACTAGACAAAGTAATCTTATCACTAAATTAGTGTATTTGAGTAAGAAGTGATAACTTCTCTCCGAGTTAAGTTTCCTGCAATTTGTTACCTATGTGTGAACAATTGAATGTGGTTTTCGTTGAGTAAACTTGATAGATCGAAACCGTGTATTAAATTATAATAAAATGCTAAGAAAATGCTGATGAAATTGTTGCGTTTTTAAATGTACCAAGCATGTAATAATCAAGGGGGTGGGGTGATAATAAATGACCTACCTTAGCGTAACTCAACGATTCAATCAAGTTCCAGTAGAATATGATATATATCCAATCTGTTATTCCAAGTCACACAATGAATGTTTGTCACAGTTTCAGTTAATAAGCAACAATATTCATCCTTCATATTGTATTGTTTGGTGTTCCATTACACTTTCAATAATCATGCCGCAGTACTCCCTCACTTGGTGACACTAGCACATTCTTTTACCCCCCTCCCCCCCCCCCCCCCTCCACCGGTGATTAAAACCCGAACTTATCTACCGCAATCGAATTAAGGGAGGGTGTGGTTAGGGTGTTGACACTGTTTTAACACCATACCTTCCGCCACCGTAGCGGTATACTATAACATTGTGAAAATAATGGCACATCTGTTTTGAATTTCGCAATATTTCGTTTCAATATACATATCTCATTTTTTACAATAAACAGCAAAGAGGGTACATACAATAATATGTCACATGTTACGTGCAATAAACACAGTCCGGCATACCTCAGTAAGATAAATGTAATCACTATTTAGACGGAAATATCCGGAATAGTCGAGAACACAACACATTCACGGATGAGCGAGTATTTTAGATCCGACATACCTCATATATGCACAGTGTAAGTTACATAGAGGCGTGTAGCGTACTGTACGCACACTGTGTTAAGTATTATGTTCAAAACGCATAATTTATATTTATATCAAAATCACATGAATTCACTTCCTTAATATTTTTTAAATCAATATCACATGCTGCTTAGAAAAAAATGAATTTTATTCAAACGAAGAGATAGATATCAAATCATCTAATCAAACTGTTCTGATGGTCAAATGACAAAAAAGTCAAAACCAGTCAAATAATCATCTGAATAATAAAAGTCACTTCTACTAGAAGTTGAAAATTAACTGTTATGTGAAAATTACGATGAAAACAAGTTATATGAGTAAGTTAAACACGATTAAACACGGCTAAGAATTCATCGATTTATCCATAATTGAGTTACAGGGTTCGCACATTGAGTGCACGGGAAACTCGTTGTAACGAAACGGGAGTATAAACAGGCAAATGAGACAAATAAATGTTGTTTGCATAGCCAAGTCATGTGCATATTTAATACAGTTCGATATAAATGCAAGTAAACTATAGGACTATATTCATGAGGATACAATTTCAAGTTTTACCACACGAAGAACCCTTACCTATCATCAAATAAAAACAATAAAGTTTATAATGCACTATTTTGCATGATGAAGAGGACATTTGAAACTTATTTTATACTCTTCAAGGAAAAAGTGCCATTTCAAAGTATTTGGTTTAATCAACACATGATTTCATTTAAAGTTTATCAGATATAATAGTGGTGCTGAACCACCCATCTGCTTCTGTGGTTCAGTCTTTAATGTGAAATACTTTATTGTTGTATAAATACTTTAATGTTGTATAAATACTTTATTGTTGTATACATACTTTAATGCTGTATAAATACTTTATTCTTTATTGTTGTATAAATACTTTAATGCTGTATAAATACTTTATTCTTTATTATTGTATAAATACTTTAATATTGTATAAATACTTTATTGATGTATAAATACTTCATTCTTTATTGTAGTATAATACTTTATTGTTGTATAATACTCTATTTTTTATTGTTGTATAAATACTTTATTGTTGTATAAATACTTTAATGTTGTATAAATACTTCATTCATTATTGTTGTATAAATACTTTAATGTTGTATAAATACTTTATTGTTGTATTATTACTTTATTGTTGTATAAATACTTTATTGTTGTATACAAACTTTAATGTAACGAAGCTTGAATACAGGCAATTGTGTCGCATATGATTGTCAAATAAGTCTCATTAAATAATCAAACGAAACATTTTATAATTATAAAAGTCATAAAAATGTAGTTGATGTTGTATATTGTTAAGCGTAGCTTTCAACAATTGTTCAGTTATATTATGCCAGTGTCTACTTGAGACAGTATTCTGAGCGCTGCCACACTGGAGAATCAATGCCCACCTAGTCACATTGTCCTCAAAATTCTGAGACGAAGCTTTGGTATGAACCGGTTGCGGATCAAACACACGACCTTTCGCATGCGAGGAGGACGCTCTACCCCTTTCAGGCGTTGTGAAAACATACACATATAAAACACAAACACGCACCTACAAGAAATTTAGACTAAAAGTATGAAATGTATAAATAAGTGAACATGAAGCGATTTTCACTCCAAGTACCCATGCAAGCCAACATGTGGGGATAGTGTATTCCCTCCACTAGTTTGAGTGTACGGGGGATGGGGAAGGGGAGGGGACTTCTCCGTTATTTTTCAATATTTAAAACACTAACTGTTGTTTCGAGTTTATGATAATACATAAGGTTGTCATTTATTACAGCTATTTGGAATTTGGGTACGTTTAGATATTTTTATTTAAGAAAACATGAAAAAGCATATACAATTGATCTGAAATACCCATTTATAACGAAAATAAACATAAGTTCTGGGTATTTTGGATGAATTGAACATATACTTGACAAAAAACAACAACTTGATGGGGGACTTATCAAGATCCTTTGCTTCTGCCTGTGTTCAGGTATTGTTGTCTGAAATATCATTTGTTCACAATGTCATACATGTAAACCGGGCAGAGGGGTCTTCCCGTCTTGGCTCTACGCCTTTCTTTTCATGTGTACAGAAAATAAGATTTATTCGATAGATTCGACCCGATAACCATCATTATAATGACTCGTTTTAATGTTTTATTTTAACTAAAACCTATATGAGCAGAGTTCAGTTTCACTAAACATATCAAGCTGAAATTTTCATTAACTAAAAAATTTCTCTAAATGATTTTTTTACTCATTACACCTTAAAGGGAGTATATCAGGTAAAGAAGCGATATAAATATCTTAAAAATAATATTATTTTAAAATTGATAAAAGTATCTCATTACCATTAATAAATGAAATCCGAATGGTTTGGTACGTCAATTCCACCAAAATGTGACAAAATCGGTATTTGAATTGCGTGTAAACCTGTATAATGGATGAAATCAAAATCCAAATGAATTTACGTGACCCATTTAATACGTCACAAAATTGTTACAATTTTAAGCAGGATATCTATTTAGTCTAACCTAAGGTCTCACTTAAGAATTTCCTCCCTTACATGACGGTAGCAAGTTCTTACGCCCACGAAATTAGAGCTGTGTACAGCGGTTGGGCAATTTTTTGTTAGCATAAAATGTCATATTTCCATTTTCATGATTTCTGCCAAGAATGACACTGGGAACTGTTTGATGAAACTATAACAGTTTAAAGATGCGTAGTGATACACTGCAACAAATGGGCAGAATTGTCAAAAATGAAGGGGTGCCATCAAACCATCGAAATTGTGAAAATGCAACCTGGTCAACCCAATGTGTTTTTTTTTGCATAAATGGACCAACAGAGGACTATCTATGTGAACAAGGCACTTTTAGAAGCATTGGTAATGTATCCAGTGTTCCAGAAGTGCATGTCTCTATGTGTAGAACAATACAAAATTAATTCTTATGTGAGACGCTTAGCCCAAATTAGGAAATCCCTTTAAATATATAATTTGGCATGTTTAAATAGATATCTTTTTGGCAAATCGGATGACATTTTTTACCTAAATTACCTTTACTTTAGTGGTGCGTTTTCAAAGTCCCTGATTGTACAGATACAAATGTATGAATCGTGACAGTTATTTAGAGAGCTCGTAGGCCAGTATTTGCCATGTCTGTGACAATGGCATATGTTGTATTTGCCATATCTGCGACAATGGTATATGGAGAAAGACGATATCCATTTTCTACTGCACGGTCCAGTGTTCAATGATTTAATAATATGAGATACTTCAGCAATGCACGTTTAACTTGCAATATTGATGTCAGTGATTTTGTTCATTTAATGAAACAGATTCATAGCTATTGGCATATTTGTTGATTGAACCATATGAAAAGCACACAGTAGCATTACACAACCGATAATTTAGATTTGGTTTATTTACTTATGTACTCATTTATTAATGAATGAATAAATGAATGAATGAATGAATGAATGAATGAATGAATGAATGAATGAATGAATTGCACGAGTTATTGTTCTCGATCTATTCGCCAATCAATTTCAGGTAGAACTTTATTTATATATTTCACTTTCCGTTTAGTAAAGCAAATCGCTTTAGAATATAAGTTGTTGTATTTATAAAGCAATAATTGTAATATTATTTCATGCGTATATCATTGCCAGTGTGACATGAACAGAACGTTCACGACCCCACCCCCTCTCCCCCCCCCCCCTCCCCCCACAAAAAATGGCCCTGTTTCATGAAATAATATTTAACCTTATTCTTTTGCAAAAATTGATTTTTTTCATTTCAATTATATTTCATTCTTTTTTCAATTTTACATTTTTGCTCAATACTGCACTTTAGATTAAGGCCTCTTCCACAGAGTTGACTGCGGTTATCTCTATATTTATCTGTTTCTACCATATCTATACGTGTCTGCAATTTCGCTAGGCCCCAGATGGCAAATTATTTTCACAAAGGAACCAGCAGTTTAGAAATATATGAAAACCACCGAGTCTTCACTGTGCCATTTAGTTTTACCTGCGTTGTACTACTTTCTTTGTCTGCGTGTATACAAACATATCTGTTAAAATCACTTTATATCAAGACCATTATCATTTTGTGAACTTATTCTGTAGTGATGCAAGTATATGCAATGTCCTGGTGTTATGGGACCGTCCTATCTTAGTTGTATATCAAGACCATTATCATTTTGTGAACTTACTCTGTAGTGGTGCAAGTATATGCAACGTCCTGGTGTTATGGGACCGTCCTATCTTAGTTGTATATCAAGACCATTATCATTTTGTGAACTTACTCTATAGTGGTGCAAGTATATGCAACGTCTTGTGTTATGGGACCGTCCTATCTTAGTTGTATATTAAGACCATTATCATTTTGTGAACTTACTCTATAGTGGTGCAAGTATATGCAATGTCCTGGTGTTATGGAACCGTCCTATCTTATTTGTTTATCAAGGTGTCTTGCAAACAGCCAGCATTTATGTACATTAATATATAACTGGGTACATGTATGAAACATTCGAACAAGGATTCAAACTAGGCAAAGCAAAATCTGTCCAAATATATATATAGTCAAGTATATTTCAAATTAATGCAGAGTCCAATGATTCATCTGGGATAATGTTTTACTCTTAAAAGGTGTTGCACAGAAAGTTAACACATTTTATACACAAGTGCGCTATTTTAGTTTTTAATCCAATTAAGGTGCTCAAAATATAGAACTACACATTTGTGAGGTTTTCATCGACACAATAGTTCAGACTTATCAATATAAGGTAGTATAGAGCTTTAATCCATTTAAATGTAGTTTTAAACATTTCAGAATTTGGCGATTGTTTGCTTTATTTAAGACTTTTATACTCAACTATCTTTAAAATTGATCAGTACTTAAGTTCAGGAAAAAGTCGAAAGGTTTATTACTTTTTTTTCAAGACTCGCCATGAAACAAAATCTTTCGCATTGCACGCTCACCACCACATACTCTCTTAATATAATTGCCTGTACGTAAAGAGTACACCAACTATTGGAAAAGAACATATATGAACTTATATTTGTAATACAATGAACTAGAAAAAAATCTTGCTCACATAAACTATGAATTATTGATTTATTGATTGAATATTTAGCGTCATTTTTATGTCCTCGATGGTTAACAGACAATCAATTAACTAAACCACTGTTTCCAGGGATCCTGAAAGGTTAACCAGTACTCGAGCACACTCCATATCCGCAAATAATTGATTACTTTCCCACTTAAATCGGCGATGAGAGACGAATGATAATGAGACACAATGTCGTATACCAATCATCATGGAGACTGTTGCCGGGCGGGGATTGATAGTCATACGCGTAATCGACAGAGCTAATCGGGCCCGAAGTAATTACTCTTTATACATTTAGCTTAACCATTATATGTCGTTATGAGAATACCGAAATATTGATAGTTACAGTGTTAAATGTTTTAATGGCCGAGTATGTGCATATGAATAAGCTGTGATGTCGTGTTCCACGTGCACCTTCAACTTCTAAGTTTACGGATAAACACGTAATGTCTGTAAGGTTTTACTCGGCACTCACGAATAATCCGTGATGACGTGTTCCACGTGTACCTTCAACGTCTAAGTATATGGATAAACTTGTATTGTCCGTATGGTTTTACTTGGCACTCATGAATAATCTGTGATGTCATGTTCCACGTGTACCTTCAACGTATAAGTATATGGATAAACACGTATTGTCCGTAAGGTTTTACTTGGCACTCATGAATAATCTGTGATGTCATGTTCCACGTGTACCTTCAACGTTTAAGTATATGGATAAACACGTACTGTCCGTAAGGTTTTACTCGGCACTCATGAATAATCCGTGTATATCCGTAAAATTAATGTTCGGTGTTCAAACGTAAATAGTCATAATACTGTTGGTAAGCCGATTCGAACACATTAATAAATCGGCATCATGTCGCACTCACGAAAAGCTACATGGAAACATATTGGCGAAGCTTAATTCGTGTCAGGTAAGACCTTACGGACAATACTTCAATTAGTAAGCAAAACAATCTAAAATTGCAATGATATATGTAACAGGTTTCAGATCTGCCTTAATCAACGTAAAGTCGATACAAGAAAGACGACGTAAAGTGCATTGAGGTTATTGAGTTCTGGTACGACAGGGAGACACATAAGCACCGTCTTATCTCATTCTTAAAGGGACACTCTGCGCTATATTTGCAATTAAATTTTACTTATTATAATGAATCAAATCAAATTTTACACCCACGGACGTATAACTATGTGATGTAAACATTTGGTTCCACAAACTGGTGAGTTATGTCTTATATATGTGAATTGTATATTTCAATATGTAATGTTTAAGATGTTATGTTTCATGGGTTACGTATATAGAATATAAGCGATAGCCACTAGACACATACTTATTCGTATAGACATATTATTTACGTGTAAAGAACACGTACAAACTTACACGTGTTACGACTCATCATTTGCCGAATTTTTAAGTTGTGATTTTTTATGATATTGTAAATGTATAATGATGTTTTGTTAATGGTTTGTCTTTATATTTAGTATGCATTAATTGTATACTTTCAGAGTGCAAATTCTACATACGGTTGACAGGATATCCGATCATTCCAATTGATACGGCAATAATAGATGTATTATATTGACTGTTGTTGAGCGCACTGTGCGATAGAGAAAGATAGAGAAATAACATAGATTGAATCCAACTCCTCTTGAATTGTTTAATCACCTTTATTATAGGAGTATTATCAAATACCAAGCGAGTTACATGTAACCAAATTGATATTTTACATACTTTCCTACGAAGTATAATAATTCTCTACGGAGGATAAATATAAGTATTATAGTTATGCATGTGATTTTAAATTATTGTATTGACACTTTTTGTAAAGCTTGGGACATCGTGTTCGTTTTAAACATGTGAATGAAAATTCCTATCTAAATTCCTTGGATTGTTTTAATATTGCATGAATAAAAACTGATGGAATTACATTTTTGTTATATATCACCATATACAAACGAAGCCTGTGTCAATTTTAAAAAAAATAAAAAAATGATGTCTTTTTTTTTAAAAAAATGGATACAAAAATAAGGATCCGAATACATACCCCGGTAATCTTTTTCAATACCACATCATGTATATGTATCTAGTAAGCGGTCTATTGCACAATCTCACGATAACTTACTTATCAACGCTAAGGTCGTAGGTTTGAGTCCAGCTCACTCCGAAAACTTTATGTGTGAAAGTTTGTCAGTTACTTGCGGAAGGACGGCGGTTCTACTCAGATTCATTCTGACGTCTTCCTCCACCAATATGCCATATATAACCTGAAATGTGTTAAAAATGGCGTTAAACTCCATTCAGAGACAATTACATCGTGTTTATAAAGTATATTTTTTCAGAGATACTGTCGAGTGAAACTTTATTAAAATTGTCATAGTTTCCCTTTAAACCAAAATATAGGACGGCGATTCCTAAATAATGTTTGTCTAAACAAGGTACTGATAAGAACGTCACGAGGTTATGTTAACTGCACCATTAGGCGAGTGGATATCTCGTAACGGTAAGGTTTAGTAGTTCTTGTTTGTTTTAAAGAGCTCATTAATCAATTAATTCATTACGTTATTTGGGTAATGGAATAAACCAACATTTTTTATACAAGTAGCGCATATTCTTACACTAAAAATGTTTTTTTCCAGACGTGTGGTTGATCTTTTACTCTTTTTCTTGTATTACATCCATAAATACAAATTGTGATTTATGTAGAAAAAAATGGCAAATTCAAGAGGTATAATTTGAAATTCCTTCCCCCATTTTACTAAACAATCATATAGTATTCTATACTTAAAAGTAAATATATTCGTTGAAGCAGATCAAAACATACAAACCATATATTAAATAGTAATCTTCAACATTTCTATATTCTCTTGTCAAAATCAGCAATTAAATTTGTTGTTGAGGACTTCTGGAAAGATTGGACTTAGTCCAACACAGTTTCCTCATTAAATATGGTCATTATATTATATATGTATATATATATTATTATCTTTCAGAGAAATGATGTTCCTATTGCTGTTGGTGATATTGCTGCAATCGGTGAACATAGGCAAGTTAATTTTATCGTCTTGTTTAAATGTTGCAAACATCGGTTTTACAAGTATGTGCGCGTGCGCATCTGTGATACGGTTGTACACGTGCTTGATTACGTACATATAGTTGTATGTAAACTATGTAAGTGTGTATGCATTTACATGTCAACCTTAATGCATAAATGTACGTAATTATACCTGTAATTGATTATGTAAAGGATGCAGTGGGATACGCATGTTTGCAAATGTATTGATGAAAAGCTTATATTTTAGTGTGCAAATAATGTGGTATTCAAATATTTCACAACAAAAAAATAAAATGACCAATTTTTTGTTGATGTCTAACCGAGTCACAACGACATATTGATTTGGGAATCAAATAGAAACAAAAGAGTTCTTCATAAAATGAAAATAATCATTCGTTTTGTTATATATGTTTATACTTCATAATAAAAAAACAATTTTACAGACGGAGGGCGGACTGACAGACGGACACTGCCTTATAAAATGACATTTACTTAGCATGACTGGTTGTGTGTGTGATATCTACTATTATAACTATTACATGTTGGATTATTATCTACTTCGTCTCACAGATGCCTTGGATTGTTACAAATGCACCAATGTGAACAGCACGGCCAACTGTCACACCATCGAGCAGTGTAAAGCAAATGAGGTATTTACCTTATATCTACATCAATAACAAAAAAATGTTATAAGACAGTCAATAGTGCGGATAAATTTGTGAGTGTTTTTGTACAATCACACCTTACAATGTTTGAAAAAGTAGTATTTAATCTTGATGTAGCATTACCTACCGGAAACATTCGGTAAAATACCAATGTCGATTATGGCGCCGCATACAACGAAAATTCTATCTCGTACCTTGTTGTATAAAGGTGACGTGATAACGAATGAAGATGACTTTTGAAATATCCATTGACAGGTCTTTACGAAAAGAAGTAAGAATACAAATTGCGTGCACCATTTTATCCTTATTACGTGTGGTGTCCTCAATATTAATGTTGAACCATATACCTTCCAATATTTTTTTTAAAAAATCCTTTTTCATGATCTCCCGCAACGACCCGTTTATATATATTGAATTATAAATATTATAATTGCTTTTCAGAAATGCTTTACGAAGGCAACTGGTGTCGGCGACCAGATGACATACACGCTCGGTTGTGCACAAGAACAAGTAAGTGGATTTTACTTGCTTTATAAAAGTGTTCTATAACAATATTCTGTTTTACTTTTCGTGTCTTATTGTTAGTTCAAAGGAGCAGTTAGTGCAACATTGCTTAAAACAATAAAATATGCTGATCTGTTTTACTAATTACCAGATTTAAATTAATTATCTGACAACGCTCTGGCGCATGCTACAAGAAACTTAATGGGGACATGCATTTGTATTAGCATTTCCGTGTGTACATTTTGTCGATATATATTATATTGATTTAATCTCAACGTACGGAACGTTTGTAAAGGTTAAAGAGGTGAAGCCTCAACGTTGGAGAAGCCTTCCTAATTCCTTAAACAGAGGCGCTGCATACGTGTTCGTTTATTCATTTTGTCCGACCCTTATCATTAGTCTCTAGATGCTCGGGATTTTGAAAAGTAACCATCTATAGATTCAACTGATCGGTTTTGTATTTTACACCGTACACATGTGTATACAGTTGTGTTTGTAAGAGAGCAGTCGTACACGTTTGTTTACACTGCCTCGTTTTATGATGTGATAGTGAGGTAAGAGCGAGGTAAGAGCGAGGCTACCCGTTACAAAGGTTTAAACTCTTAAGCAGCTGTTTTGCTACTTATCGTTCAACGCGGTAACCTTTATTATCATTTCCGGCAATTTTGGCGGTTGTATCTTTTGTATAGCATGTCACTTGTTGGGCATATATTCACTTGTGTCTTATCTTCCCACAGGAATGTCTACACGTATCCAGTACAACCGTATCACCAATCTCCATTATTGGACGTTCTACATCAGACCACGTGACTTGTTCCCAATGTTGCTCTGTAGACGCTTGTAACAAAAAACTGTGTTCTTCTGGAATCCCCAGTAAGTTGCGTCATGCTAAAGATGTTTACAACATTTTGATTTCATCAATGTACTGCATATAAATGCCACTGCATCCTACATCCCTGCATATTGACAATTTAATGACCAGTTGCTATAATAAATTTGCCTTTTTTTTGGTTTTGGACCATAATCTTAAGAACGGAAATAATAGTTTTTTACTGACTCAAGATCTGAATCTAAATCAGCAAACCGCCATCACATGTAGTTATTGAATAGGTCACGTATTACCAATATCTATTATAAAGAGGTAATTTAGAAATATTGTATGTAAATTGAGGAGAAGAATTTATCTAATGATGTTTCATGGCAAATCTTAACTTTATTATTGGCATAAATAAAAATTTACATACTCAATTCGCTATTTTGAGCATTCCTTGTTTAATTCATTGCGATAGTTGTAGCATCAACAGCAAGAATAGATAGCAACAACAATGCTTCAAACAAGTATGAGTCAACCGACCATCGAGCCTAGTTAGAGGTTGATGTGACGATGACCTTAATCTGACATCGTATTAACTGGATTCTATTTTGTAATTCTTGTATTTTTTTTCAATTCATATCTTATGAATTCTTTTGCTTTTAATACAGTTGTTAACGAAATCGGCGACTGTATAGACGACCCGAGTTTTGATTGTGGGCGAGTCAGTTCTATATTCAATGTCTGCACTGACGTGAATCACGCGAAAACCGTCTGTAGGAAATACTGCGGTTTGTGCAATGTCAGTAAGTAATAATTCGTTTGTACTTTAAGCAGAATAGTAAAAGTGTAAACTATGTTTATAGTTTTGCTTTCTATTTAATATATTGTGACAAGGCAATGTTAAAGTCAATAGGTTTCAAACCAAACTAATTTGTAAAGTTGCCTGAAGTCACATATGACGTTACATCCTGTGTATCATTATCTATATTTAATGCCTTTCAAATATAACGAAATTGAACCATTTGTCATTATTAAAAAGTTGACGGCTCGTGGTCCTTTTGGTCAAACTGGACAAGCTGTGACGTTTCATGTGAAAGTGGTCAGATGACAAGAACGCGCACCTGTTCAGATCCGGCACCTGCGCACGGAGGTCTTGATTGTGTAGGAAATTCCACACAACATAAACTTTGCACTATGGGAAAATGTCCGAGTAAGTTAAAACTTGTTTCATATTTCTATCAGTGTAATAATTACAGAATATAATTATGCTTAAGTGATTACTTCTATTCTAAATCACTGAAGTATTTATATAAAGACTTCTTATATATGCCACTGAAGGATATAATTATAATAATTATATAGAATTCTTATATATGCCAGCAGAGTTACGAATGCATATGCATACATTTCTCTGATCTCAATATTCCATAACGCAAAAATATACAAATACATTTAGCGACATTTTATAAACTTAGGGACAGCAGTGAAATGTTAGCTATTATGTTTCGTCTTTCGATATTGCCTTATGTATTCTTCAATATTGGAGGTTGAGTACGTTACTGTTACATGTATGGTCAGCTTGCTGTGGAATATAAAATAACATTTCGTCTTTTGATATTGACCTATAAAACTCTTCAATATTGGAGGTTAAGTACGTTACTGTTAGGGTTAGTTTCGTGTAGAATATAAAATGACATAGTATTTCGATATTGACTTATGTATTCTTCAATATTGGAGGTTGAGAAGTTGCGGTTATGGTCAGCTTCCTAAGGAATATAAAAAAACATATCGTCTTTCCATATTGACCTGTTACTGTTCAATATTGCATGTTTAGCAGGTTACGGTCAGGGTCAGTTTCGTGTAGAATATAAAATGACATATAGTATTTCGATATTGACCTATGGTACTCTTCAATAATGGAGGTTGATTAAGTTACGGTCAGTTTCGAGTTGAACATTGAAATACGAAAGACGAATATGAAACTTATTCTAGTCTGCCGTTAGAGTCTTACAACTGAAATAAACATTTTACTTACTGGTTTAAGATTGGTTTTGCCTTGACGGAAGTATTTGTTAAATTACCCGATTACAAGTTTTGTTATGCAATAGTTGACGGGGCGTGGAGTCGGTGGTCCGCCTGGGGGAGCTGCAGTGTCACTTGCGGTGTTGGACTACAGAGGAGGGACAGACATTGCTCGAGTCCCTACCCGGACAGAAACGGTTTCCAATGTTTTGGGGACTCGAGGGATGACAGAGGCTGCTTTGAAAGGGGATGCTCAGGTAAAATAGTTAAAAAACTGCTTTTAGGAAATATTAATACAGCAAATAATTAATAACACTGCTAAATGCATTTAAATTATACCAATAATTATAGATTTATAAGCTTAACAATGAAGTTATAACTTGTTTCACCATCGCACATCATTAACACATAACACACGATTTTCTGTATACATTTATTTCTTACATTGTTACAACTGTCATTTTTAAACTTTAATGAATTCTATTTACCACATGTACAGTTTCTAAAATATAGTTCAAAATACGGTTCAAAGTACGCTCCCATTTTAGTTTCAGTTCCTACTTAAACACCAACATTATCATAATCCACCACGCAACCCAACTTGCATTTCTACAACACCCAACCATCTAAAACCCATCTTAACAGTTGGTTTCCCCCATGTTAACTGACTTAATTCTACATGACCGTCCATCTGGCCTTTCAAAATATAACTGCCTAAAATTCCTACATGACCATATACCTTGCTTTCCCAAGTATAACTGACTACCTCTTTGAAACTTGTATCTTGAGAATTACTTCCGCTAATCGTCATGATTTATCAGTATACTTCCTGCATAGATGTCGCTAAATGCCCATAAAATATGTTAACAATTCTATGTTTAGCCTGCTGTGTGCGAATCTTTGACATTGTCATCTATCAAAAATTCAAATCTAATTAGTATCTTCAATCTCAGTCTAAATGCTTCCATTTATAGCGTGCCTTATATATTAGTGTTATTTTGGGTTTAAGTTTTACATTATCAAACAAAATAGAATATAATAATTAATAATTGAAGTGACTAACAATAACACAAATTCTACTCGTTCAATACATGTATCCCGTTAGCTTATTGGTCAATTAATTGACAATAAAATTGATAATAATTCAAGAAAAATACGCACACCTACAACGGCTCGGTTCAGATAACACATAACACTATAAATGAAGTTACAATGCTGTTTTGTCTGGACGTGACGAAGATGTGATAACTACGCTCAACTAGCAACTTTTAAGGATGGACTTTCAACATCCAAAACAATAGGTATTGCCTCCGAAATACCCGGAATATATCGTGGTCATGGTTAAATGGTATAAAGACAGAACGTTAGCTGTCCCTAGATGTGTACATGTACACCTACCAAAACGGCATCGTCATCGTATCTATTATATAAGTGACACCAAATTGCCAAATTCAATATAGAACAAGTTAACATACATTTTTTTTCTAATTCTGCTTTGGGCTTTCAATTATTTAAATTAATCCGTTTAAATATTGGAAAAAAATGTATATTTCTCCTCGTACTGAAACATCATCATTTTTGTTTTATATTACTAAACAGACGGTCAGTGGTCCACGTGGTCGGGCTGGGAAGTCTGTAGTGTATCTTGTGGCTACGGACAAAGGCAACGTACACGCCGCTGTGACAATCCATCACCGACGGTGTTAGGGAGACAATGTATTGGAAACAGTGACGAGAATAGCATTTGTAACCCCAAGTCTTGCCCAGGTAACTAGAAATAGATATTAAAATGGACAGTCTTGCTTACACTACAATCGTGAGATATATCAGACAGTCAACAAACCAATAAGCAGTTGAAGTTTGATAGATATTGGTCGTTGTTTGGTATCCATGTGTAATTCTTCAATATTGTGTATAAGGAGGTAAGGGTTAGGTTTAGTTTGATATTGAATACCGAAAAACAATTCATGAATGTCAAGCCATCTTAAGTTTGCCAAACCTGTAATATTTTCGGTCTAGTCCAAAATCCGATGTATACATGTACTATTCTCCACATTATAGAAATGGAAAACACTCATAGAGGATGTTGAACTCTTTTCTTATCACAATGAAATTATATAAAGGTCGTTTAAAAAAAAAACATGTTTTGTTTGTACATCTCAAATTGATTTCTTTTAAATATATTTATTAAATATAATATCTATTTTTAATTAACTGTACTAGATATGAAGACATTTATCTTTGTTTAATTACATCAGTTACATTTGTTCAAATCATCTGCACTCGTTGGTGATAAAACAAGAGTCTTCAATGTGACTGAAAATATGGGGCGAATCAAGGTTTTTCTTTAGGGGAGGGGAGACATAGAGGGCGCAAGGTACACATGTTTTTCGGTAGAAATATTGTAGATTTAAATAAAACATGGGATAAGGGGGTTTGGGGGCATCGTCTGCTTTTAAAGAGTAGATCCGCCATTGGCTTACCTTATGCCATTCGTTTTGTTATATATTCATTTTCGTCGTCTGTTCTTGTAAGTAACAGGAATGCGACTACCTAGTAAACTAATATAATAACCAGTATGTATAGACTGTGGTTTGTTTTACTTGTATATTTCTGTTGGTGTTATTTCAGCCCAAGTGGTCATCTTCTCCGCCAGTCATCCGTCGGTTACTCTCGCCGGTGGCAGCACGACTATGGGACAACCTATATTTACCACAGTAATCACCAACATCGGCAACTGTTACAACATAACATCCGGGGATTTCACATGCACTGTTGCCGGAACTTACCAGTTTTCAGTTTCATTTATGTCGTATTCGGGAACATCCTATTGCTATATTAGTCATAATGGCTCTGACATTGTAAGGGCATTTACAGTTGTCGAATCAGTTGGCAACTGGAAGAGTGCCTCGGCATCAACATACCTTACATTGGCAGTAGGTGACAGAGTGAATCTATATTGCAACGGATGGAGTGGTGTCGACCATGGGGACACCGGTATATTCAGTGGGGCACTCATTGCAGCTGCCTGAATGCATTCCACATTGATATAATATTCTAAGTATAATATAATTCTGGACAATCAAGCATGCACATATGACACACATAATAATAGATAAAATATACGTGCCTATTTTACTTTAGATCTGTTGGTTAGTTGTAGATGAAGTGTACAAGAATCAAACATCTCTCTACCCAATCTTTGGTTTACAGGTGAAGCTCTGTTCTTGTAACTTGAATACACCTCTAAGTTTTATTGAACTAAGCGATTGATAGAAACCCTGCTTTGTTTACAGGTGAAGCTCTGTTCTTGTAACATTAATACATCTCGAAGTTCTATTGTACTAAGCGATTGATAGAAACCCTGCTTGGTTTACAGGTGAAGCTCTGTTCTTGTAACTTTAATACACTTCCAAGTTCTATTGTACTAAGCGATTGATAGAAACCCTGCTTGGTTTACAGGTGAAGCTCTGTTCTTGTAACTTGAATACACCTCCAAGTCATATTGTACTAAGCAATTGATATAAAACCTGCTTGGTTTACAGGTGAAGCTCTCTTCTTGTAACTTGAATACAACTCCATGTTCTATTGTACTAATCGACTGATAGAAACCCTGCTTGGTTTACAGGTGAAGCTCTGTTCTTATAACTTTAATACACCTCCAAGTCATATTGTACTAAGCGTTTGATAGAAACCCTGCTTGGTTTACAGGTGAAGCTCTGTTCTTGTAACTTTAATACACCTCCAAGTCATATTGTACTAAGCGATTGATAGAAACCCTGCTTGGTTTACAGGTGAAGCTCCGTTCCTGTAACTTTAATATATCTCCAAGTCATATTGTACTAAGCGTTTGATAGAAACCCTGCTTGGTTTACAGGTGAAGCTCTGTTCTTGTAACTTAAATACACCTCCAAGTCATATTGTACTAAGCGTTTGATAGAAACCCTGCTTGGTTTACAGGTGAGGCTCTGTTCTTGTATCTTTAGTACACCTCAAAGTCATAGTGTACTAAGCGATTGATAGAAATCCTGCTTAGTTTACATGTGCAGCTCTGTTCTTGTAACTTTAATGCACCTCAAAGTCATATTGTACTAAGCGTTTGATAGAAACCCTGCTTGGTTTACAGGTGAAGCTCTGTTCTTGTAACTTTAATACACCCCAAAGTCATAGTGTACTAAGCGTTTGATAGAAACCCTGCTTGGTTTACAGGTGAAGATCTGTTCTTGTAACTTGAATACACCTCCAAGTTCTATTGTACTAAGCGATTGATAAAACCCTGCTTGGTTTACAGGTGAAGCTCTGTTCTTGTAACTTGAATACACCTCCAAGTCATATTGTACTAAGCGATTGATAGAAACCCTGCTTGGTTTACAGGTGAAGCTCTCTTCTTGTAACTTTAATAGAACTTCGAAGTCATATTGTACTAAGCGTTTGATAGAAACCCTGCTTGGTTTACAGGTGAAGCTCTGTTCTTGTAACTTGAATACACCACCAAGTTCTATTGTACTAAGCCTTTGATAGAAACCCTGCTTGGTTTACAGGTGAAGCTCTGTTCTTGTAACTTGAATACACCTCCAAGTCATATTGTACTAAGCGTTTGATAGAAACCCTGCTTGGTTAACAGGTGAAGCTCTGTTCTTGTAACTTTAATACACCTCCAAGTTCTATTGTACTAAGTGTTTGATAAAACCCTGCTTGGTTTACTGGTGAAGCTCTGTTCTTGTAACTTGAATACACCTCCAAGTCATATTGTACTAAGCGTTTGATAGAAACCCTGCTTGGTTTACAGGTGAAGCTCTGTTCTTGTAACTTTAATACACCTCCAAGTCATATTGTACTAAGCCATTGATAGAAACCCTGCTTGGTTTACAGGTGAAGCTCTCTTCTTGTAACTTTAATAGAACTTCGAAGTCATATTGTACTAAGAGTTTGATAGAAACCCTGCTTGGTTTACAGGTGAAGCTCTATTCTTGTAACTTTAAGACACCTCCGAGTTCTATTGTACTAAGCGACTGATAGAAACCCTGCTTGGGTTACAGGTGAAGCTCTGTTCTTGTAACTTTAAGACACCTCCGAGTTCTATTGTACTAAGCGGTTGATAGAAACCCTGCTTGGTTTACAGGTGAAGCTCTGTTCTTATAAATTTAATACATCTCCAAGTTCTATTGTACTAAGCGATTGATAGAAACCCTGCTTTGTTTACAGGTGAAGCTCTGTTCTTGTATCTTTAATACACCTCCAAGTTCTATTGTACTAAGCGATTGTTAGAAACCCTGCTTGGTTAACAGGTGAAGCTCTGTTCTTGTAACTTTAAGACACCTCCGAGTTCTATTGTACTAAGCGATTGATAGAAACCCTGCTTTGTTTACAGGTGAAGCTCTGTTCTTGTAACTTTAATACACCTCCAAGTCATATTGTACTAAGCGATGGATAGAAACCCTGCTTGGTTTACAGGTGAAGCTCTGTTCTTGTAACTTGAATACACCTCCAAGTCATATTGTACTAAGCGTTTGATAGAAACCCTGCTTGGTTTACAGGTGAAGCTCTCTTCTTGTAACTTTAATACACCTCCAAGCATATTGTACTAAGCGATTGATAGAAACCCTGCTTGGTTTACAGGTAAAGCTCTGTTCCTGTAACTTTAATACACCTCCAAGTCATATTGTACTAAGCGTTTGATAGAAACCCTGCTTGGTTTACAGGTAAAGCTCTGTTCTTGTAGCTTTAATACACCTCCAAGTCATATTGTACTAAGCGATTGATAGAAACCCTGCTTGGTTTACAGGTGAAGCTCTGTTCTTGTAACTTGAATACACCTCCAAGTCATATTGTACTAAGCGTTTGATAGAAACCCTGCTTGGTTTACAGGTGAAGCTCTCTTCTTGTAACTTTAATACACCTCCAAGTCATATTGTACTAAGCGATTGATAGAAACCCTGCTTGGTTTACAGGTAAAGCTCTGTTCCTGTAACTTTAATACACCTCCAAGTCATATTGTACTAAGCGTTTGATAGAAACCCTGCTTGGTTTACAGGTGAAGCTCTCTTCTTGTAACTTTAATACACCTCCAAGTCATATTGTACTAAGCGATTGATAGAAACCCTGCTTGGTTTACAGGTAAAGCTCTGTTCCTGTAACTTTAATACACCTCCAAGTCATATTGTACTAAGCGTTTGATAGAAACCCTGCTTGGTTTACAGGTAAAGCTCTGTTCTTGTAGCTTTAATACACCTCCAAGTCATATTGTACTAAGCGTTCGATAGAAACCCTGCTTTG
Organism: Panopea generosa; assembly: GCA_029582155.1. Lineage (NCBI taxonomy): Eukaryota > Metazoa > Mollusca > Bivalvia > Adapedonta > Hiatellidae > Panopea > Panopea generosa. Next base: position 27,363,365 of record CM055911.1, on the reverse strand, counting down.
TTTACAGGTGAAGCTCTGTTCTTGGAACATTAATACATCTCGAAGTTCCATTGTACTAAGCGATTGTTAGAAACCCTGCTTGGTTAACAGGTGAAGCTCTGTTCTTGTAACTTGAACACACCTCTAAGTTTTATTGAACTAAGCGATTGATAGAAACCCTGCTTTGTTTACAGGTGAAGCTCTGTTCTTGTAACATTAATACATCTCGAAGTTCTATTGTACTAAGCGACTGTTAGAAACCCTGCTTGGTTTACAGGTGAAGCTCTGTTCTTGTAACATTAAGACACCTCCGAGTTCTATTGTACTAAGCGATTGATAGAAACCCTGCTTTGTTTACAGGTGAAGCTCTGTTCTTGTATCTTTAATACACCTCCAAGTTCTATTGTACTAAGCGATTGAAAGAAACTCTGCTTGGTTTACAGGTGAAGATCTGTTCTTGTAACTTGAAGACACCTCCGAGTTCTATTGTACTAAGCGATTGATAGAAACCCTGCTTGGGTTACAGGTGAAGCTCTGTTCTTATAAATTTAATACATCTCCAAGTTCTATTGTACTAAGCGATTGATAGAAACACTGCTTTGTTTACAGGTGAAGCTCTGTTCTTGTATTTTAATACACCTCCAAGTTCTATTGTACTAAGCGATTGATAGAAACCCTGCTTGGTTTACAGGTGAAGCTCTGTTCTTGTAACTTTAATAAATCTCCAAGTTCTATTGTACTAAGCGATTGATAGAAACCCTGCTTGGGTTACAGGTGAAGCTCTGTTCTTATAAATTTAATACATCTCCAAGTTCTATTGTACTAAGCGATTGATAGAAACCCTGCTTGGTTTACAGGTGAAGCTCTGTTCTTGTAACTTTAATACACCTCCAAGTCATATTGTACTGAGCGATTGATAGAAACCCTGCTTGGTTTACAGGTGAAGCTCTGTTCTTGTAACTTTAATACACCTCCAAGTCATATTGTACTAAGCGATTGATAGAAACCCTGCTTGGTTTACAGGTGAAGCTCTGTTCTTGTAACTTTAATAAACCTCAAAGTCATATTGTACTAAGCGTTTGATAGAAACCCTGCTTGGTTGACAGGTGACGTTCTGTTCTTGTAATTTTAATACACCTCCAAGTCATATTGTACTAAGCGACGGATAGAAACCCAGCTTGATTTACAGGTGAAGCTCTATTCTTGTAACTTTAATACACCTCAAAGTCATATTGTACTAAGCGTTTGATAGAAAGCCTGCTTGGTTTACAGGTAAAGCTCTGTTCTTGTAACTTTAATACACCTCCAAGTCATATTGTACTAAGCGATTGATAGAAACCCTGCTTGGTTTACAGGTGAAGCTCTGTTCTAGTAACTTTAATACACCTCCAAGTCATATTGTACTAAGTGTTTGATAGAAACCCTGCTTGGTTTACAGGTGAAGCTCTGTTCTTGTAACTTGAATACACCTCCAAGTCATATTGTACTAAGCGATTGATAGAAACCCTGCTTGGTTTACAGGTGAAGCTCTGTTCCTGTAACTTTAATACACCTCCAAGTCATATTGTACTAAGCGTTTGATAGAAACCCTGCTTGGTTTACAGGTAAAGCTCTGTTCTTGTAGCTTTAATACACCTCCAAGTCATATTGTACTAAGCGTTCGATAGAAACCCTGCTTTGTATACAGGTGAAGCTCTGTTCTTGTAACATTAATACATCTCGAAGTTCTATTGTACTAAGCGATTGTTAGAAACCCTGCTTGGTTAACAGGTGAAGCTCTGTTCTTGTAACTTGAACACATCTCTAAGTTTTATTGAACTAAGCGATTGATAGAAACCCTGCTTTGTTTACAGGTGAAGCTCTGTTCTTGTAACATTAATACATCTCGAAGTTCTATTGTACTAAGCGATTGTTAGAAACCCTGCTTGGTTAACAGGTGAAGCTCTGTTCTTGTAACTTTAAGACACCTCCGAGTTCTATTGTACTAAGCGATTGATAGAAACCCTGCTTTGTTTACAGGTGAAGCTCTGTTCTTGTATCTTTAATACACCTCCAAGTTCTATTGTACTAAGCGATTGATAGAAACTCTGCTTGGTTAACAGGTGAAGCTCTGTTCTTGTAACTTTAAGACACCTCCGAGTTCTATTGTACTAAGCGATTGATAGAAACCCTGCTTGGGTTACAGGTGAAGCTCTGTTCTTATAAATTTAATACATCTCCAAGTTCTATTGTACTAAGCGATTGATAGAAACACTGCTTTGTTTACAGGTGAAGCTCTGTTCTTGTATTTTAATACACCTCCAAGTTCTATTGTACTAAGCGATTGATAGAAACCCTGCTTGGTTTACAGGTGAAGCTCTGTTCTTATAACTTTAATAAATCTCCAAGTTCTATTGTACTAAGCGATTGATAGAAACCCTGCTTGGGTTATAGGTGAAGCTCTGTTCTTATAAATTTAATACATCTCCAAGTTCTATTGTACTAAGCGATTGATAGAAACTCTGCTTGGTTTACAGGTGAAGCTCTGTTCTTGTAACTTTAATACACCTCCAAGTCATATTGTACTGAGCGATTGATAGAAACCCTGCTTGGTTTACAGGTGAAGCTCTGTTCTTGTAACTTTAATACACCTCCAAGTCATATTGTACTTAGCGATTGATAGAAACCATGCTTGGTTTACAGGTGAAGTTCTGTTCTTGTAACTTTAATACACCTCAAAGTCATATTGTACTAAGCGTTTGATAGAAACCCTGCTTGGTTTACAGGTGAAGCTCTGTTCTTGTAACTTTAATACACCTCCAAGTCATATTGTACTAAGCGATTGATAGAAACCCTGCTTGGTTTACAGGTGAAGCTCTTTTCTTTTAATTTTAATACATCTCCAAGTTCTATTGTACTAAGCGATTGATAGAAACCCTGCTTGGTTTACAGGTGAAGCTCTGTTCTTGTAACTTTAATACACCTCCAAGTCATATTGTACTAAGCGATTGATAGAAACCCTGCTTGGTTTACAGGTGAAGCTCTGTTCTTGTAACTTTAATAAACCTCAAAGTCATATTGTACTAAGCGTTTGATAGAAACCCTGCTTGGTTGACAGGTGACGTTCTGTTCTTGTAATTTTAATACACCTCAAAGTCATATTGTACTAAGCGTTTGATAGAAAGCCTGCTTGGTTTACAGGTAGAGCTCTGTTCTTGTAACTTTAATACACCTCCAAGTTCTATTGTACTAAGCGATTGATAGAAACCCTGCTTGGTTTACAGGTGAAGCTCTGTTCTTGTAACTTTAATACACCTCCAAGACATATTGTACTAAGTGTTTGATAGAAACCCTGCTTGGTTTACAGGTGAAGCTCTGTTCTTGTAACTTGAATACACCTCCAAGTTCTATTGTACTAAGCGATTGATAGAAACCCTGCTTGGTTTACAGGTGAAGCTCTGTTCTTGTAACTTTAATACACCTCCAAGTCATATTGTACTAAGCGTTTGATAGAAACCCTGCTTGGTTTACAGGTGAAGCTCTCTTCTTGTAACTTTAATACACCTCCAAGTCATAGTGTACTAAGCGATTGATAGAAACCCTGCTTGGTTTACAGGTAAAGCTCTGTTCCTGTAACTTTAATACACCTCCAAGTCATATTGTACTAAGCGTTTGATAGAAACCCTGCTTCGTTTACAGGTAAAGCTCTGTTCTTGTAGCTTTAATACACCTCCAAGTCATATTGTACTAAGCGTTTGATAGAAACCCTGCTTGGTTTACAGGTGAAGCTCTGTTCTTGTAACTTGAATACACCTCCAAGTTCTATTGAACTAAGCGTTTAATAAAACCCTGCTTGGTTTACAGGTGAAGCTCTGTTCTTGTAACTTGAATACACCTCCAAGTCATATTGTACTAAGCGTTTGATAGAAACCCTGCTTGGTTTACAGGTGAGGCTCTTTTCTTGTATCTTTAATACACCTCAAAGTCATAGTGTACTAAGCGATTGATAGAAATCCTGCTTGGTTTACATGTGCAGCTCTGTTCTTGTAACTTTAATACACCTCAAAGTCATATATTACTAAGCGTTTGATAGAAACCTTGTTTGGTTTACAGGTGAAGCTCTGTTCTTGTAACTTTAATACACCTCCAAGTCATATTGTACTAGCGTTTGATAGAAACCCTGCTTGGTTTACAGGTCAAACTCTGTTCTTGTAACTTTAATACACCACCAAGTGATATTGTACTAAGCGTTTGATAGAAAGTCTGCTTGGTTTACAGGTAAAGCTCTATTCTTGTAACTTTAATACACCTCCAAGTCATATTGTACTAAGCGTTTGATAGAAACCCTGCTTGGTTTACAGGTGAAGCTCTGTTCTTGTAACTTGAATACACCTCCAAGTTCTATTGAACTAAGCGTTTAATAAAACCCTGCTTGGTTTACAGGTGAAGCTCTGTTCTTGTAATTTGAATACACCTCCAAGTCATATTGTACTAAGCGTTTGATAGAAACCCTGCTTGGTTTACAGGTGAGGCTCTTTTCTTGTATCTTTAATACACCTCAAAGTCATAGTGTACTAAGCGATTGATAGAAATCCTGCTTGGTTTACATGTGCAGCTCTGTTCTTGTAACTTTAATACACCTCAAAGTCATATATTACTAAGCGTTTGATAGAAACCTTGTTTGGTTTACAGGTGAAGCTCTGTTCTTGTAACTTTAATACACCTCCAAGTCATATTGTACTAGCGTTTGATAGAAACCCTGCTTGGTTTACAGGTCAAACTCTGTTCTTGTAACTTTAATACACCACCAAGTGATATTGTACTAAGCGTTTGATAGAAAGTCTGCTTGGTTTACAGGTAAAGCTCTATTCTTGTAACTTTAATACACCTCCAAGTTCTATTGTACTAAGCGATTGATATAAACCCTGCTTGGTTTACAGATGAAGCTCTGTTCTTGTCACTTGAATACACCTCCAAGTTCTATTGTACTAAGCGTTTGATAGAAACCCTGCTTGGTTTACAGGTGACGTTCTGTTCTTGTAACTTTAATACACCTTAAAATCATATTGTACTAAGCGATTGATAGAAACCCTGCTTGGTTTACAGGTGAAGCTCTGTTCTTGTAACTTTTATACACCTCAAAGTCATATTATACTAAGCAATTGATAGAAACCCTGCTTGGTTTACAGGTGAAGCTCTGTTCTTGTAACTTTTATACACCTCAAAGTCATATTGTACTAAGCGATTGATAGAAACCCTGCTTGGTTTACAGGTGAAACTCTGTTCTTGTAACTTTAATACACCTCCAAGTCATATTGTACTAAGCGTTTGATAGAAACCCTGCTTGGTTTACAGGTGAAGCTCTGTTCTTGTAACTTTAATACACCTCCAAGTCATATTGTACTAAGCGTTTGATAGAAACCCTGCTTCGTTTACAGGTGAAGCTCTGTTCTTGTAACTTTAATACATCTCCAAGTCATATTGTACTAAGCGTTTGATAGAAACCCTGCTTGGTTTACAGGTGAAGCTCTGTTCTTGTAACTTTAATACACCTCCAAGTCATATTGTACTAAGCGTTTGATAGAAAGCCTGCTTGGTTTACAGGTGAAGCTCTATTCTTGTAACTTTTATACACCTCAAAGTCATATTGTACTAAGCGATTGATAGAATCCCTGCTTGGTTTACATGTGCAGCTCTGTTCTTGTAACTTTAATACACCTCCAAGTCATATTGTACTAAGCGTTTGATAGAAACCCTGCTTGGTTTACAGGTGAAGCTCTATTCTTGTAACTTTAATACACCTCTAAGTCATATTGTACTAAGCGTTTGATAGAAAGCCTGCATGGTTTACAGGTGAAGCTCTATTCTTTTAACTTTAATACACCTCCAAGTTCTATTGTACTAAGCGATTGATATAAACCTTGCTTGGTTTACAGGTGAAGCTCTGTTCTTGTCACTTGAATACACCCCCAAGTCATATTGTAATAAGCGTTTGATAGAAACCCTGCTTGGTTTACAGGTGAAGCTCTGTTGTTTTAACTTCAATACACCTTAAAGTCATATTGTACTAAGCGATTGATAGAAACCCAGCTTGGTTTACAGGTGAAGCTCTGTTCTTGTAACTTTTATACACCTCAAAGTCATATTGTACTAAGCGATTGATAGAAACCCTGCTTGGTTTACAGGTGAAGCTCTGTTCTTGTAACTTTAATACACCTCAAAGTCATATTGTACTAAGCGATTGATAGAAACCCTGCTTGGTTTACAGGTGAAGCTCTGTTCTTGTAACTTTAATACACCTCCAAGTTCTATTGTACTAAGCGATTGATAGAAACCTTGCTTGGTTTACAGGTGAAGCTCTGTTCTTGTAACTTGAATACACCTCCAAGTTATATTGTACTAAGCGATTGACAAAAACCACGATGTCTAGCGTTAGATGCTAACACTTTATCCAATGTAATATTATCCAAACATACACTCACATTGTACATATATACAGTATATAATACCATATGGTACAGAGAACTAACATCAAATAACACATATTACATTGAATTTACATGTGAAATTAAATACCAAACATAGCATTGAACTTACGTGTGACATTAAATAGCATATATTACGATGGATTTACATATGATATCAAATATGTCGCATTAAATTCGCATTAAATATCATACATTAGTTTATATTGATTTCTTTTAGCTCTATTGCGATGAAAGCTCAGAGCTTATATGAACTGCTCTCGAATACGCTTCCTGAGTAGAACCAATACTGAGTGTTGTTTTATAAGAGGCATCTGGTCGAGCTGGGGGATCGAACCCGCAACCTCTTGCGTGAGCGGCCAACACTTTGTCCATTAGACTAACGCACCGCTTATATACATTACAAGGAGTTTACACGTGACATCAAAGACCATAATTTACATTGTACTTTCATGTGACATCAATGACCTAACATAACACTGAATTTACATGTGACATCAACGGACACACATAACACTGAATTAACTAACGTTTAACATCAACAATAACACATAATATTGAATTTACATGTGACATCAGCGACCACACATAACACCGAACTAACATATGGCATCAACGGACACACGTAACACTGAATTTACATTTGACATCAACGACCACACGTAACACTGAATTTACATTTGACATCAACGACTACACATAACACTGAACTTACATTTCACATCAACGACCACACATAGCCCTGAACTTACACATGATATCATATGGTAGGCTGACCAGCTTTTAAGACAGTGCAGTGACAATTTCAAAAAAAAGAAATCCTCAAATGCTCATAAATACATGCATTTGATAAAGTTCTATATACCAGCCGTGATTAATAAAATGCTAGTTGAATTGTTTACTAACACTATTGTCCGTAAGGATTAACCTGGCACTCAGTATCTTTCGCAAATATGGTCGGACCTTCTCCGTGCAGCTATTCGTGAATGCAACATGATGCCTATTTAATATTGTATTGGTGGCTGTTTATCAACAGTCATATCACTATTTTCGTTCGGACACCGAACATTAATTTCCGGATTTACACGGAATAGTCATGAGTGTCGGGTAAATCCTAACGCACAATATATAATTACGAAATGTGCAATAGTTTTTTATTGCAATGGGGATTCGTCTTCCCGTGACACCGTTGTTATAGTATTGTACGTTAAGTAACCGTTAAATGACAATGTAAAGTGAAGAAGTTGATATAGAATGCCTTTTTTACTGTCTTGTTCCAGATGAATCTCTTTCTCCGAAATTAAAACGAAATACATATTGGAGTGTTGTTATTTGACATTTGCATGATATAGAGTAACATTTTATAGAAATAGTTTCTTTGTTAACTGAGAAGTTATCGAAAGTGTCGTTTGTCCGTTTAAAGCATATGTCGGTCAGGAAAAATGGTCAGGACCATTCCACGACCTTATCGGTTTCTTCTGCGTTCTTACTACGTTGTACAAGTTCTTACTGCGTCCATCCCACTTTTTGAGGACGTTATGGGAACGTGGCTGTGTGTGAAAAATGGGGGAGGTAAAGGTTTTTTTCAACATTACCGTCAATCGTACATACCCGGCCAATTTCATCATGCTTCCGTGTTAGGCTCCATTAGGATAATCGGGAAGGTGGTCCGAATGCAATACCGTGCTTTTAAATAATCTTGGTTGCCAATTGCGCTAAAAACAGAAACGTTCCAAATTGGTATTGTTAATAAAATGAGGAAACTTTATCAATAATTAAGTATAACAAAGGCATAAATGTTATGCTTATATGTTTGAGCTCGATTGCTACGTAATAAACTCCAAACTTAAGTATATGAATCACTCTTTAGTAGTTTTCTGGAATGAGTACTCAGTGTTGTTTTTAAAGTAGATGCTGCCGCGAAGAGCTTGTGATCTAAACCCCAACCTCCACTATGTCCTATCCACTATCGCCCCGTAAAACTCTTAATTAAAACTCTTCAACGTTTTATTGCGTTTTAAAGGTACCGATTAGCAGGTTAGCCGGGACACAAAGTCTGATAACAGGAAAAAGCCGACTGATGTTTTACCAGCAGCTCGCCACTAAACTAATGAATATAAAGAGACTCTTACTTACCAACAAACAAAAGGTCTGAGCTAACCGGTCCCGGTTATTGAATATTGTAAAAAGGCTATTCTTCACTTTGCATTGTCATTTGACAGTTAGTAAACAGAAACAGAGAATCGCTTAATCACAACTTTTGAACGAACATGAATTCAAATTTGCGACATATTGCTTAGTCACAACATATAGTTGAGTAAAGTTTACCCTGACAGCTAAACTACTCCTCCAAAAAGTGTCCACGATTAATTTGGTACTGGTTTTCAAGCATCTGTGTTCGATTAAGCAACGGGGAAATATTCTATGTTTATCATATAAGCAAAATGGCAATACGGTAACCCTGGTTCAAGACTTATCGTCCATGCATAAAAAGTAATAACCATACCAATTGTGGGAAAAAACACACAAGCATATTAATATGCAGAATGAACCTAAAACAGGTATAAAACAAGAGGGTCTTGTTGACCCTAAATCAATGAACTGTGGTAGAAACGAAACTGTTAAATACAAGTATTGATTACGCAACACAAATACCTCAGACAACATATGGTCAGCTGTGATGGTGTAGAAACACGTGTATTATAACTATATTATAATTAAAGTGAAAATTAAGTGACGAACTAACAGGTGCACATAACGTATAATGACGCAACGTTTGATGATTCAAAGGCTATAACAATTAACCAAACTGGACAGTCCTGTACTCGAACAATTTCGAAGTAGTCACTGACAACAACCCCCTCACTTATGTACTGACAACAGCAAAGTTGGAATCTACAGGTCACAGATTGGTTGCAGCGTTAGCCAATTACAATTTCTCTATTGTTAATAGAGCTGGAAAGCTAAACATAGATGCAGATAGCTTATCGAGACTAACACAAGTTGTTCCAGATGTTGTTAAAGCCATCTGCCACACAGCAACTGCATCTGTTCCATTAGCAGATAGTTTTTCAGAAGTGAACACCCCTCACCTGGCCAGTGTGGGTGTGATCTCCTCTAAAACATCATCGAAGTTGATTGGACAAAGGAACAGGCAGCTGACCAAACAATTTCCAGAGTGATAGAGCTTGTTATAAGCAGTTCTCATCCGAGGGAGAAGAAGTTGAGGAGAGAGATCTCAGGGGTACAGAAACTTGTCCGCGAGTGGAAGCGACTTCATCTTGAGAACGGTGTTTTATACCGAACTGCTTAGACACAAGTTTTTACTAGCCTGGACTTAATCAGTAGAGCGCTTCAACCAAACCTTACTAAAAATGCTTGGAACATTGGAGACGAAGTAAAAAGAGGACTAGAAATCGTACATTGCGCCCCTAGTCCAAGCTTACAATACCACCAGGAGTGATTCAATCGGATTTTCGCCTCACTACTTGATGTTTGGATGGCACCCCCGGGTCTCTGTTGATGTTTACTTAGGTACGACACTAGAAGCAGATGAGACTATTGGAGACCCCAAATCACACGTCAAGAAACTCAAGAAAAGACTGGAATTTGCATATGGCGTAGTAGCTGAGGAGGCAAGGAAAAATGCAGCCAAGAACAAGACATATTATGACAGGAAAGTGAAAGCTTCAAAGTGGAAGACAGAGTTTTGGTGAGGAAAGTGCATCTGTAAGGGAAGCAGAAATTGGCAGACAAGAGGGAAGAGGATCCATACTTGGTACTCGCGATACCAAATATGGATATTCCTGTTTACAAAGTCAGAAAGAAAGATGGAACCGGCCCAGTGAGAACACTGCACAGGAACCTCCTTCTACAGTTCACTTGTATTCCCCAGTAACCCTACTAGAAGAACCACCAAAATGTCATAGAAAGAAGGGTAAACCAAGAATTGCTACCCCTGTTCAGAGCGACAGCAGCACAGAAAACAGCACATCTGACTCGGAACCAGCAGGAAGCATCGATACATGTGCCATACCAAATGTCAGCAACTCGGGTGATGGTGAAAACCATGACGCTGGAGTGAGTAGCTCACATACAGATGGTAGCATGGAGCCGAGAGAATTATCCTCTTTTGGAGCAGGCAATGCCCACCTGATTCCCGATAGTGACAACAACCCAGATGTCTTGACTGCGGTGGAAAATCAGCCACCAAGAAGAACTGAATGGCAGAGAAAACCACCTGATCGGCTTGGCCATTGGATAATGCAGCAGAACGGAACAGTCCCAAGTGAAGAGATTTTTGTTTAAAACTATTCTGTGTTTTTTTTATTTTTAATGTTGAGGAAGTCACAGTTATTGCGATAAGATTATTTCACTGAAATTACTTGTATTGATTATATTTCTGTACATGTATTTTAAAAGTCTGTGGGAAAAGTTTAATTTAGCCATTATAAATTTATTTTTCAGCAGTTTACTTGAAAATGTATCTGTTTTATTTCAGATTTAAATTTCATGAGGAATTGAGACTTTGTGCTGAAGTTATATTATTATCTGCAAGGATAAAATATATATTCATATAATCAATTGTTTCTTTCAGACCAGAAATAACTTAATATATTTTTTTTTAATTTCAGAATATGTTTTTATTATGTGTTTTGTTTGGTACAATGCCAGCATCCAATATCAGTTAATGTCGAGGACGTCATTTCACAAAGCCCGGAAGTATATCATCCAGTGTTACTTATTCATGTTTTTATAGTTCCAGAATTTTATGGTTCAAAAGAGACAACACTGTCTTAACCTATAATTATCTATACATGAAAGTCATACAGGTACATCGTAATTGTAAAGTATTGGAAAACAATTAATTACTTGTATAGTACAGAATAGTGAACCCAAACTGGTTTATTGTACATTTTGTTTTGTTTTGTATAAATGTGAACGAAGTTAGTTTTGGAATGAAAGATTGGCAAATGAGTGATGTGAGTAAATAATTAATTTTAGTGACATTGATTGACAAGTGAGTGATGCAAGTTAGGCCACACCCAGCACTGCATGCATACCCTTATCCCCAAACTAACAATCTACAGCATTCTTTCTTTAGACATCGACAAAGACACTTGATATATTCATAGTATATTTAGGTTATCCAGGCAGTAATAATAAAACTGCAAAGTTTTATTTATTTGATCGGAATATCCTGGTAAGATCTGTGATATTGTTTTTATTTATTTTAAAAACCCGCCTTAAATATGAAATACTGTAATTTGTATTGTGAAGTATTGTGTAAATGTTGTTTGTTTTAATGTGTATCTGAATGTTATGTTGTATATTACAGGCTTTTTGACCCTGAGTAGGCCTATCCTGTAAATAAATCAGCAATATAAAAAAGAACCATGGAATTGTTATACTAAATACCTTCCAACCCCGGATATATGTGTGTCCGTTGATGTCAAATGTAAATTCAGTGTTATGTGTGGTCATTAATGTCAAATGTAAATTCAGTGTTACGTGTGTCCGTTTATGTTATATGTTTATTCAGTGTTATATGTGGTCGTTGATGTCAAATGTAAATTCAATGTTATGTGTGATCGTTAATGTCACATGTAAATTCAGTGTTTTGTGTGGTCGTTGATATCACATGTAAGTTCGGTGTTATGTGTGTCCGTTGATATCAAATCTAAATTCAGTGTTATGTATGGTCGTTGATGGCACATGTAAATTCAGTGTTATGTGTATCCGTTGATGTCAAATGTAAATTCAGTGTTATGTGTGGCCGTTGATATCAAATGTAAATTCAGTGTTATGTGTGGTCATTGATGTCAAATGTAAATTTAGTGTTACGTGTGTCCGTTGATGTCAAATGTAAATTCAGTGTTATGTGTGGTCATTGATGTAAAATGTAAATTCAGTGTTACGTGTGTCCGTTGATGGTATATGTAAATTCAGTGTTGCGTGTGTCCGTTTATGTCAAATGAAAATTCAGTGTTATGTGTGGCCGCTGATGTCACATGTAAATTCAGTGTGATGTGTTGTCGTTGATGTCACATACACATTCAGTGTTATGTGTGTCCGTTGATGTCAAATGTAAATTCAGTGTTATGTGTGGTCGTTGATGTCAAATGCAAATTCAGTGTTACGTGTGTCTGTTGATGTCAAATGTAAATTCAGTGTTATATGTGTCCGTTAATGTCAAAGTAAATTAAGTGTTATGTGTGGTTGTGGATGTCACATGCAAATTCAATGTTATGTGTGTCCGTTGATGACACGTACATTCAGTATTATGTGTGGTCATTGATGTCACATGTAAATTCAGTGTTATGTGTGTCCGTTGATGTCAAATGTAAATTCAATGTTATATGTGTCCGTTGATGTCAAATGTAAATTCGATGTTATGTGTGGTTGTTGATGTGAAATGTAAAATTCAGTGTTATGTGTGTCCGTTAATGTCAAATGTAAATTCATTGCTATGTGTGGTAGTTGGTGTCAAATGTAAATTCAATGTCAATGTAAATTTAGGGTTACGTGTATCCGTTGATGTCAAATGTAAATTTATTGTTATGTGTAGTCGTTGATATCACATGCAAATTTATTGGCATGTGTGGTCGTTGATGTCAAACGTAAATTCAGTGTTATGCATGGTCGTTTATGTCACATGTAAATTCAATGTTATGCGTGGTCTTTGATGTCAAATGTAAATTCAGTGTTATGTGTTTCCGTTGATGTCAAACGTAAATTCAGTGTTATGTGTTTCCGTTGATGTCAAACATAAATTCAGTTTTATGTGTTTCCGTTGATGCCAAACGTAAATTCAGTGTTATGTGAGGTCGTTGATGTCACATTCAAATTCAGTATTATGTGTGTCCGTTGATGTCAAATGCAAATTCATTGTTATATATGTCCGTTGTTGTCAAATGTAAAATTCAATGTTTTGTGTGTCCGTTGATGTCAAATGTAAATTCAGTGTTATGTGTGGTTGTTGATTTCAAATGTCAATTCAGTGTTGTTTTGTCATTGATGTCAAATGTAAATTTTATGTGTGTCCGTTGATGTCCAATGTAAATTCATTGTTGTGTGTGGTCGTTGATGTCAAATGCCAATTCATTGTTATGTGCGGTCATTGATGTCAAATGTAAATTCAGTGTTATGTGTGGTCGTTGATGTTATACGTTAATTCAGTGTTATGTGTGTCCGTTGTTGTCACATGTAAATTCAGTGTTATGTTAGGTCATTGATGTCACATGAAAGAACAATGTAATGTATTGTCGTTGATCTCACGTGTAAACTTCTTGTAATGTATATTAGCGGTGCGATAGTCTAATGGACAGAGTGTTGAACCACTATGAGTGTCGGTTTCTGGTTCAATCTCAAGCTCGACCCAATGCCTCTCATAAAAGTACACTAAATACTGGTACTACCAGGAAGCAGACTCGAGAGCGGTTCATATAAGCTCTGAGCCTTCATCGCAATATAGCTGAAAGAAATCGGTATAAACTAGTGTACGATATTTAATGCCACATGTAAATTTAATGCGACGTATTTGATATCATATGTAAATCCAATGTTATATATGCTATTTAATGTCACATGTTAGTTCAATGCAATGTTTGGTATTTAATTCCACATGTAAAATCAATGTAATATGTGATATTGGATGTCACATGTAAGTTTCAACTAGCACGTTTTACGTCATGGTATATGTTAGTTCTCTGTACCATGCGGTATTAGATACCATGTGAATAATATACGTTTGGTTAATATTACAGTGGGTAATGTGTTAGCATCTTACACTAGACATCGGGGTTTCTTTCAAACGCTTGACCCGAAAACGACACTCATAGTGGTTCAACTGAGCTTCCTTCGCAAACGATCTGGAGTAAATTAGTATTAACTATTATATATCATTGTAGCCCGAACTAAACTGGTCAAACGCAATGCACTATTGACCACTTTATCCATCAAAATCATCTATTGATCACTTATTATACCGAGTCAATAGTTCAATTCATTTAAACCATTTTCCACAAATGACTTCATCTCGGTCAATAGTTCCCTGCTTTTAGTCAAGTCATTTTTCTTGGATGAATAAGTTTAATCATAAATTACTTCGATGGTGAATATAAAATGTACTCGGATACTGCCATTACTATCAAACTATTCATAAAGGTGTTGGGGTTTCAAAAAATAACATATACTCATCAACAGTTATTTTGAAATATGGAGATTATATTTATTTTTACATGTACAAGTATCAAACATATTCAAACACATTCGTCAAAGTAGAAAATACGCAAAAATCTCTTTTATGTATTAAATGAAGCTATTAACATAAATACAAATTACCAAAACACCGGCATCTTTTTTGAACAGGGTTTAACGCCACTTTCAACAAATTTCAGGTTATATATCCAGTTGGAGGAAGACCTCAGAATAAATCTGATTAGAACCACCGTACTTCCGCAAGTAACTGGCACACTTTCTTACACCGGCATCTAATAGAAAACAATTATCATTATTGGACATAGCATTACAATATGACTTTGAGATGTATTCAAGTTACAAGAACAGAGCTTCACCTTTAAACCAAGCAGTGGATAGAGAGATGTTTGATTCTTGTACACTTCATCTACAGCTAACCAACAGATCAAAAGTACATAAGGCAAATATATTTTATTTATAAATATGTGTGTCATATGTGTATGCTTGATTGTCTAGAATTAAATAATACTTAGTATATTATAGCAATGTGCAATACATTCAGGCAGCTGCAATGAGTGCCCCACTGAATATACCGGTGTCGTAATTGTAGACAGAACTCCATCCGCTGCAATATAGGTGCACTTTGTCACCTACTGCCAACGTAAGGTATGTTGACGCTGAGGCACTCTTCCAGCTGTCACCTGATTCGACATATGTAAATGCCCGTACTATGTTAGAGCCATTATGTTTAATATAGCAAGTGGATGTTCCCGAAGACGTCATAAAGGAAATTGAATCTGGTAAGTTCCGGCAACAGTGCATGTGAAATCCCCGGATGTTTTGTTGTAACAGTTGCCGATGTTGGTGATTACTTTGGTAAATATAGGTTGTCCAGTAGTCGTGCTGCCACCGACGAGAGTATGCGACGGATGACTAGCGGAGAAGATGACCACTTTGGCTAAAATAACACCAACATAAATATACAAGAATAACAAACCACAGTTTATACATACTGGCTATTGTATTGGTTTACTGGATAGTCGCATTCCTGTTACTAACAAGAACAGACGACAAAAATGAATATATAACAAAACGATTGGCATACGGTAATCCAATGGAGAATAGTACATGTATACATTGGATATTGGACTAGACCGAAAATATTACAGGTTTGGGAAACTTAAGCTAGCTTGACATTCATGCATTGTTTTTCGGTATTCAATATCAAACTAAACCTAACCCTGACTTCCTCATTCACAATATTGAAGAATTACAGACATGGATATCGAACCACGACCAATAAATATCAAACTTCAACTACTTATTGTATTGGTTTATTGATTGACTGACATATTTCACGATTGTAATTTAAGCAAGACTGTCCATCTTAATATCTATAATTACTAGTTACCTGGGCAAGAATGTGTGTTACACATGCCTTTACCATCACTGCTTCCAAGACATTGCCTACCCAACACCGACGGTGAAGGATTATCACAGAGGCGTGTACGTTGACGTAACCCGTAACCACAAGACACACTACACGCTCCCCAGCCCGACCACGTGGACTATTGGCCGTCTGTTTATAGATATAAAACAAAAATGATGATATTTCTGTACGAAGGGAAATACTGTTTTTCAAATATTTAACCGGAGTGTCCATATGCGCTATATAAATAAATGAAAGCCCAAAGCAGAATTGGAAAACATGTATGTTAACTTGTTTTATATTGCATTTGGAAAATTAGTGTCACTTATATAATAGATACGATGACACTGCCGTTTTGGTAATTGTACATGTACACATCTAGGAACAGCTGACGTTGTCTTTATACCATTAAACCATGATCATGATATATTTCGGAGACATTACTTCTTTTATTTAGAAGTTGAAAGATCATCTTTAAAAGTTGCTAGGAATTCTTAAACATTTGAGCGTAGTTATCACATCTTCGTCACGTCCAGACAAAGCAGTATTGTTACTTCGTTTATAGTGTTATGTGTTATCTGAACCGAGCCGTTGTAGGTGTGCGTATTTCTCTTGAATTATTATCAATTTTATTGTCAATTAATTGACCAATAAGCTAACGTGATATATGTATTGAACGAGTAGAGTTATAACTTCATTGTTAAGCTTATAAATCCAGCATTATTGGTATAATTTAAATGCATTTAGCAGTGTTATTAATTATTTGCTGTATTAATATTTCCTAAAAGCAATATTTTAACTATTTTACCTGAGCATCCCCTTTCAAAGCAGCCTCTGTCATCCCTCGAGTCCCCGAAACAATGGAAACCGTATCTGTCCGGGTAGGGACTCGAGCAATGTCTGTCCCTCCTCTGTAGTCCAACACCGCAAGTGACACTGCAGCTTCCCCAGGCGGACCACCGACTCCATCCCCCGTCAACTGTTGCATAACAAAACTTGTAATCGGGTAATTTAACCAATACCTCCGTCAAGGCAAAACCAATCTTAAAGCAATTAGTAAAATGTTTATTTCAGTTATAAGACTCTAACGACAGACTGAAATCATTTTCATATTCGTCTTTCGTATTTCAACATTTAACTCGAAACCGATCGTAACTTACTCAACCGCCATTATTGAAGAGTACATAGGTCAATATCGAAATACTATATGTCATTTTATATTCTACACGAAACTAACCCTAACAGTAACGTACTTAACCTCCAATATTGAAGAGTATTATAGGTCAATATCGAAAAACGAAATGTTATTTTATATTCCACAGCAAGCTGACCATACATGTAACAGTAACGTACTCAGCCTCCAATATTGAAGAATAACAGACGTCAATATCGAAAGATGAAACATAATAGCTAACTTCTCACTGCTGTCCCTAATTTTATACAATGTCGCTAGATGTATTTCTATATTGTTGCGTTATGGAATATTGAGATCAGAGAAATGTATGCATATGCATTCTTAACTCTGCTGACATATATAAGAATTCTATATAATTATTATAATTATGTTCTTCGGTGATTTAGGTCAACAGCAATCACTTTATCATAATCATATTCCGTAATTATTACATTGACAGAAATATGAAACAGGTTTTAACTTACTCGGACATTTTCCTAGTGTGCAAAGTTTATGTTGGGTGGTATTTCCTACACAATCAAGACCTCCGTGCGCAGGTGCCGGATCTGAACAGGTGCGCGTTCTTGTCATCTGACCACTTTCACATGTAACGTCACAGCTTGTCCAGTTTGACCAAAAGGACCACGAGCCGTCAACTTTTTAAAAAAAAAAACAACGGTTAACTTAGTGTTATATTAGAAAGGCGGGAATTTCCAATAGGCATGTTATACATAATGTAACGTCCTATCTGACCTCAGGACAATATAAATATTATATTTATTTAAAGTTATTATCTCTTACACTACCTTGTCGCAAAATATTAAATAGAAAAAACAAACGTATTAAAAATACACTTCTGCTCATCAAGTAATTTCACTTACTGACGTTGCACAAGCCGCAATATTTCCTACAGACGGTTTTCGCGTGATTCACGTCAGTGCAAACATCAAATATAGAACTGACTCGCTGACAATCAAAACTCGGGTCGTCTTTACAGTCGCCGATTTCGTTAACAACTGTATTAAAACATAAAGTGATAAATGAATAACAAAATATACGGTGTCAGATTAGAGTCATCGTCACGACTACTACTACTTCTACTACGACTGCTACTACTACTACAAATACTACTTCTTCTACAACAACTACTACAACTATTACTATTACTACTACTACTGCTGCTACTACTACCACTACCACTACTACTACTACTATTACTACTACTACTACTTTTTCTACTTCTTCTTCTGCTACTACGACTGCTACTACTACTGTTACTACTACTACCACTACTTCTACTACTACTACTAATACTGTTACTGCTACTGCTACTACTACTACTACTACTTCTACTACTGATACTACTTCTACAACTGCTCCTGTTACTGATACTGCTACTGCTACTACTACTACCTACTACTACGACTACTATTGCTACTATTACTTCTTCTACTACTACTATTACTACTACCCCTACCAGTACTACTACTTCTACTACTATTGCTACTACTACTACAACTTCTACTTCTACTACTATTACTACTACCACTTTTACTACTTCTACTTCTAATGCTACAATTTCTACTATTACTACTACTCTTATTACTGCTACTACTTCTACTCCTACTACTACTACTACTACTTCTAATGCTACTACTTCTACTACTACTCCTACTCCTATTACTGCTACTACTTCTACTACTACTACTACTTCTACTACTACTGGTGCTGCTACTACTTCTACTACTACTACTACTACTACTTCTTCTACTACTACTACTACTCTTATTACTACTACTACTA
Organism: Panopea generosa; assembly: GCA_029582155.1. Lineage (NCBI taxonomy): Eukaryota > Metazoa > Mollusca > Bivalvia > Adapedonta > Hiatellidae > Panopea > Panopea generosa. The sequence continues at coordinate 27,344,317 of CM055911.1, read as the reverse complement.
CTACTTCTACTACTACTACTACTACTACTGATACTGATACTACTATTATTATTATTACTACTACTACTACTACTACTACTACTACTACTACTACTACATTAACAACAACTACTACTACTACTACTACTACTACTACTACTACTACTACTGTTACTGTTACTGCTACTGCTACTACTACTACTACTACTGATACTACTTCTATTACTGCTCATGATACTACTACTACTACCACTATTACTACTACTACTACTACTACTACTACTACTACTACTACTACTACTACTACTACAACTTCTACATTAACAACTACTACTACTACTGCTACTACTAAATTAACAACTACTACTACAACTGTTACTGCTACTACTTCAACTACTACTACTACTACTACTACTACTACTACTACTACTACTACTACTGTTACTGCTACTGCTACTACTACTGCTACTACTGTTACTTACTACTATTACTACTGTTACTGCTACTACTACTGTTACTGCTACTGCTACTACTACTACTACTACTTCTGATACTACTTCTATTTGCTGCTCTTGATACTGCCGCTACTACTACTATTATTGATATTATTATTATTATTAGTATTACTACTACTGCTACTTTGACTACTATTAATACTATTATTACAACTCTATTACCACTACTACTACTACTACTACTACTACTATACTACTACTACTACTACTACTACTACATTAACATCTACTACTTCTACTTCTACTACTGTTACTGCTACTACTTCTACTACTACTACTACTACTACTACTACTACTACTACTGTTACTGCTACTACTTAAACTACTACTACTACTACTACTATTATTATTATTACTAATACAACAACTACTACTGTTACTGCTACTGCTACTGCTACTGCTACTGTTATAACTACTACTACTACTGTTACTATAACTGCTCCTGTTACTGCTACTACTACTATTGATACCACTTCTATTACTGCTCATGATACTGCTTCTACTACTACAACTATTGCTACTACTTGTACTTCTACTTTTATTACTACAATCACTACTACTACTTCTACTACTACTGCTACTACTTCTACTACTACTTTTACTACTACTACTACTACTATTATTACTGCTACTAATTCTACTAATGCTACTTCTACTACTATTATTGTTATTACTACTGCTACTTTGACTACTACTTACACTATTATTACAACTCTGTTGCCATTACTACTACTACTACTACTACTACTACTACTACTACTACTACTACTACAGCTACTACATTAACAACAACAACAACTACTACTACTACTACTACTACTACTACTACTACTACTACTACTACTACTACTATTACTACATTAATTACTACTACAACAACTATTACTACTACTACTTCTACATGTACTGCTACTACTACTACTACTACTACTACAACCGTGATGAATAATAAAATAATAACTATTATAAATATTAATTATAAAGTTGAAATTGACCACAAAAAAAATATCTTCGGAACCAGTCTTCAACACACACACACACACACACACACACACACACACACACACACACACTGTTATTTCTCTCATTAGAATGGTAGTTTCATGTCAATATCTTTATTACAGCTATAGAAGAAATTGTGATTGGTAATGTGTGTTCTATTAAGTAACCACTGGCAATGGATTGGTTTAATGATACAAACAATTATGATTCAGATCCATGGACTGTAAATATTTATTATTCCCGTTCTCGGCCCGAAAATTACGGTATGTTCTCCCTTTCTCAACCTCTATTGTTTAAAATAGAAAAAGTAGTTGGGGTGATGGAAATGTATTGCTCGGATATAACAGTAGATTTAAGTGTTGATAATTACTCTAATGGGCTATACCTTTTGAAAAAAAAATGGTTACACTTTCTCCTTATTTTAATGAAAAGAACAAATAGAGTAACTGATAATGCAATACTATTTTTTTTCAATATAAACAAGCAATATTTAATTCAATTATCAGTATATTTTAGAGTTAACTTTGATAATTTATGATTATCAATGTATATATGTGTAAATAAAAAATAAAAAAAATAATATGGGGTACAATGGCATTAACGCAATAAAAAATCCTTAAAGTTGAAAACATGTTTAGCATGGCGAAACTTACTAGGGACTCCAGAAGAACAGAGGTTCTTGTTACAAGCGTTTACAGAACAGCATTGGGAACAAGTCACGTGGTCTGATGTAGAGCGTCCAACAATAGAGATTGGTGATACGGATGTACTGGATACGTGTAGACAGTCCTGTGTGAAAATAGAAAATGATAAAATGAGCATTTTGTATTTAATTAGAAAAAAGTAGATATACTCGCGTATGTCCAACAAAAGGTGTATCATTCGTAGGATACAGTCGCCACGACGGCACAAATACATTCTCTACTAAGAATACTCGTACTAAATATGATACATACAGAAGTTTTAACCAGTTTAACGGGTGTGTCCAACCTCGCTCTTCGCTCGTCGTCACATCATAAAACGAGGCAATGTATATTAACGTTCTGGACTACTCTCATACAAATACAGCGGCAGGTTTATGTTTCTGGGGTAAAATTCCAAATTCTTCAGAAGAAAACAGGACATTTTGAGAATAATAATAAAGGGTGTGACAAGATGACGAAAAAGACAAGCTTGCAGTGTGTATTTCGGATTAAGGAATAAGAAGAACTTCGCCATAATTGAGTTCCCATTTCATTACTATTAACAGACTGCCGTACGTGGAGATTAATTCAATACATTACAAAACAATGTACATTATTATCATTCAAATTTGTTTTCATAAAACAGATGTACGGTTTTCTGTACTATACATGTATGTTCCATTAAGTTCCTTGCAACACAGCGAGTCAAATAATTCATTCAAATCCATTGATGATTGCAATAGGCCAGCAGTTTGCATTTACTCCTTCTATGCACAAACAATTAGATATCAACACTAAAATATGCTATTGCCAAAGTACATTGTTTGTGAAGTCAGTAAATCCACTTACTTGTTCTTGTGCACAACCGAGCGTGTATGTGATCTGGTCTTCGACACCTCTTGCCTTCGTAAAGCATTTCTGAAATATATTTTTAATAATGATAGTTGGAAAAAATTTCTATAGCGCTTAAATGGTACACGTCATTTGTATGCCTACATCTTTCGCAAAAACCTACCAAAAGGATATTTTAAATACCATTCTTCATTTTGTTTTACGTCACATTAAACACAAATTTTCTAAGCATTTTAAGGTGTGATTGGCAAAATAAACTAAAATTTTATCAACACGTTCGACTCTTTTATATTTTGTGTTATCGATGTTAACCAATAAAATATATATTATATTTTTTTTAAAGTAAATACCTCATTAGCTTTACATTGCCCAGTTATGTGACAATTGGCCGTGCTGTTAGCATTGGTACATTTGTAACAATCCAAAGCCTCTGCTAGAAAAGGTAGAAACATAAACCAACATTTAATAGTTGTTATAGAAGGTATGTCTGAATATCACTTTTAAGGGACACTAAAATAATTATATGCTTTTCATCAATACATTTGCAAACATGCGTATTCCACAGCATTCTTTACATATTCAATTACATAATTACGTATATTTATGCATTAAGGTTGACATGTTAATACATACACACTTTCATACTTTACATACAACTATATGAACGCAATTAAGCACATGTTAAGCCGTATCACAGATGCAAATACCCGCGTTCGCGCATATATAAGCAGAACCGATGTATGAAACGTATATACGACACGATTAAATTAACTTGCCTATGTTGACTGATTGCAGCAATATCGCCAACAAGAACAACAACAGGAACATACTTTTTCTGAAATACAGTTATATATAAAATGTAATGACTCTTTCGTCCAAGCTTTCCAGAAGTCCTCAACAACAAATTTTAAACCTGAACATTAAACGTATTGCAAATGACAGTAACTGTTGCTGATTTTGAAAGACAATATAGAAATGTTAAAGATTAGTTTTTTTATATATGGTTTGTATGTTAATGTCTGCTGATAGAAAACTAAATGATTGTTAAGCGAAATCGGAGACGAAATTTCAAATTTCCTGTACTTTTTCTAATAATTCACAGTTTGTCTTTAAAGGGAGTATTCAGGAAAAGTATTATAAACATCTTTAAAATAATAAAATTATTTTTAAAATGATTAAATACATCCCGTTATCATTAATAAATAAACTCCGAATGGCTCAAATCTACCAAAATGTGACACAATCGCTATTTACATCGAAGTGGTATACTTGAAAGAAAATCCCCATTCTGAAAATAGACAGAGATTAAATACTGCTAGACGACCGTCACGACGTTATTCAGACTCGTTGTAAGATGAAACAAATTTTACTACGTGTTAACTTGTATAAAGGATCAAACTGAAATCACGTGAATTATTTAATACGTCATTAAATATGTTGCAATTTTAAGCGGGAAACATATTTTAGTCTAACATAGGCGCGTAGAATAAGTGAGACAATCGCTTTACGATATATTATTTTGGCATCTTTAAATAGACATCCTTTCAGCCATACGGAGTCAGTGAGTATATATAAGCATAATATATTAAAAAAAAAATTTATATACAATTTTTAAATTTTGAATATCCTGATAAATTCCTTTTAAGATATATTACAAAAAAAATAATAATAGAAAGTCACAATGACAAGTCCGTGGAAAAAAAACAACGCCATCTATTTAGTGTTAATATGCTATATAATTATAATTGCAACATGCACTACTAGAACCTAAATTGTAGACTTTATTACCTAAAACCAACTAAATAAGATTAACGAACCTTCTAAATTAAACAAAAACTACTTAACCTTACCCTTACGAGATCCAGTGGTCAACATAGCCTTGTGACGTTCTTATCAGTGCAACGACAATCACAAAGCGTGTTTAGGTATCATCATCCTATATTATGGTTTAAAGGGAAGCCACGGTAATTTAGATAAAGTTTTACTCAACAATATCACTGAAATAATATAATTTATATACATGATGTACTTTTTAATGGCGTTTCATAACATTTTCAACACATTTCAGGTCATAGATGACATATCCAGTTTTATTGGTGGAGGAAGATTTCAGAATGAACCTGAGTAGAACCACCGTCATTACGGCATAACTGGCAAACTTTCATTCATAAATGTTTGGAGCGAGCGGGATTCGAATTTACGACCTTAGCGGTGAGAAGTAAGTTATCTTGAGACGGCACCTTAGACCACTAAGACACATATATATATGATGTAATTAAAATAGTTTTCCCGATTTGTATTCAGATCCTAATTTTTGAATCTTTTAAAAAAAAGACATACTTTTTGTAATGTTTTAAAATTGACACAGGCTTTCCATTTTGCTAGTATATGTGTGTATATGGTAATATATGATAATAGTATAAATATTTGATATGCATCAGATTTATCTATACAAAAGTGAAATAACCCAAGGAATTTAGTTAGGAATTTTCACTCAATGTTTTAAAAACAAACACGAGGTCACTTGTAAAAAAAAAGTGCAACTATAACAATGTTATTGTTTAAATAGAGGATTCCAGATGTAACACTTGGATTTTAATGTATTCACATGATTATACATCCTTTGGTGTAAACATTGATGTACTATCTAATATTTATTTGAGAATATATGTCCCTTTAAGAACGAGATAAGACTATTTTTATTTGGCTCTCTAATGTGCTAGTTTCAATAACCTTAATGTACGTTGTGTCGTCTTTCTTGTATAGTCACATTACGATAAAGGTAGATCAGAAACCAAGGACTTATATTAGTCCTTGCTGAAACCTACTGCCACTGCAATTCTTTGCTTACCACTTAAAATTATTGATACCATGCGGTATATGTTTATCTATATAATACGTTGAATGAACATAATTATAGAACATGTCATCACGGCTTATATATAATCATATACGTGCACATGCTCACCAACTAAGATATGTTAATCATTTCAGTATTCATATATGGCATACTAGTATTATGATTAACGTCTCACAAAATAATTAATTTTGCACTATTCTACATATAGAAACATGCACTTCTGGAATACTGAACACATTGCCAATGTTTAAAAGTGTTTTGTTTCTATAGATTGGCCTTTGTTAGTCCAAATATGCAGGAAAAAACATGGGGTTGACCAGATTGCTTTTTCACAATGTTGATGTTTTGATGATACCTCTTCATTTTTGACAATTGTACGTATTTGCTGCAGTGTATCACTACGCATCTTTAAACTGTTATATCTTCATTCAACAGTATCCAGTGTCATCAAAACTTGACAGAACTCATGAAAATGTTCCAATGTTCTCATATGTACAAAGACATATGACCATTGTAAGTATTTTCAATAAAAAATAATGCCGAACCGATTTACACAGCTCTAATTACGTGGGCGTAATAATCTTGATACCGTCACTGAGGGTGGTAATTGGTAAATGAGACCTAAAGCTACATGTAGAAAGTGTAACCACTCACATTTAGATTATTAATATACTCACCAATTAAACTTGTTGGTGTTTTTATATCTGCACTATGTTTAACGTACATATAAAGAACGTATCATTCAATACGTTAAACATATTAGACTCACATACTCTCCAATTAAGACCCTTTTAATATTAAGATGTTCTTAAACCGATATTAATTGCTTAATGTAGATCTGGAACTAGTTTAAAATACATTTTAATGTTTGCATGAGTATTTAGACATTGAGCTGCTCATATATAGATACATTTTGTTAAACTAGTCAAATTTTGTGTACTATGTACTCGCCAATCAGAACACTTTACGTCGTTAAGTATTCTTACATTAATAAATTATTTTGTTTTAGGTACAGCTGGAAATCGTGAGTATTACATATTCCTGTTTCCATACTCGCTAATAAAACACTTTAAATATTTAAGTGTTCTTATGTCTATGTAAAATAGACCTGGAACAAGTGATAGAGTTATCTCCCTTTGTAGACTTTAACTATCTGGTTAACATTTGTATGTAAACTGATAACTCAAAATGAAGCATGAGAAGCTCCGCACAAATGTTTATGTAAGGTAAAACTAATCACATATTCTTGGCACGAATTATTCTGTAAAGTATTCAATATGCTATATAAACGTTAGAATTAACTTTAGGAAAAATGTAATCCGTTAATAAAACAACTGCCAAGTTGAATTCAGTACTGATTTTTCACGTTTATCGCTTTTTGTCCTTACGTTGCTTTGTGTCAATATATTTATTTATCTTTGTTCTTTTTAATACTTACTCACAAAACATCGTATTGGAGGTTTGAAAGGGATTTGGCGACTTTCCACCCAAAGATACTAAGTTTATATTAAAACGGCATTATTTTCAGTTAAAATCAGAAAAAAAAAAAATCTTACCTGTTCATGTCCGGATCATGCTTCACTTAAACTAGCTTTTGAAACAACACCCCGGTATTTAGCGCAGCACGTGACGTGGGCTCCCAATCTTGATAAACACAGATGCATATGTATTTGTTTTGTTATTTAGAGTGGATGACCTAATAAGCTCCTCCCGAGAATATAAATTTTTTGGCAGTTGGAATTTTTTTTCCCAAACTGCATATAGCACACATTTTTTTGGAAAATATTTATTTTGCCAATTAAATATATTAACAATAATCAAGTAGTATGTAAAATTATCAGCAGCAAGAAATGTCACCGGTAAGTGTCGCGTGCCCCCAAATTGTCTGTGCTAATACGATATATGTTATAATAGGTAGCGACGTATCCATGATTATCAAGAGTAATGGACTGACGTTTCAGACTAGACACACAATTTCATGTATTTGTTTACATTAAAGCGTGACCTTGACCTTTGTGTAACCTTGACCTTGATATCAGATGTAATGGTCTGGGTATTTTAAAAGGTAATTGCAGGTGACACATCATCATGACATGCTGATCGATTGTGTCAAGCTATTTTAAAATCCCTAAATGTAAGACAAAGTTATAGACCAGACATGAAATGTCAAACAAACTGAAAGTGTGACCTTGAGGTAAGGTTATGGGTCTTAATGTGACACGTCGTCAAGTCATGTTGATCAATAGATAAATTGAGCCAAGTGTTTTTGAAATCCATACATGTATGATAAAGTTACAGGACGGACATGAAATCTCAAACAGATTCATAGTGTTGTCATACATACTCAAAGTGTGACCTTGACCTTTGAGGTACGGGTCTAGGTCTTACTTGTGACACGTCGTCATGTTATCTTGATCAATTGAGCCAAAGTCACAGACCAGACACGCAATATCAAACAAATTGAAAGTGTGACCTTGACCTTTGAGGAAAGGTTCTGGGTCTTACATGCGACACATAATTATGTCATGTTGATCAACTGAGCCAAGTGTTTTTAAAATGTATCCATAGATGACAAAGTTACAGACAGGACACGAAAGCTCAAACGGACTGAAAGTGTTGTCAAACAAACTCAAAGTGTGACCTTGACCTTTGAGGTACGTATGTGGGTCTTACTCGCGACACATCGTCATGTTATGTTGATCATTTGTAGCAAGTATATATAAAATCCATTTATGCATGACAAAGTAACAGGTCGAACACGAAATCTCACACATACTCAAAGGGTCATCAAAGTCAAATTGTGACCTTGAACTTTGAAGTGGGTGTAACGCGCCAAAGTTACAGGCCGGACACGAAATACCGGACGGAAGGACGGACAGACGCTGCGGTTACTATATGCACCCCCCCCCCCCCCCGCCAAAAAAATGCAGTGGTGCTTTTATTATTTTGAATATGTTCTTACAGCTTATCTGATTTGAACCAAGTATAGTATTATATAAAATCTGACCCTGAGCCATCGTTCGGCTTTTACATCGCAGTTGCTACTTTAACTAGAAATATGCTTTTCAGTTGGCGTCAAACAACATGTTTGTGCACCTTAAACCTCTGGCAAGGTTCATGCATAACCTGTATTTGGCTTTTGTTAAGTACATTTTTGTCGGAAAAGACATTAAATAAGACACTTTGTAAAGCTTGATACAGAAATGTCAGTAATGGGGTCAACATGAATAAAAATCGCTGAAAGGAAAGTTGCCGATGCCAATATCAACCCCCACTGTCATATTTAGTTTCTAGTTTCAACTTATTGATTTTACTTCGATTGTGAAACAAGTTCTTACAGCTTGGACAAATCATGCTTGAATGCTTCCTGGGTAGAATCATTACTAAGATATGCGGAAAATTGTCTTGCTCAGGAACACAATACAAAGCCGTGACGGAGGATCGAATTACGACCCTCCAATCATGGGTCCGATGCTCTACCATTGGACCACGCGCTCCATTCACTATTTAGTATATGCTAATTCAATTATGTTCTTAATGACATATGGCATCGACAAAAAGCGCTAAAGATAAGCAAGTACTGAACTCAACGTGGCAGTTGGTTTTATCAACTTGACTTTTAAACGGTAAGTTTGTATTTCCCTTTCATAATAATTTGAACGGATTACGTATTCAAAAGGAATTTTAATGTTTATATAGCAGATTATAGTTTTTGCGGATATGTGATCATAGCAACAACGGTATTGCCTAACTATACTATATATGTCGTTGTTTGACCTCGTAATGGTCATATATTATTGTTGTTTTAGTTGTATGATGTTAAGCGTCGCTTTCACCAATTTTTCAGTCAAATCGCGACGGTGTCTACTTGAGACGGTATTATGAGCGCTGTCACACTGGAGTATCATGCCGCAGACACATGGTATGATACACAACACAGTCAGATTGTACTTAGACCGGGCCGACCTGACCTAGAACTATCCTCTAAATTCTAAGCACCAAGCGAGATAGTTTCTAGTACCATTTTTCAAGTCTTTTGTATGACTCGGCCTGGGTTCGAACCCACGACCTTCCGCATGCTAGGCACATGCTCTACCCTTAGACCACCGCTGCGGTATAATTCTCTTGTTTCGATATACTAATTTCCTAGGATAAGCCAAATTTTTTATTAATATTTTTCTTTTTACGTGATATTGTTATATATAATTGTGTGTGTTATATGGGGTCCAGCGTCGCTTAATATGGCGGTATATATACTGAGACACTGCTTAAACCATAGTGGTACGTCATTATCTAAAGTTGTGTTTGTTTGTTTAAAGAGGCCTAACTTATATCGTTTATTCTTTTTCGATCTTAGCAGTAAAACTGCACATTTATATCAAACTTCTCATATTATGAATATTATGTTCAATAACGTATATTGTATTTTGCCTCTGTAGTGGTATATTCTTTAATTTTGTTGACCATATACTAAATCGCGTCCGGCTCTAAAGTCACTCATTGTACAGTATCGAGTTATGCCAAAGGATCGAGGAATAAAATGGAAAGTACCGACCTGTGTCTTAACGAATTTCTCATAAATAAGATTAACTACAAGGACGGAATCAACACTTATCTTCGAAGCGGACCTTCATCTTTGTGTTTCAATAAATTTTCCTTCATTTATTGAACAGAAAGTTATAGGTTATAGGTGATGCATCTTAAAACATTTAGTGTCATTTTATGACTTTTTATGATAGATTATCAGTTAAACTAACTACTATATCCTCGGATTCTGAACGGTTAATCAGTACTCGAGCACACCCAACTATACAAATAACTGATAACTTTCCCAATTGAATCGGTAAGAGACAAATTACAATGAGACACGATCTTGTATATCAATCATCACAGAGACTGTGATCGGGCTGGGGTTCGAACTCATGGATTGATAGTCAAACGCGCTACCGACTGAACAAACAGGACCCTGTCTACTAAAATACTGGGTTGGTGGTTAATGCCTTAGTGTAATTCTGTAAATACTTTGAATAGAAAAGTTTTATTAGATTGATCAATAACATAATAATTAAAAAATAATAATTAATCGCAAATCGGTTTACCGTGAATAATGTTTAATCAAGGTATTAATATACATGTTAGTAAACAATATATACCTAAATCAATGTAATTAAGGATTGAACTATTAAAATAATAGAATACATGTACAAGTGAATTTGTTTGAACTGTAATACATACGATTTTTTGTTATTGATTTTGCAGTTTAAAATGGTTCTTCTGATGTTAGCAATGTTCATGCAAGTAATGCAAATAGGTAAGTACGTTTTGATTAATAATTTAGGTAAATGACTTAATAAGAGAGAGAGAGAGAGAGAGAGAGAGAGAGAGAGATTCAGAGATAGACAGACAGACAGAAAAGGAAGGAGTTAAAATAAGCTGAATTACTGAAGCGGGTCCCCAGTAATCGAATGGTCTACGGCTCCGTCTCAATATCACTTACCTCTCATCGCTAAGGTCGTAGGTGTAAGCCCACCTTGATTTTTGTTTATTATTCTATAGTATATAATAAAAGTTCGAAGGCTTGTCATTCACAGAGAGACCCAAATGAAAGAAGTGAAACTTACATTTTATTGTTTGTCAACTTCTGCACTACCAAATATGATGGGAAAAGTAGGGGTCATGTGTCATATAAGAGATTTTTTGTTCTGTTCAGTGTGTACACTGTTAGGAAAAGTGAAAGTAGACTGCCAAACTCATGTATTCATACCCCAATTTCCCAGCATAATTTTTTTTTAAATTCACAATTCAAACATGACAATGCTTTAAAAAAGATCAAAATGCATCGATAATGTTATTAAAAAAAAAAGCATATACAAAAAGAAAATGTATTTTTAAAGAAGAAGAAACAATGATTATTGATAACCGCCACTATGCGACTACCCCACGGAAGCTTTTCCCGATTCCAATGGTAGTACTATGCATGAAGGTTCCAGTGCCGCTATCTCCAAAAACTTTATGTAAGGAAGTTTGCCGGTTACTTGCGGAAGGACGGTGGTTTTACTCATATTTAATCTGAGGTCTTCCCCAATCACTTAAACTGGAAACGCTATATATAGCCTGAAATGAGTTGAAAGTGGCGTTCCATTCAATTCACAAAACAAAGAATTAATTAATTAGAGAAAGGCGTATGAAAATATACATACATGTACATTAAAAGTCAGAAAGAATAAACACAAATTATATAGTTTTGCATTACAGATGCATTGGAGTGTTACAATTGTTCCAATATAAACAAGACGGCATCTTGTCATGTCACCATGGACTGCAATCCAAACGAGGTTCGTAACATCAGTATATGACCACCAGTCTTTTTGTGCCAAGTTAAAATGGTTCCATTAGATAACTGTGTGTTGATTTGTTATTTTCATTACAAAGTGTGCGGTTTCAGGACAGTGCGTGGGTGGTGGCGGGTCCGGGTTAGCTTTTGCTAATGGTTGTGAAAGGAGCGACAAATCAAATATTGGATAAAGCAATGTTATCGGACTCGGATATTATTATGTGACATAAAAAATGGGGCATTACTTTTCAAAAATGATATCTGCCTAGAATGTGAAAGAAATTTGCATATGTCGTTTTGATCGCTGTACTGTCAACAGGGTCTAATTGCAATTGGCTAAAAATATAAGAGGAGATGAAATCACACAGTTGTGTGACAAATGAACACAAGTAAAGGGAGCATAACTTAAGCAAAAATCTCCCATAAGGCTACGAGGGAAAAAATGGACATGTCCTCTTTATGCTTGTGATGTGCCGCCTTTTCATGTGGTCATTTGTTACACAAGTGTGTGACTTCATCTCCTCTTATTTTTTTGCATTATGAATAAATGTAAGATGAGATACAGTTATGTTTATTTTCTGACGTCCGAACAGACGGACATATGGAAATCATTTCTTCTCATATAAGGGTAAAAAGAAATAGTAATAATCGGGTAATGATATATATCTTTGCTTTTACATATTATACTGAAGAGACGTTTCTTTTCTACTTGACAGTTTTGAAAGATTCATTTTTTCAAACACGTGAACTTGAACCAAATTTCTAGAAGAGAAAATTTCCCTTGTAAAAAAATATTATCGGAAGAAAAGAAATATCTCTTACGTTGTTAGCGAGAAATTTCGTTTCTTATCTTAACTGCATATTTCTCCGATTACAACGAGACAATCACATTTTTTCTTCTGGAAGGGTTTCGCTTTTACAGACAATACTATCAGAAGAAAAGTAGTTTGTTTTCTACTTGACAGTTTTGAAATACCTATTCTTTCAAACGCGTGCATTTGAACACTTTTTGTAGAAGAGAACATTTCTCTTGTAAAATAATATCTGCAGAAAAGAAACATATCTTATGTTGCTCGCGAGAAATTTCTTCTTTCTTATGTTAACGAGATATTTCTCTTGTTCTGCACACTTCTCCGATTACAACGAGACAACGAGAAAGTTTCTCTTCTGGGACAGCCCTGCTTTTACATATTATTCTGAAGAGAAGTTTCTTCTCTACTTTAAAAAAAAAACTAGTCGAATGTTGGTCTGGGTTCATTGTCCATCATTCAATATTGACCTCCGACCTGAATACGTTTATGAAGTGTTGATTGTAGACTACTGATTAGGATCTGTATTAACTATTTATTTCCGACATGAACAGTTTGTGTTTTGGAGGCAGATATACGATTAAATGCCAGAGTCTGCATTAATCTCCGACCTGAATTTATGTCGAATGGTATACTACGATAACATGGCTTGGTCGATCTACGATCTAGGAACCAACGTTTTAGTCGGGCGAGCTAAAGGTATAGTAACCAGGTCTGGATTTGATTTTAGATCTTGATTCCAACGGATTACTCAAAGCATAATCAACATGTGCTTTAAAAATAGGACAACGTTTTTCCCAAATACGAGTAGTTATATTTTTGAATTATATAATAGCAAAGTGTGTTTTATTTTTATTTTAATATATACTGTTATATATTGGTAGTAAAATAATAACATACATGTATGTTAATGTGCTTACATAACGCGTTGTTATAGTCAATTACATGCGTATGAATATGAGATAAGCATATAATATATGTTTAATGCACGTGTTACTTTATATAGCAACAAAAATGAGAATGTTTTAAGAAGGTTATCGCCTTCACGCGCTGATTATCACTTATCGGCTTGGGCCGAAAAGTCATAATCATAATCGGCCCGGTGAACACTTGCGCGTGAAACCAATCATGGTCAGTGTGTTTTCAACATGTCAGTACATTCTTTTACGAAAAAAAAGTGTTCTTCGTTAAAAAATGTCGCTGATATTGTAAGTGTTTGCGTACATTTTTAAGTATATTATTTCCCATTTGTTTCTAACAAATCGTGGGAAACAACTGCATAGCGACCTTCATACTAAAACTGATAAGCAAATAAATATCTTAAAAAACGAAGTCAACATCAGATTGGCACAATAGCTCGACTGGTTAAAGTGGATGTCAACATCACATTATATCAATCTGAACATCGTGTGTTCAAGACGCGTCAATGACGCATTTTTATAAAAAAAATATATATATATAATTACATATACGAGTATGTAGTTTTCTTTCATTTTAGACTGGTTTGAAATATGAAAAAGAATGCAAAGAACGCGTAATAAAGAGGTTAATAAATGGATGCGGAGTGCCTTGTAGTGATAATGTCCTCGGGCCATTGTTCATTTTCCGGGCCGACTATCACCTCCCGACCCGGCTCTATAATAATTTTGACAAAGCACGAAGCACGAAGAAATGATGGAAATAAGAATTTTCAAAACTTTTCTTTTCATCAGACGATCTGTCAAAAGTGTTCATATTTGATACATAGTATCCCTATGCAGCCATTTTTTTAAAAAAAGGTTACTCAATTTAATTTGATATCTGTAACATCATCTAGTCATAGGAAATCAGATTTCAATAAGGAGCCAGGTAGGGCCCCGAAAGTGGGAAAATTTAGTTTTCAAAAGTCTTCCTTTTCAACAACCAATCAATTAAAATTATCCATCGATATCAGTAGGGTTTTACGCCTGTTCAAACAAGAAGCTAATATTTATAGGGTCCATATCAAGGGACTTCGACTTTTACATATGGATTCTATTGGGCAATGGAAATTTTTAAATGTTTTGAAAATTTATGTAATATATATATATATTATTTGATTACCATCTAATTAAGAGAATAGTAGCGCTCGGGGACAAGGTGGGTCCCAAAAAGTGCAAACAATTCGAATTAACAGAAATATTGCTAACAACCGCGCAGTCAAATTTGTTTTTATATGTAATATAAACGACTCTTATGAGTAGATGTTTGAAGTTTTACTGAGTTAGTGACGTGGTATTGTATTCTTTTTTAAAAATATAACCATTGTGAGCCTTGTTGCCACCATACAGGTGTTTCTTCAACACCAACTGTATGTTAAGTCTATTCCAAACAATATTGATGTTTGACTAAAATAAAATGCCACCATATTGAAACGTTGAATATTGCTCGGCTACCATTACTTTAAGAACTTTGATTACAAATGTTGGTATTGGTTCAGTTATCTATTCCCATACTCTCCCGAAGCATCGGTTGAATAGTTCGATCTCTTCCATTTCAAGGTGATGTAAACGTAAAGTTGTAATCGTCAGCTGACTAGGAAGCGTACTATACCCATAGACCGCTGTACAAATGCAACAGGCACATTTTCACTGTCATCTGAGATTTGTCTGATCCTTCCCTTCTAGACTATACCAAGGTCACACCTTTGTACTAATGCATTAGGCACATCTTCCCTGCTGCTCTGTGATTTCCCTGACCGTTTCCTTCTAGACTATGCCTCAGTCACACCGTTGTATAAATGCAAAAGGCACATTTTCCCTGTCACTCTGATTCTAGGTCACACCTTTGTACAAATGCAATATGCACATTTTACTGTCACTCTGATTCCAGGTCACACCTTTGCACAAAAGCAACATGCACAATTTCCTTGTCACTCTGTGATTTCCCTGACCTTTCCCTTCTAGACTATGCCTAGGTCAAACCTTTGTATAAATGCAACAGGCACATTTTCCCTGTCACTCTGTGATTTGTCTGACACTTCCCTTCTAGACTATGCCTAGGTCACACCTTTGTACTAATGCAAACAGGCACATATTCCCTGCCACTCTGTGATTTCCTTGGCCCTTCCCTTCTAGCCTTTGCCTAGGTCACACCGTTGTACAAATGCAACAGGCCCATTTTCACTGTCACTTTGTGATTTCCCTGGCCCTTCCCTTCTTGATTATGCCTAGGTCACACAGTTGTAAAAATGCAACGGGCATACCTTCCTATCACTCTGTGATTTCCCAGACCTTTCCCTTCTAGACTTTGCCTAAGTCGTTTCTTTGTACTAATACAACAGGTACATTTTCCGTATCACTCTGTGATTTCCCTGATCCTTCCATTCAATACTATGCATAGGTCACACAGCTGTATTAATGCAACAAACACATTTTCCCTGTCACAATGTGATTTGCCTGAACATTTCCTTCTACTCTATGCCTAGGTCACACCTTTGTACAAATGCAACAGGCACATTTTCACTGTCACTCTGTGATTTCACTGACCCCTTCCCTTCAATACTATGTCAAGGTCACACCGCTGTACTAATGCAACAGGCACATTTCCCTGTCACTATATGATTTGCTTGACCCTTTCCTTCTAGACTATTCTTAGGTCACACATTTGTACCAATGCAACAGGCACATTTTCCTTGTCACTCTGTGATTTCCATGACTGCCTAGGTCATACCTTTGTACAAATGCAATATGCTCATTTCCCTATCTCTCTGTGATTTCCCTGACACTTCCCTGCAATACTATGCCTAGGTCACACCGATGAACAAGTGCCACAGGCACATATTCCCTGTCGCTCTGTGATTTCCCTGACACTTCCCTTCTAGGCTATGCCTAGGTCACACCATTGTACAAATGCAACAGATACATTTTTCCTGTCACTTTGTGATTTCCCTGACCCTTTCCTTTTAGACTTAGGCTACGTCGCACCATTGTACGAATGCAACAGGCACATTTTCCCTGTCACTCTGTGATTTCCCTGACCCTTCCATTCTGGACTTTGCCTAGGTCACACCGCTGTACAAATGCAATAGGACATTTTTCCTGTCACTCTGTGATTTCCCTGACCCTTCCTTTTTAGACTATGCCTAGGTCACACCGTTGTACAAATGTAACAGGCACTTTTTCCCTGTCACTTTGTGATTGCCCTGGCCCTTCCCTTCAATACTATGACTAGGTCACACCGTTGTACTATTGTAACAGGCACATTTCCCCTGTCACTTTGTGATTTCCCTGACCCTTCCCTTCTAGACTATGCCTAGGACACATCGATATAGAAATGCAACTGACTCATTTTCCTTGTCACTCTGTGATTTCCCTGACCCTTCCCTTCTAGACTATGCCAAGGTCACACCGCTGTACAAATGCAACAGGCACATTTTCCCTGTCACTCTGTGATTTGTCTGACCCTTCCATTCTAGACTATGCCTAGGTCACACACCTTTGTATAAATGCAACAGGCACATCTTTCCTATTACTCTATGATTTCCCTGACCTTTCCCTTCTAGACTATGCCTAGGTCATACCTTTGTACTAATGCAACAGGCACATTTTCCCTGCCACTCCTTGATTTGCATGCCATTTCCTTCTAGACTATGCCTAGGTTAAACCCCTGTACAAATGCAACAGGCACATTTTCCCTGTCACTCTGTGATTTGTCTGACCCTTCCCTTCTAGAATACGCTTAGGTCACACCTTTGTATAAATGCAGCAGGCACATCTTTCCTATCACTCTGTGATTTCCCTGACCTTTCCCTTCTAGACTTTGCCTAGGTCATACCTTTGTACTAATGCAACAGGCACATTTTCCCTGCCACTCTGTGATTTCCCTGACCCTTCCCTTCTAGACTATACCTATGTCACACCGCCGTACAAATGCAACAGAAACATTGTTCCTATCACTCTGTTATGTGCCTGATATTTCCTTCTAGGCTATGCCTAGGTCACACCGCTGTACACATGCAACAGGCACAGTTCCCTGTCACTCTGTGATTTGTCTGACCCTTCCTTTTTAGAATATGCCTAGGTCACACCGCTGTACTAATACAACAGGCACATTTTTCCTGTCACTCTGTGATTTGTCTGACCTTTCCCTTCTTGATTATGCCCTGGCTTCTGTTTCACCAACATTTAACTTAAATACTTAAAAACTTAACTAAGTTTTGACTGGTTATTTATCTATTATATAATCAATATCAATGACACAATATGCAGTTTTACTGGAACCAGTCTAAAATCATGATCACTTGGCTGCTTTTCTTAGATTTAAGTTTTTAAGTATTTAAGAATATGTTGGTGAAACAGGAGCCTGGTCACACATTTGTTCAAATGCAAAAGGCACAGTCTTCCTGTCACTCTGTAATTTTTCTGACTCCTCCCTTCTAAATTATGCCCAGATCACACCTTTTGAAATGATCGTGGCTTGTGTCGTATTTAATTAGTGGTCCGCAACCTCACTATATACACATTGAACGGAACAGCTAACCCGCCACGTATGATTTCCAATATCTTTGTCCAAATATTGAGTAGCGTTTTCAAAATGTGTATATGATATTAACATACAATTATGTATTGATTTGACATAGCAATGTCCTTCCTTATTCAAGTACAAATCTTAAGGTAATTGCTTAGATACTTTATTATAAAATATATATTTTTATATATATAATAAGTATATGTTTTGTTACAGAACTGCTTTGATTCATCTGGTACAACGGTTCCATCAGTCTCTATTGTTGGACGCTTTCTATCAGGACACGTGACGTGTTCTCAGTGCTGTTCGGTAGACGCTTGTAACAAGAAGATGCTCTGCTGGAATCCCTAGTAAGTCTAATTGTTTAAATATGTTAATCGTCCTGAAGGCCCGAGCCGCTTATACACACGACATCTCAACATGTATATTTATTCTCTTTATATCCTCTTAACAGAGAGTAATAAGTGTAAATGTGGAGTGAGACATAACATATGAAGTTAGCAGTAAAGAACAAATTGACCAAAAACACTACAGATAATAACTAATGTGTGCCAGCTTTTGCTTTACTCTTCTGCAGCAAGAAATCACAGCCCCTACGAAAATACTTCAAACAAAATTACAAAGGAGTTCTGTTATCAAGTGCAAGTATCATGACACCGTGACACAAAAGGGGTGCAACTGTGTAAGGAGAAACCCTATATGTGCTTTTCCGTAAACGCTTGTAACAGGGAACTTTGCTCTGCTGGAAATCCCAGCATTGTTTAAATATTTTAATCATCCTAATTTTAAACATATCAACTAAAGAATGAACTAAAACTCGAATTTCATATTCAATTTACATTATCAAACAGTACCGATGTCAATTATTGTTATAAAATCACTCATTGGTATTGTTAGTATAAATATTATATAGAGAATATTTGTTTGTTTTGGTGTAAGATCGAATTATATTTCATCAAGTGAAAACAAAAAGTCATATTCTCACGAGCGGCTTGCCACGAGTGAGAATATTAATTTTTGGTGAACACAATATGAAATATCAATTGATCTTACAACAAAACAAACAAGTTTTCTTTTTATTTTATGCATTTACATATTTTTTGTTTAATTTTAGCTCAATTCACTATTAGATAATATTAGATAAATAAAAAAAATAATGTTGATTTTTTTCTGTTTTTTTTTTTTTAGATGATATTTTTTTTTTAAACTAAATATGCAAGGATAAAAAGTTTTGTTTTTTCCCATAATTTCACTGTTTGAAACAGTGGATTACCATAAATAATCCAATGAGAAATCTTTATAATTCATCAAAAAGCAAAAAATAAAATGATGTATAAAGTCCCTCACTGTTTTCACATGTCGTTAATGTAAAATACAGATCATATACTTTTTTTCTTAAAAGCAGCGTACTTTGATCAGCATAAAATGTACTTTCCGTATTTGCACATATACAAATTATTCAAACTGTATACATGTTCAGGGTTCCCCAAATATTAGGCACCATCAGACCATAGTACCACCATTAGATTTGAAAATGCTTATGTGGGGTAGTTTCACAATGGCGGTTATAAATAGTCCTTATTGCTTCTTGTTTAAAAATGCACTTTTTTCTTATTTTGATGATAATTTTTTTATTTGAAAATTAACCATTCTTATAAAGAACCTTCAGTCGTCAATAATCATGCTCACAATTTGCTTCTTAGTGCTTCCTGAAGTAAGAAGAAATTTTTAAAGTTGACTGTTTTGGCCCCATCCCCAAGGCCCCAGGGTGTAGGGGACCATGCAATTACAATTTTGATTCACCCATATATGTATCAAAGCTGCATACAACATTTCATTACGATTGAGCTTACGGTTTTTGAAAAGAAGTCGAAAATGTCAATTGTTTACGGACGCACGCACGACGACGGACGAAAAGCGATCCCTTGAGACAAAGTTTAATGTGACTAAATAAATATCATTCTGCTATAAGCACTTCTTTTACATCCAATTTCCACTTCAAAGTGCGTGACAATAACATGTATGTTAATATCTCGGTGGTCGGTACGTGAACCAACAATACTACTAACAGAAGGTTTAAATTCAAATTCGAACGATGTGTTAAAAGTGGCGCGAGCATCTATTTATATTGTGTTGTTTTAAATCTTCATATTAACAATCTATATATCTACTTTCCACGGCCATGTGCCTTCCACTTTTGAATATGTTAGGGCATAGATAAGGTGCGTCTTGTTTTGGGTAATCGCCTTATGGATCACAGAATTGATGATTAAGTGGACTGACTGTTGTCAAAAAACTAAAATATGTACATACAAACAATAACAAAGTTAAATAAAATAATTAAAATATACGTACAACTCCACATGTGTAGATAGAAAATGCCATATGCAAACCGCTGCAGACGAAAAACAGTTATTCTTATTATGTAAAAAAAAGTCGTCTTATTTCACAGTTCGTAGACTAGAAAAAAATCGCACGTGCAACTATTAATATCTTATTGGAAAACGTCAATAAGTCTGTTGATTGGTTGGATTTAATCGGATGCATATAACTTTCAATATTTTATTAGCAAATTCCAATAAAATACTGAAAATATACATCAAATTATATAAAACACACGTGCAACTATTAATATCTTATTGGAAATTTCCAAAAAGCCTACTAAAACAGTTACTTTTAGTATATAAAATATACAGTTTATTGACCATTACGTCACAGTGAATAGTACAATTATACATAATGTATTCACTGTAAAAGATATATGTTTTTGTCTTTTACGTCGGTTTCAACCGTTTTTTTTCAGTTCAAACACGACGGTGCATGAAAAGGTAGCATATTACATACACCTAGTACGAAAAAAACACCCAGTCATATTATGACACCGGGTAGACTGGTCGTAAAACACCAAACTTTGAGCGTTTGATTTTAACAAAAGCCTTTATTTACTGTATTCACTTAATCAAATGTTGTTTTTGATGAAGAAGTACTAAGGTCTAAATTAGAACAAAGACTGAACATTATATATTGAACATTATATTCGTATTGTCCACTGTGGCATAATAGTCGGCATGAAAATTAGGCATGCAAATTAGGCATTGGGGGTGGGGGGATAGGGTCAAGGACGCTTTGAAAGTCAGTAAAACGCATGGGTACCTGTAATTTGATTGGGCATTAAGGAGCACGAAACACACACATTTAGCTCAAGAACGGCCTTGCAAAACAACAGTATAAATATATGAAACGTTCTTATATTTGTTTTAGAATTAAGTAAGCTACATTAAGTATGAAAGGTCAAAAGAAGGTCTTACTTTATTTTGAACCAAATCACAGTATTTATAACTATACAGTGTAGAGCATTCTAAATGGTATGGGTTCTAGTTGGGTATTGTTTAATAGCCCGATTAGCTCAGCGGGTAGCTCAGTGGGTAAGGCATCCTGGTAGTATTCAGAGATACGCTGGTTTGCATCCGTATTGGGTTAGCTGTATGAAATGTATATAAATTAGATTCCGGCAAATTTTATTTAACTCAGTCGTCAAAGCATCTTGAAAGTGTTCGATTGTGCGGATTTGAATCCATATCGGGCGGCACTCCTCTCAACCCTTAGTTTTCTACAATGGTAAAGAGTTTTATGTGGTAACAATTGTGCAGGTACTAGAATCACCGTGTATCGAACCTTCCGAGTCTTATACTTATATTCTGACGTCAAATTATGATTTTGATAATTTTTTGTTCAAGTAGCGTTATAACTGTGTTACTAAATGAAGGATTTATTTTAACATGGATTCGAATGTGTGAATTGAATATTTGCGTCTTGTTAAAAGACTAAGACTCAAAAGATTGATTAAATAACCAAAATGTATCCATAGTAACGATACCGGTCTGATGATCTTCAAGCGTCGTCTTCTGTGCTATGCACGGGTAGCGTTAGCCTGGAATAAACATCCTCCGTCTGTCTGAATATACACACTGTAACATGTCCAAGTAACGTTTTACATGGAACATCTATAGCGAAAGTTTTGATTTCTCATTACTCAATTTGTTTTATACACAAATAGTCCGCACGCAATTCTTTCCTAACGAATACGTTAAACCATAATTTCAATACACATGTACTGTCCTATAAAACAATTAGTCCATAATATAATGCATAACACACACACATTGTGCAATTTAACGTGAATTTGTCCGCAACGTTATTACTTGTACAAACGTTCGTACATCAGCCTTTATTTGCAGTTGACCGAACCAAATCACCAACATCTTAAAGTAGGAGGGAAGTACCTGGAAACAAAAAAGAATATTTTCAAAACAATATTTACTGTCAAGTCTAGGGTTGGGAGATACTGGCAGATACAGGTGCCCCAGGTACAAGCCCCCGCCCAAAAATGTTGTCAGTTATAGTAAAACTGACTCAAATCTAGTATATGAAACGACATGCGAATCGTCTAAAACAGTAAAATATATTTGTATGGTGTTAGCGCCGCTTTCAACAATTTTTCAACTGTATCGCGACGGTATCTACTTGAAACAGTATTCTAAGTGCTGCGGCACTGGAGTATCATACCGCAGACACATGGTTTGATACTCCACCCAGTCATATTATACTGACACCTTACTGACTAGACCTAGAACTCTCCTCGAAAGACTGAGCGTCAAGCGAGGTAGCTTCAAGTACCATTTTTCAAGTATTTTGTATGACCCGGTCGGGTATCGAATCCAAGACCTTGCACATGTGAGGCCGACTCTCTGCCCTTAGACCACAGCTGCGGTTTTTTTTTAAAATTGCATATGCCATCTCTTTCACCTCCACGTATTGAAAAGCACTCACAGCTTTTCTAAAACACTCTAAAACGAAAATATAAAGCATTCAATGGTTGGGGAAAATGTTCAAGTTATGCCGCGAACACATAATGGAATAGTTTTATATGTTATAAAGAGGCTTAGCTGTGTAGATAAAATTATATACTCGTAACAAGCCGACCAGAAACATTATAAATGACGGACGGGCGGACGAACAAGTGGGCAGACGAGCAGGTGGAAAACAGGTTTGTTGGACGGGCAGGCAGACAGACGGAAGTCACTTAAATAAGTCTCCCTGGGAAGGAGAAACACGATATAAACAAATACGACACATATATAAATATTTTCAAAATATATATTAAATTTAATTCTAACAAAAGGCCTATTGGCCTTAACGGTCACCGTATTATCCTTGATGACATAAAGCTATATGAATTTTTTTTCTAACTTTTGACCTTCGGGAAGCGGCAAAAATTCAATCATGGATTATGAACGTTATATCTACATAAACAAATCTCATCATTTTCTCTTATATAGATTTAATAAAGTAGTACCCACCCCAGGGGTCAAACCGTGAGAACCAGGGCCATAAAATTCACATTTTTTATGACGGACTCATATGCCTCATTAATTATTCTTACAATTTGTTTTGTGCTTCCTGTAATAAAAAGAAGATTTTTAAAGTTTACCTGAAATTTGACTGTTTTGGCCCAGGCCAAAAGTTACAGAGGGGGTTTGCGTGAGGAGGGAGTATATGTCAATGAAACATAAGCGTTAACTGTCATGTCAGCAACAACAAATTACACCAAAAACAATTCAAATGAGTCTATTCAGTCATCAGAAATGACGATTTTTGTCATTTTCTCTGATAAGTCAAAGGGCCAACCCGTTAGATACAGAGACATGAAATTCACAATTTTTATAAAGGACCAATATAAAATTATGTCAATAATCATGCTCACCAATTGTTTGCATGTGCTTCTTATAATAAGATGAAGATTTTTAAAGTTTACCTTGAATTTGACTGTTTTGGCACCGCCCCTAAAGCCCCCATGGGATCATGAAATTCACATAGGAATTAACCGTCATGTCAGCAACAACAAATCACACCAAAAACAATTCGAGTTAGTCTCTTCAGTCATAAGAAATAACGTTCTTTTTTGTCATTTTCTCTTATATAGATTTGATGAAGTAGGCCTCACCACTAGGGCTAAACAAGGAGACCAATGGGCATGAAATTCACACATTTGATTAAGGACTCATAGGCGTTAATAATCATGCTCTCAATTTGTTTCTGAGTGTTTTCTATAATAAGAGGACAATTTTTGAAGTAAACCTTTAATTTTTTAGGCCCCACCCAAGGGCCAAACCGTCAGGCCCAGGGACATGTAATTCACATTTTTCATAAAGAACCCATATGCGTCCATAATCATGCTTACCATGTGTTTCCTAGTGCTTCCTATAGCAAGATGGTTTTTTAAGTTTACCTTGAATTTGACAGTTTTGGCCCCGCCCCAAGGCCCTATGGACCATGCAATTCACAATTTTGAACTTAGGAACAAAAGCTTCATACAACATTTCATTACGATTCAGCTTACGGTTTTTGAGAAGAAATCGAAAATATGAATATTTACGGACGCACGACGGACGACGACGGAGAAAAGGCGATTCCAAAAGGTCACTTGAGACAAAGTCTTAGGGAGGTGGGGTTGCATGTTCCCCCGAAAATCTCTGAGCTCCTAGAATGTATTTCCTGTGTTTTTCCTGATATCCGAGATACATTTTAAGCCTTTCAAATCAATCGATAAATTCAACTGCATTGTATACAGATGTCTATGGTTTACGCCATTATCTTGAATACAAATGGTAGGTTTTTAGACCTGACATAAGTGTGCATGTCTAAACTCTTATATTTATAGTTTTATATTATGATATATTAGGACTAAAAATATATGTGAAGGATATGACATTTTGTAGCAAAAGCAATTCATACTTTCGAGATACAGTGTAACTATAATTGCTTTACAAAAAACACTAATAAAAAATTTAAACACCACAAATTCTACAGGAGGCAAAAGCCTCCGTTTGCCTCAGTGTGGCTACGGTCCTGATTTTACTGAAAAATGTTGAAAAGCATGTAATGATGAGAACTTCCTTGCCAAAGAATCCCGTCCATCGCATACACACAATCGCAAAAAATCCCATAAAATATAATCTGCATTCAAAACAATTTACTAAGATTTTTACTACATTTTCTTGCAAAAAATTTCAATTTCAAAGAGATTTAATTAAATATATGCATTTAGGCCCTGCACTCTCGAATTATCTTTTTATCATCTACAAATACCAGTAAACTGTAATTGGTTTGTTTGTGTTATTCATTTGTGTTAATTATCTATATATTATGTTTGCTGGATTGAAATGTTGGAATGAGTTATCTCGTTAAATTAAGACTTTATCAATATCCATTTATTTGTTTGTTCGTTCGTTCCTTTGTTCATTTATTCATTCATTATTCATTGTGAATATATATTTGACCTCCTTTGCTTAAATATGTCATATCCGCATATCGATATGTGTATCTTATTATTTTTAAAGGGTCACACGGTAACCTTTAAATCGAATTTCACTCACATCTATCTTTGCACACATAACTTCATTACCTTGTGCCGATATTATCCTCCGAGTATTTTTTGGGGGTAGCATATAGTAATCGCAGCGTCTGTCTGTCCGTCCGTCATTCCGTGCGGTATTTCCTGTCCGGCCTGTAACTTTGTCATGCATGGATGGATTTAATTAATACTTGCTACAAATGATAAACATAACATGACGACGCGTTGCAAGTAAGACCGACACCCGTATCTCAAAGGTCAAGGTCACTCTTCGAGTTTGTTTGACAACATTTTGAGTCTGTGTGAGATTTCGCGTCCGGCCTGTACCTTTGACACGCATAGATGGATTTTATAAATACCTGCTAAAAATTATCAACATAACATGGCGGCATATCGCGCGTAACACCCAGACTCCCACTTCTAAGGTCAAGGTCACAATTTAACTTATTTGACAACATTCTCAGTCTGTTTGAGATTTATATGTCCGGCCTGTAACTTTGTCACCTATGGATTAATTTCAAAAACACTTGGCTGAGTTGATCAACATGACACGATGAAGTGTCGCATGTAAAAAGACCAAGAACCTTTCCTTGTAGGCCAAGGTCACACTTTCAATTTGTTTGAGATTTCATGTCCGGTCTGTAACTTTGTCACCTATGGATTAATTTCAAAAACACTTGGCTGAGTTAATCAACATGACACGATGAAGTGTCGCATGTAAAAAGACAAAGAACCTTTCCTTAAAGGCCAAGGTCACACTTTCAATTTGTTTGAAATTTCGTGTCTGGTCTGTAACTTTGTCTTTAACTTGGCTCATTTGATCAAGATGACATGATGATGTGTCGCACGTAAGACCCAGACCTGTACCTCAAAGGCCAAGGTCACACTTTGAGTTTGTTCAACAACAATATGAGTCTGTTTGAGATTCTAAGTTCAGTTTGTAACTTTATCAGACATGGATGAATTTCATAAACAATTAGCTCAATTGATCAACATGACATGACGAAGTGTCGCATTAAGACCCAGAAACTTACCTCAGAGGTCAAGGTCACAATTTGAGTTTGTTTGATGTTTCATTTCTGGTCTGAAACTTTGTTTTACATGGAGGGATTTTAAAATAGCTTGATACAAGTGATCAACATGTCATGTCACCTGCATTTACCTGTAGAAATACCCAGACATTTACATTATATGTCATGGTCAATGTTACACAAGGGTCGAGGTCACACTTTAATGATAAAAACAACAACATGCAATTGTGTGTCAAGTCTGAAACATCAGTCCAAGACTGTTGATATTCATTGATACATCGCTACCTATCATAAAATATATCGTTATTTTCACAGACTATTTGGTGGGGGGGGGGGGGGGGAGGGGGAGGGGGGAGGGGCATGCGATACTTACTGTTTTATATAAAACTAGTTGCGCTGGTATTGGAAATATGTATAAAAATAAAATACAAGTTGGAGTTTTCTATTATACCGATAAATCTGATAAAATGAAAACAATATGGTAATAGTACTTTTTGTTTCAAATAACCGCAAAGAGCTGTCGGAGAACAGCGTTAACTCGACTATTCTAATCTTGTTACAGAAACGTATTAAATATCTATAATAATGTAACAACAGATACACAGGCATATATTTATCAATCGAATTATCTTGAATATCAGCAAAATAGTAATAGATGTATTTAGGAGTGGGGTTGAGGAGGGAACAGTACCGAAGCTAAAATGGGGTGGGGGGGGAGGGGGGGGGGGGGTAGAGTAATTAAAACAAAATAAATAAAAAAGTGACTTGACTTTAGGAGCCCGATATGTAACCTAAATTCACACATTTGATATCTTGTGTAGACTCCTTGCGCATTGATGCACGCACGACAGCGAATTTACATGTGTATTTAGTTGACGGGGGTTGTATGTTTCAAATCAATAAAAAGTGATACTCGCAATAGATTTTGATGAAAATTTTCAAGAAAGGTAGAAAGATGTTATACTATCAAATAAAATAATTTTTTTTAAAAATCAATAAAAAACTTTAATGTTTTCTTGCTGTTTATCTGAGTGTTGTGTTTCTGAAGTCGTTAGGCGTATTTGCATCAGGCAGATATAGTTTATTTTAAAAAAATACCGTTGAGTGCAGAGTCAAAATTGGACTCCTTAGTTTGGTAGGGGCTACATTATAAATACCATGAGACAGAAGGCTACTTTATTGTTCCCTTTATTAAAGTTAACCTAAATACAATTACATTTATTATCAATTTATTTGGTTATAAAACAGTGAATTCAATGTTAATGTTATGATATGATAAACAGACCCCTAAAAACATAAGATATATACACCAAAATGCACCTACGACAGTTTAGCTGATTTTTCTTCGGGGCAGTATGCCCCCGAAAACCCCACAACTGTGTCTACACATCGTGTTCAGACAAACTACGCCCCTGCACGCACTCAGGTCATGCGTGATTGTTGATTGCTGAGTAGGACGATTTTCTTCCGTTTATACATATTGTTTCATTATAAAAGTGTTAAAACAAATTAATTATAATACATATTATATCAAATAAAAATATAAGCTTACCTTGAATTCTTACTTTACACTGTTTATTTAAAACGTCTTTCGGGCGACTGATTTATGAAAAATGTGCAACTAAATGTTAATGTAAAACTTTGCAGACGAACATTTCCCTGACATCAGCCTGTCACTCTGCGTGTAGATTTCAGCATATTTTTCATCTAAGGGAAGTAATTCGTACTGTCCAACATTTTAATGGAATTATTCGATTTTGGCCAATGCAAAACGTGTACAACTGTTGACTTAATTTTATAATTATTTTTAAGTTAGCTGAATTAATACAATTTACGCATGTACAATTAGAAATCCAATGCAAATGTTTCGCTGGCTAGTGTTTGATTTTATTATTTTATTGTTTTAAATCATTTGTGTTTATATCTGTTCACTTCAAGCAGTAATATCCACAATCGAAATAAAAACACTCCCAGAAAAAAACACAACAAAAACACACTTGTTTATCCATAAAGAATAGCACTATACTTATAAACATATTAAATCCAGTTATATGTTCGCTGTTTGAACATTATATAATAAGTGGCGTTCATAAAATAGTAATCTATTTCCTTGCCCTTCTCACTAACATATGACCGACGAATGTACACAATAGCATCACGTGACATATATATATATATATATACACAATTGCTAGTAGAGTGCAACAGTTGAAACACGTGAATTTTGTTGGCACAGCATATGACTGCGAATGTAAACAATAACGTCACGTGTCGTATAGACATACAATCGATGGTTAAACTAAACAGTTGAAACACGAGCATTTTGTTGACACAGCATACGACTGCAAATGTAAACAATAACGTCACGTATAATTTAATTTTTTTTAAAAAAAAACAACATAGTAACGATTGAAACACTGATTTAAAATAAATTATATGTTTTGTATATTAAACTTTATTAATGTATCTTTATATATCCACTTCTTCTTATCCACTTCTTATGACAAACCTTTTCAACTATGTACTTATTTTTATTCTAAATGTAACACGGGATGCTGGGATAATCACAAACTCATTTTTAACCAAAAATTGCTATAAGAAGGATATTTCTCCGGAACCTCTATAATTTCTGACATGCGCACTAGTTGATATTGATAACTTGACCTTGACCTGTATTGCATCAGTTTAAAGCAGACGTGGTTGGAATTGATGTCGTAAACAAACCTAGCTTTTACCAAGGTGTTATGTAAATTGAAAACTGGACAAAGTGAGAATAACATTTTTTTTTCAGATCTGTATTATAAAATGACATTTTTACTTGTATCTGAAGCATTTATTTTCATCGCATTCAATGTCAGCGTGAATACTTTTGTAAATATTGACATTTGTACAGGAAGTTGAACTATGCGTGCGTGATATTTGTAATTGTCGGAAGTGGTCGAATTCAGGTTGTGATCGAAAAACAGGTTATGGCACCATACTATATAGAGGGATATAGATATGAACTATACGTTGATACTAGCCCCTGTGGCGTTGGCATTCCAAATCTCGACCTGAAAGTCTTTCAATACTAGCATACAGTAGGTCTAGACTGCCAGTTTTACCTATACGACGACATACATCCGGTTGGCAGATTTCATATAAAACTGAGAGAGAGAGAGAGAGAGAGAGCGAGAGAGAGAGAGAGAGAGAGAGAGAGAGGTTATTCATTTTATATTCTTGAATTCTTGAAAAGTGTGCTCATACATCCGTTAAACGTGACAACAGGAAATTACCAAATTACCGTACACATTCTTTGTATTCATTGTTATATATATATTCTTTATTGTACACTAGTTGTAAACGAAATCGACGGCTGCAAGGACGATCCCAGTTTTGACTGTGAGAGAGTCAGTTCTATGTTCAATGTCTGTGGTGATATTAGCCATGCCAAGACCGTCTGTAGGAAGTATTGCGGGTTATGCAACGTTAGTAAGTACGATTTGCATTTTTTGAGTGGGGTTAACGCCATTTTCAACAACACATTTCAGGTTATATATGGTATATTCCATTTTATTGTTAAAGGAAGACCTCAGAATAAATCTGAGTAGAACACCGTGCTTCCGCATGTAATTGGAAAACTTTCTTACATAAAGTTTTTTAAACGAGCAGGACTCGAACCTACGACCATAGTGGTGAGATGTAAGCGATCTTGAGACGTCGTATTGGACCACTCAGCCAAATATTGTATTCATTTATCATTTCATGAAAACCATTCGAATTTAGTTTATACTAATTCTTTTTTTTAATTTTAGCTCGATAGCAAAGAAATTTTGTTTTTAAAGCTTAATTGAACCGTAAGCAATGTAAATTTTCACTTTAGTGGGTAGCTTCGAAAAATTGAAACAAATTGCATCATATCTCAGTCATGAAACTTTGACAGTAGAAGACAGAGATATCATTCTTAACGTATATAAACTTTATTTTAAAATCGGATGACATTTTTCTGCACTAAAATTACATATATATAAGTGGTGCGTTTTCAAGGTCCCTGAGTGTATAATTATGTTATATTGGCATTAACACATCGACATTTATCTATAAACACTAAAATCAAATGGCGCTGTGAAATTTGTAACAGAGTGACTAAAAATTGTGATACCATGTAATAGTTAGTGAATTTTAAGTAAAAATTTAACAATTAAGAAACACAAAGGGAGCGACCACAGGGAGCTACGATTGGAGCTGTGATGATTGACGTTCGAAAGTTGATGTTTGCTAAGGTCGTTTCTAAGCATAACTCGCGCGACTTTGTAGTTTTTACACGACTCGTTCAGAATTGAATCAAGGGCGGAGTTTTTGCAATGTCATTCACGCATGCGCAATGATGACGAGCTTCTAAAATAATAAGAACGAACTTAATAAAAAAAATGTAGCCTGTTTTAACAAATAAGAGCCACACAATTTTGAAAATCGAAGCAATTCCATTGGTTGTCAAGTGAGGTTAAACATTAAATGTGATAAAGTATTTAGAATTTAAACTACTTTTGGAACTGAGTGTAGAGTCTTGTTTCAATTGAAATCAGTTGACGGCTCATGGTCACCATGGTCGAACTGGAGCAATTGTGACGTCACGTGTGAAAGCGGTCATATGACAAGAACACGCAACTGTCCAGATCCTGCGCCTGCACATGGTGGCCTTGACTGTGTAGGAAGTTCAATACAACGTAGTAACTGTACACTTAATGCATGCCCAAGTAAGTGTACAAACTTTTGCTGATCACTTAATACTTTAAATGGTCTAACGCCATTTTCAACACGTTTCAAGTTATATATTTGCATATCAAGTTTTATTGGTGGAGGCAGACCTCAGACTGAATATCAGCAGCGTCACCGTTATTCCGCAAGTAACTTGCAAACTTTCTCACATAAAGCTTTTGGTGCGAGCGGGACTCGAACCTAAGACATAAACGGTGAGAGGTAAAAGATCTTGAGTGAGAGGCGCCTTAGGTCACTCTGCTGCGTAAGACCCCTTTTTGTCTTTCTTTCGAATATTGTTTCTTGTTAAATAGGTCCTACTGTTTCATCTAATTTCTTTCTTTTGTATCTTATAACACATTAAAATGTTTTCTATCTTGAAACAAATAATCTTGCCATTTCAAGTACATTTAATTCAAAAAGTAAAAAACTTCAATAGAATTAGAAAAAATAAAAGCGTGAAGCTGATTATAGTATTCAGGTCAAATGACCAAATAAAATTATAATATAAAAATGTATTGAGGCCGTCCGAAAATAGTTTTGTCTTTTCTTGGACACCAAAAACACACGTTTGTCTATTTGCAATTTATTGAAACGTTTAACATAATTTTAACCTTCACAAAATATATGTGTCATACACTTAAGAGATATAAAAACATTTAACATGAGTGTATAAAACGTAACATATTTAGCATGAGTGTATAAAACGTAACATATTTAGCATGAGTGTATAAAACGTAACATATTTAGCATGAGTGCATAAAAAACTTAACACATTTAGCATGAGTGTATAAAACATAACATATTTAGCATGAGTGTATAAAACGTAACATATTAAGCATGAGTGTATAAAACGTAACATATTTAGCATGAGTGTATAAAACGGAACATATTTAGCATGAGTGTATAAAACGTAACACATTTAGCATGAGTGTATAAAACGTAACACATTTAGCATGAGTGTATAAAACGTAACACATTTAGCATGAGTGTATAAAACATAACATATCTAGCATGAGTGTATAAAACATAACATATCTAGCATGAGTGTATAAAATGTAACATATCTAGCATGAGTGTATAAAACGTAACATATTTAGCATGAGTGTATAAAACGTAACATATTTAGCATGAGTGTATAAAACGTAACACATTTAGCATGAGTGTATAAAACTTAACACATTTAGCATGAGTGTATAAAAGGCCAACTGGGACTTGTTCAAGAAGCTTACAGATAGCAACACCTCCAATATCCAAGTTTCCAACCTGAATGTGGATAAAGCTTCAAATCTGTTTACCACAGCTGTCCTAAATGCAGCACACAAGTCTATTCCCAGAGGTCGCAGAAAGGACTACAAACCTTTCTGGAACGAGGAACTAGATGACCTGCATAAACAGCTAAGTGGTGCCAGAGAACAGATGGAGCTAGACCCATCGGTGAAAAACATTGCAAGTCATGACATGATGAGAGCCACTTTTGAGCAGAAGAAGACGGAATCGATTCAGGAGAGCTGGCAAGACAAGACCGCTTCTTTAAACTTTGAGAAGGACACAAAGAAGCTTTGGCAGCTCACTAATGTATTAAACGATGATAACCGCCAGCAAAGGAAAACAACTCTCCTAACAGGTGATGGCTGTTCCACAGGGAAGGCAGCTGCAAATATTTTTGCCAAAACATATGAAGCTGTAAGCACAGTGACATTACCACAGGAGAGGATCAGGGAAGTCAGGCAGGAGACCAGGGCTTTTCTGGTTGAGCAGAAAAATGAAGCAAGCCCCTCTATGTCAGATAGTATGACAATGCAAGAGCTAGAAGCAGCACTGAAGAAGCTGAAGAAGAAGAAGGCTCCAGGAGCAGATGGCATTACGAATGAAATGCTAAAACACCTTGGTTACAAGGCCAAAAGAACCCTGCTACACATCTTTAACCTCAGCTGGCACTCTGGTAAATTTCCATCCAAGTGGAAAGAAGCTCACATCAGACCCATCCCTAAGTCAGGAAAGGACAAGAGCAAACCTGAGAGCTACAGACCAATCAGCCTTCTCAGCTGCACTGGAAAGCTTCTAGAACGCATCGTCAACAAGAGACTACTCTGGCATCTTGAGTCGAATTCCCTCCTGGCACCCACTCAAACTGGATATCGGCAACATCGCAGTACAGAAGACCAGCTGTCTTACTTTACACAAGACATTGAAGATGCCTTCCAAGAAAAGAAGAAGGTACTGGCAGTTTTCTTTGATCTATCAAAGGCCTTTGACACCGTCTGGAAGGAAGGTCTACAGCTGAAGCTGCTACGTTTTGGTGTGTGCGGAAAAATGTACAAATGGCTAAATGATTTTCTCTTCAGGAGAACAGCAAGAGTCAAACTAGATGGAGCACTTAGCAACCTAGTGAAGATGAGAGAAGGTGTTCCTCAAGGTGGTGTCATCTCGCCCACCTTGTTTCTCGTTTACATAAACGACTTAGTGGCAGCCTTGCCTAGGCATGTCATGAACACCTTGCATGCTGACGACCTTGCTGTCTGGTGCTCAGAATCAAGTACAGCCACAGCAACCCACAGAATCCAAACAACTATACAAACTGTGTCTGACTGGACAAGCAAGTGGGCACTCAACATCAACAAGTTGAAAACAGTCACAACGCTTTTCTCACTCTCCACTTCAAAAGAGAAAGTAAAATTGAAGCTGGATGATCACCCAGTGCCTCAGGTTGAAACACCTACTTTTCTAGGTG
The DNA here is from genome assembly GCA_029582155.1 of Panopea generosa. NCBI lineage: Eukaryota > Metazoa > Mollusca > Bivalvia > Adapedonta > Hiatellidae > Panopea > Panopea generosa. The sequence goes on along the minus strand of CM055911.1, from coordinate 27,309,880 downwards.
CTACACTTGACTCCCGCCTCACATGGAAATCTCACATTGAAGCGGTAGAGAAAAGAGCCTACAAGAAACTCTCGCTCATGAAGAAGCTGGCAGGAACAAGCTGGGGGGCAAATGGGAAAATTTTACGCCAAGTTTACACCGGTGCCGTACGTCCCATTGCAGAATATGCCTCTTCTTCATGGATTACTGCCTCCAGAACCAGTAAAAGTAAACTGGACAAGGTCCAAAATGCAGGACTCAGGATAATCCTTGGGGCCATGAAAACCACTCCCATAAGAGAAATGGAGAAGACAGCTGACCTTGAACCACTAGAGGCTAGAAGAGAATACAAGGCTCTTGCACAGGCTGAGAAAGCGAAGAGACTCCCATCCCACCCCTTACACAAGAAACTTCAAAGCCTAACCAAGAACAGGCTTAAACGTCAAAGCCTCAACCACGTTGTAAAGAGCCTCCAAAAGAAAACGGCAGACATCCTGGAACCAGGTGGAGAAATGCTTCAACCAGAGCTGTGGGTTCAGAGAAATCTAACCCCACAGATAAGGTTAGAAGTGCCAGGGCTAGGGAAGAAAGGAGCACAATCACAGGCTCTACAAAAATCCCTCACACAGGAAATGATACATGAACGATATCCCCAACACTCTTGGATACATGCGTTCACAGATGGATCTGCAGAAAATGCTGTACGAAATGGAGGCAGTGGTGTCTTCATTAAGTTCCCCACCAGATCTCCAACATCTCTATCTTTTCCCGTTGGTGAGCGGAGCTCGAACTACAGAGCAGAGGTTCAAGCTCTCACTGCAGCCACCTGTCGCCTGATTGAGCTTGACGAACAGCAGCAAAATATTGCTCTTCTCACAGACTCTCTGTCAGCACTACAAGCTCTCTCATCAGGGTCCACTGACGAGGGTACCAGATTGCTACAGGAAAATATTAGAGTCCTGTCCCAGCACAGCAATGTGGTGCTTCAGTGGATCCCTGCTCACGTGGGCATACCCGGGAATGAGGCTGCGGACAGACTAGCCAAAGACGGGAGCAAACTTCCGCAGCCCCATCCTCCAGTTTCATACAGTGAGGCTAAGACACTCCTCAAAAGCAGCTTCAGAACAGACTGGCAAAATAGTAATGGAGGTTATAACCACAAGCAAGACCATATTCACCAGCTAAATAGGCGAGAACAAACCGTTATATTCCGCCTCAGAACTGGACATTGTGGTCTCCGAAAACATATGAAGAAAATGGGCCTGGTGGACACAGCCACATGCCAATGTGGTTCAGAGGAACAGACTCCTCACCACATTCTGCAAACCTGTGCCCACTTGGAAGACCTTCGTCAGGAAGCTTGGAGCGCAAACATTCCCTTCCACACAAAACTTTGGGGAAATGCCAATGACCTACACAGAACGGCGCAGTTCATCACTGCATCTGGACTGCGAATATAAGACGGCCATAAAGATGGAACGCAGAAGAAGAAGAAGAAGCATGAGTGTATAAAACATAACATATTTAGCAAGAGTGTATAAAATGTAACATATTTAGCATGAGTGTATAAAACTTAACATATTTAGCATGAGTGTATAAAACATAATATATTTAGCATGAGTGTATAAAACATAATATATTTAGCATGAGTGTATACAACTTAACACATTTAGCATGAGTGCATATATCTATATCACACATCAATTGTCTGTTGTGGTTGTTGGTTGTTGACTTGAGATGTTACTCAATAATTTGATACCTCCTGCATTGATGTTTCTTTTTTCATTTCCAAGTTAGTCTCCTCTAAACCCTGTGTTGCATTTTTATATATCTTCTTATATTGCGTTTTCATATCTCTGCCTGTGTTGCATTTTTCTCTTCCTGTGTTGCGTTTTCATATCTCTGCCTGTGTTGCATTTTTCTCTTCCTGTGTTGCGTTTTCATATCTCTGCCTGTGTTGCATTTTTCTCTTCCTGTATTGCGTTTCATACCTCTGCCTGTGTTGCATTTTTCTCTTCCTGTATTGCGTTTTCATACCTCTTTCTATGTTGTGTTTCATATCTCTTCCTGTCTTGCGCTTTCATATGTCTGTCTGTGTTGCGTTTTAATATCTTTTCCTGTGTTGTGTTTTCATATCTCTTCATGGTTTGTGTTTTCTTATCTCTTCATGTATTGTGTTTTTCTTATCTCTTCATGTATTGTGTTTTCATATCTCTTTATGTGTTTAGTTTTCATATTTTTTCCTGTGTTGCGTTTTCATAACTCTTCCTGTGTTGTGCTTTCATCTCTTTCTGTGTTGCGTTTTCTTATCTCTTCCTGTGTTGTGTTTTCATATCTCTTCTTTGTATTGCGTTTTCATATCTCTTCATGTGTTGCGTTTTCATATCTCTCCCTGTGTTGCATTTTCATATCTCTTCCTGTGTTGCGTTTTTCATATCTCTTGAGTGTACGTTGTTTGAATACTTGATTCTATAGTTGATGGAGCATGGAGTCGGTGGTCCGCCTGGGGAAGCTGCAGTGTCACTTGCGGTATCGGACTACAGAGGAGGGATAGACATTGCTCGAATCCCTACCCGGACAGAAATGGCTACCATTGCTTCGGGGATTCACGCGATGATCGAACCTGTCTGGAAAGGGGTTGTATAGGTATATATTTAATCTTAAAACGTATGTTACTGATAGCTCGTGTTTGTTTTGATGGCTCATCGCAGGATTGGGCTAGTATTGCATCGCATGGTATTATTCTATTTTATTGTATTTTATTTTTACAGCGTGCTAAATAGTAGAACATTGCATTTCACTACACTGTATAACCGTCATAACATGACGTGTCACGTTTAGAGTTATGGCACATTTATATTTCTATTGGAGTGATATCTCGTTCATCACTTCAATATTTATCCCTTTAAAACCTTTAAAGTGATATCACGTTTTATCAACAGACGGTCAATGGTCCACGTGGTCAAGCTGGGGCACGTGCAGCGCCACGTGTGGTGATGGGCTACACAAACGTACACGCCTGTGTAATAATCCAGTGCCGTCAATTTTGGGAAAATCTTGTCTTGGGAACAGTGAAGATAAAAGTATCTGTAACAACAAGTCTTGTCCAGGTACAAAACTGTTCAATGTCTATCTACAGGCAAACCTGTCTTAAGCAACCAACTAAGGGAAAGTGTAAGAAAATGGCCGTTTAAGACAGGTTGTTGCTAAATACAGATTAATTTGCTCTGAAAAACATAGAAATGCGAAATAGTAAATATGACTGCTTCAATTGGTACCATTTTAGCAATATACTTTGTAGTAAATGGTACACTATACTCAATTCAAATATAAATTATTTTGCGGCGTTCCTAGCTGATTTTTGATAACTCGTATAAATAATCAATAATCTGCACACTTGTACTAAAGATTCTCAGCTTTCGTTACGACTTATTTCTTACGTTTCTGGTAAACAGCGCCCCCTAGCGGTACATATTTTTCGGACTAAAATGGTCAATATTAACGCAATTTTTTATAACATTTTACATTATTTATTTTATTATCGGCGGTAAGAAGATAACTTTTACACAGTTAAAATACAAATTATGTTACTTTCACGTCTAATCATTACGACTGGGGTGGTTAAATAGCGGGTTTGAAACAACGCATTTTGAACATTTACGTCTAATTGCATAAAAAAATGCTCCTGAAATTAACATATTTTATACTTCATTCATTTTACTATAATACGAATGAAAAAAGAGGGGTGTTCACGCGAGTTTTTTTTCATGAATTCGAAATGATTAGACGTGAAAGTACCGTAACGTCCCATTAGTGCAATAAGCTACCAAGTCACCTGGTACTTGTTTTGCAGCATCAATGGGGCGTAATTTGTATGTTGTCTGTGTAAAAGTTATATATCCTAACCACAGATAATAAAATAAGAAATTTAAAAATGGTTATAAAAATGCGTTACTATTGATCATTTTATAAGTGTACAAATGTACAGGTTATTGATAATTTACGCGAGAAAAATCAGCTTGGAACGCCACAAACTACCTTAACCTTTTACTTCATATAGACGCCTTTTGACACCTCTAATAAAGACGCCCTTGGACACCTCTAATATAGAAGGCTTTTGAATTATTGGGTGCATTATGTTTATATTAACTGACAGAGTGGAAAACAGTGCAGTAAGTGTTCAGATTGCTCGTGACGAGCAATCTGAACTCTTCCTACACTGTTTTCAAAGGCCTTCTGTGATTGGTATCTATGGAGTAAAGGGTTTAGAAATGAATTATACTTGTTGAAAGTTTGTGAAATATACGTATCACGTGCAAAGTAATTGCACTGGACCAGGTAAACTCTGCTCGACAAATGTCAATTCATATCTCCTGAATGTTCAACAAAAAAAAGTTCGTTTCAATTAGATATCCGAATTCGGTTCTTGAAAACGGTTATGAAGTTGGCTGATATTGCAAATTGAATTGTTCGATATTAAAGTAAACAATATCTTGATATAAACTGAATAAGCGATAACACAAATAGACTTATATCCGGATTCCAGTTATCTCTATCGGAAATTCTATTTGCAATATCATAATATAATTTGCAATATCATTTTTTCTTCACTTTTCCGATATCTGTAATGATTAATTAAAGTGAAAACGGCTTGCCAAAGATATTGTCAGTTTTTAACATTTCAAAAACCCGATGATCGTCTTGTACATGTATAACTAACTGTTTATTAAATCTATTCAAACTTTAAAAGAACTTGTACCAGTAAAAAGATATATTATCAAAATACAATCAAAATACGAGCCAAATATACAAAAGATAACTAATTCGAATTTTATTTCATTTAATAGCTCTTCAGGTAGCTTTCTCAGTGTCTAGATCAAGCGCGGTAAAAGGTGACGTCCCGATATTTAAAATCGTGTTCACGAACATTGGAGGCGGTCACAACCAGACGACCGGCAAGTTCACCTGTCCGGTTGCCGGCTTATACCATTTCTCAGTCTCCTTTCGGGAAGCTTCGCTAGGAACGTCGGTCTACTGCTACATACGATACAATGGCATCAATGGTGTTTATGCCGACACAGACGACGGTTCTACACATTACGATTCTTCGTCTGCGTCGACATATCTAATGCTCTCTGTAAATGATGTTGTCGATTTGTCATGCGCGAACTGGGACAATATTGAACACTTTGATGGTGCTATGTTTAACGGCGCACTTATCCGTCCAAACTGAATCGGAAAAGTATGCGCACGCACTCTGTATAATAAACTTCCTGCAAATGTATTTTACAAAATATTTACGTTTGCGTATTACAAACTTTAGGTAATTATGTCCGTGTAAAATTATTCTATATCACATAATTTATTATGCCAGAGTGTAATAATAAACCCATGACATATGTTTTATATTAACCTAGTGTAATATATAATATATCAATGACGTTGGTTTGTCATGGAAAATTTGACGGTTTTTTTTTCAAAATCTAAAAGTTGGCTAGAAAACATTTTTTCCCAATATACCATGCCTATATACGTATACTCAATGACCTGCATTGCCAAAAAGATATCTATGCCAAAATAATATATTGAATCTTTGACTTTCCTAACTTGAGTTACGGCCGGACTATACCAACTATATGAAAATTGTACCTGAAGTTTCGTCGCTTGGCACTCAGCATTCATATGCTAGCTCTAGGTTTGGTCGGCCAAGCCTCAGTATAATGTGACCGGTTGGGGTATCCTACCATGTGTCTGCGGAGTGATAATCCAGTGTGCGATATGATTGAACAGTTATTGAAAGCGACCATACAGCAAAAACAACAACAACATACAATACAATACATGATCGCACATTTTGGTTCGCGTACATATATTTTCATTTGTATCGATATGTGAGAATCTAAGGATCGGTTTATACTACACGTAATTTATTTAAGTTCGATTACAAAAAAGTTTTACTGGTGGAGGAAGACCTCAGACTGAGTCAGACTGAATAGAACCACCATCCTTCCACAAGTAACTGGAAACGTTCTTACATAAAGTTTTTTGGAGCGAGCGGGACTCGAACCTACGACCTTGGCGGTGTGATCTTGGGACGGCGACTTAGATGGAGAACCCAAACGTAAGAAAATCAAGCGTCGCATAAGAAAATCAAGCGTCAAGTTAGCAATAAAGTGTCAAATAAGGAAATTGAATATCGAATAAGGACGTTGCGTATAGAGCATGAAACTCAAAATGTCGACTAAGAAAATTGAATGTTGCGTAACAATATTGAGTATCAAATAAGAAAATCAAGTGTCGAGAAAATCAAGTGTCGAGAAAATCAAGTGTCGAATACATAGGAATGTCAAGCGTCGAGTACATAGGAATGTCAAACGTCGAGTACATAGGAATGTCAAGTGTCGAGTACATAGGAATGTCAAGTGTCGAGTACATAGGAAAGTCAAGTGTCGAGTACATAGGGATGTCAAGTGTCGAGTACATAGGAAAGTCAAGTGTCGAGTACATAGGAATGTCAAGTGTCGAATACATAGGAATGTCAAGCGTCGAGTACATAGGAATGTCAAGCGTCGAGTACATAGGAATGTCAACTGTCGAGTACTTAGGAATGTCAAGCTTCGAATACGAAAATTGAATGTCTAGTAAGAAAGTCAAGCGTCATAGAAAATCAAATATCATGTAAGAATACAAGATGCATTTTACATAATTAAGTATCAAATAATAAAATCACATGCCGAGTAAGGATGCTGAATATTATATATAAATTAGAAACTCAAGTACCGAGTAATGAAATCAAGTGCAGAGTAAGATTCCTTTGTATCGACTGAAAACCTGTATTGTCAAATGTTGAATAAGGAAATCAAATTTCAAGTTACAATGTTGTGTATGAGGTAAGACAATCAAGTGATTGAGTGAATTTTTTATGTTTTTAGTAAGAAAATCACGCATTGACATCAAAAAGAAAATTGAATGTAGAGTAAGGAAGTTAACCATTGCCAAACTTTCGGAAAAACAAGTATTGAGTAATGTAGTTTTATGTCAAGTGAGGATGTTGAGTATGAAGAAAATCGAGTGCTGTTACTCAGTTGTTGCATAAGGAAAAAAAGTATTGAGTAATAAATTGAATGTCGAGTAAGAAAATTGAGTATCAATAAAAAAAGTAAAGTGTCAAGAACGGATATTGAGTATTGAGTGAGAAAGTCTAGTGTCGAGAAAGACACATTGAGTGTTGAGTAGGAACAGTGTATTGAGTAACGAAATCGAAGGCTGAGTAATGAAGTTGAGTATTGAGTAAGAAAACCAAACATCAAGTAAGGATGTTGGGTATCAAGTAAGAAAATCAAGTGAAAGACCTTCGACTGTTAAGTAAATCAATTAAGTATCGAGTAAGAAAATCAAATGTAAAGTAAGGATGCTGAATATCGAACAGGAAAATTAAGTGGCGAGTAAGAAAATGGTGTGTCAAGTGAGGATGTTGAATATCACGAGAGAAAATTTAATGTGAAAAGAAAATTGTCATGTATATTTATGGTATCGAACGTGTGGCTCTCGTGCGGTTTGTGCTTGTCTTGTGTAATTTGCGTACCAAACACGAGATTATTAAGCAGACAGCGCTTGCAATGTGAAATTTAGGGCCAAAACGTGTGGTTCTCATGCCGTAGGTGCTTTAATTGTGTAATTTAGGTATCAAACGTTTGCATATCATGTGGTTGGTGCCTGTCTTGTGTAATTTAGGTATCAAACATGTGGTTCTTATATGGTTGGTGCTTGTCTTGTGTTATTTAAGTATGATCACGTGCTTATCATGCAGTTGGTACTTCTCTTATGCAATGTATGTAACAATCGTGTGCATATCATGCAGTTGGTGCTTGACTTTTGTAATTTAGGTATCAAATGTGCGGTTGATGCTTGTCTTGTGTAATGTAAGTACAAAAAACGAGATTATCAAGCAGGTAGCGCTTGCCTTGTGTTATTTAGGTACCAAACATGTGGTTCTCATGCCGTAGGTGCTTTAATTGTGTAACTTAGGTATCAAACGTGTGCATATCATGAAGTTGGTGCGTGTCTTGTGTAATTTAGGTACCAAACATCTGGTTCTCACGCTGTAGATGCTATAAATGTGTAATATAGGTACAAAACTTGTGCTTGTCATACAGTTGATGCTTTTCTTATTGTGATGTAGGTATCCAACGTGTGTTTCACATGCCGTAGGTGCTTGATTTGTGTAATTAAGGTATCATACTTGTGCTTATCATGCAGTTAGTGGCTGCCCTTTTATCATGCAGGTAACACTTTTCTTATGTAATTTAGGTACCAAACGTGCCGAATGTGATTTAATTGTGTAATTTAGGTACCAAACGTGTGTTTATCATTGAGTTGGTGCTATTTCAGTACCAAGCACGCGTCCTTTTATCGTGCAGATAACACTTGTCTTCCGGTTCGTATTGCAGGGAGATGCCTTAATAGAGCATAGTGAAAAATTGTTGTGAGGATCTCATTGTCACATTTTTATTAGAACTGCTGATTAAGTGCAGATATATATGTCTGTGAGCTTATATATTGGTAGTGTTAATAAATCAGAGGCTTTTCAACTTTCATAGAACATGCCACCACCAGGGATGTTTGTGTATCAATATCAGCTGCAGCAGCAGCAACAAGAACAACAATCCATTACAACAAAATATAACAATATGAAGAGACTTTAAACAAAAAGAACAGCAACAACATCCATCAGCAGCAACAAAAACAGCCAGGACAACGAAAGCAACAACAACAGTAACAAAAACATCAAAATTTAAATAACAACTTCATTTGTAACTACGTCAACGACAGCAACAATCAATAACAACAAACTATAACTACAACAGCATTAAGAATCTTTAAACAACACGATCAGCAACAATAAAAACAACATTAATAACAAGAACACCAACATTAAAACATCAAATTAACAACTACGGTCAATAGCAACAAAATCCAACAACATTAACAGACTTGAATAACAAGATCAGCAACCACTGCAACAATCAGTAACATTAAAAACAACAACAGCAACATCATTAACGACAATGACAACAACATCAACATTTTACTAATAAATTCAGTTGCAACAACAACAACAAAAACAACAGCAAGAATCAATAACAACAAAATACAACATAGAGAGACTTCAAACAACAAGTCGGCAAAAACAAAATAAACAACAACAGCAACAATCATTAACAAGAAAACATAACGAAAACAAAACGAACAGCAACAACAACAATAAAAAAAACAATTGCAACATCACCAACAACAATAACAACAACATCAACATTTAGCTAATAATTTAAGTAGTAACAACAACAACAACAACAACAACAACAACAACAACAGTAACAATTATTAACAACAAAATACAACAGTATTAAGATACTTTAAACAACAATGTTACAGACTACAAATGCAGCAGCAACAAAAATAACAATAGCAACATCAACATTTAAACAAGCACTTCAGTTGCAGCAACAGCAACAACCGTTAAACAGCAACAACATGGCTCAATCCCGCAATATCAGCTATAACAGCTCAAAACAGGCTTCAACCCCCGCAAATTAAGCTACGAATCTCCAAACAGGGCTCAAACCTGCAATCTCAGCTACGAGAGCACCAAACAGGGCTATCACCGCAATCTCAGCTATGAGAGCTCCAAACAAGGCTAAAACCCGCAATGTCAGCTATGAGAGCTCCAAACAAGGCTCAAACTCGCAATCGCAGCTATGAGAAGCTCCAAACAAGGCTAAAACCCACAATCTCATCTATGAGAGCTCCAAACATGGCTCAAACCCGCCATCTCAGCTATGAGAGCTCCAAACATGGCTCAAACCCGCCATCTCAGCTATGAGAAGCTCCAAACAAGGCTAAAACCCACAATCTCAGCTATGAGAGCTCCAAACATGGCTCAAACCCGCCATCTCAGCTATGAGAGCTCCAAACATGGCTCAAACCCGCAATCTCAGCTATGAGAGCTCCAAACATGGCTCAAACCCGCAATCTCAGCTATGAGAGCTCCAAACATGGCTCAAACCCGCCATCTCAGCTATGAGAAGCTCCAAACAAGGCTAAAACCCACAATCTCAGCTATGAGAGCTCAAAACAGGGCTAAAACCCGCAATCTCAGCTATGAGAGCTCCAAACTGTGCCCAAACCCGCAATCTCGGCTTGATAGCTTCGAATAGGGCTAAAACCCGCAATCTCAGCTATGAGAGCTCCAAACATGGCTCAAACCTGCAATCTCAGCTATGAGAGCTCCAAACTGGACCCAAACCCGCAATCTCGGCTTGATAGCTTCGAATAGGGCTAAAACCCGCAATCTCAGCTATGAGAGCTCCAAACATGGCTCAAACCCGCCATCTCAGCTATGAGAGCTCCAAACATGGCTCAAACCCGCCATCTCAGCTATGAGAAGCTCCAAACAAGGCTAAAACCCACAATCTCAGCTATGAGAGCTCCAAACATGGCTCAAACCCGCCATCTCAGCTATGAGAGCTCCAAACATGGCTCAAACCCGCAATCTCAGCTATGAGAGCTCCAAACATGGCTCAAACCCGCAATCTCAGCTATGAGAGCTCCAAACATGGCTCGAACCCGCCATCTCAGCTATGAGAAGCTCCAAACAAGGCTAAAACCCACAATCTCAGCTATGAGAGCTCAAAACAGGGCTAAAACACGCAATCTCAGCTATGAGAGCTCCAAACTGGGCCCAAACCCACAATCTCTGATTGATAGCTTTGAACATAGCCCAAACCCCCAATCTCGGCTTGATAGCTTCGAACAGGGCTAATCCCTGCAATATCAGCTATGAGAGCTCCAAACATTGCTCAAACTCGCAACTCGGCTTGATAGCTTCGAATAGGGCTAAAACCCGCAATCTCAGCTATGAGAGCTCCAAACATGGCTCAAACCCGCCACCTCAGCTATGAGAAGCTCCAAACAAGGTTTTAACCCACAATCTCAGCCATGACAGCTTCAAACAGGGCTAAAACCCGCCACTTCAGCTACGAGAAGCTCTAAACAAGGCTTTAACCCACAATCTCAGCAATAAGAGCTCAAAACAGGGCTAAAACCCGCAATCTCAGCTATTAGGGCTCCAAACTGGGCCTAACCCTGCAATCACGGCTTGATAGCTTTGAACATTCCCCAAACCCGCAATCTCGGCTTGATAGCTTTGAATAGGGCTAAAACCCGCAATCTCAGATATGAGAGTTCCAAATATGGCTCAAACCCGCCACCTCAGCTATGAGAAGCTCCAAACAAGGCTTTAACCCACAATCTCAGCTATAAGAGCTCAAAACAGGGCTAAAACCCGCAATCTCAGCTATTAGGGCTCCAAACTGGGCCCAAACCCGCAATCTCGGCTTGATAGCTTTGAACATTCCCCAAACCCGCAATCTCGGCTTGATAGCTTTGAATAGGGCTAAAACCCGCAATCTCAGATATGAGAGTTCCAAATATGGCTCAAACCCGCCACCTCAGCTATGAGAAGCTCCAAACAAGGCTTTAACCCACAATCTCAGCTATAAGAGCTCAAAACAGGGCTAAACCCTGCAATATCAGCTATGAGAGCTCCAAACATGGCTCAAACTCGCAACTCGGCTTGATAGCTTCGAATAGGGCTAAAACCCGCAATCTCAGCTATGAGAGCTCCAAACATGGCTCAAACCCGCCACCTCAGCTATGAGAAGCTCCAAACAAGGCTTTAACCCACAATCTCAGCTATAAGAGCTCAAAACAGGGCTAAAACCCGCAATCTCAGCTATTAGTGTTCCAAACTGGGCCCAACCCCGCAATCTCAGCTTGATAGCTTTGAACATTCCCCAAACCCGCAATCTCAGCTTGATAGCTTCGAATACGGCTAAAACCCGCAATCTCAGCTATGAGAGCTCCAAACATGGCTCAAACCCGCCACCTCAGCTTTGAGAAGCTCCAAACAAGGCTTTAACCCACAATCTCAACTATAAGAGCTCAAAACAGGGCTAAAACCCGCAATCTCAGCTATGAGAGCTCCAAACTGGGCCCAATCCCGCAATCTCGGCTTGATAGCTTCTAACAGGGCTAAACCCTGCAATATCAGCTATGAGAGCTCCAAACATGGCTCGAACTCGCAGCTCGGCTTAGTAGCTTCGAATAGGGCTAAAACCCGCAATCTCAGCTATGAGAGCTCCAAACATGGCTCAAACCCGCCACCTCAGCTATGAGAAGCTCCAAACAAGGCTTTAACCCACAATCTCAGCTATAAGAGCTCAAAACAGGGCTAAAACCCGCAATCTCAGCTATTAGGGCTCCAAACTGGGCCCAACCCCGCAATCTTGGCTTGATAGCTTTGAACATTCCCCAAACCCACAATCTCGGCTTGATAGCTTCTAACAGGGCTAAACCCTGCAATATCAGCTATAAGAGCTCCAAATAAGACTCAAGCCCATAATTTCAGTTATGCAGGCGATTTTCGAAATAGATAGATGCTATCACCAAAATAATTCGGGCAGTATTGTAACAGATTGAATGATTGACGCTCATGATAGAAGTCGCGGTTTCTAAGCAGATAATCTTTGTGCTTACTTCGCAAATCAAACCAATATGACGAGGTGTGTTAAAAATACGTGAACTTTCGTAATATTTTCAACGTTTGATATAGCACGTAGTAAATTAGATAAATCAACAATTATTCGGTTAACATATTATACAACTACCAGTCTTTCCGAATGAAGCTGGATATTTATTCATACACCTACAGTATAGTAATAAGTATCTTAATAAACATCAAAATCATAGCAAGTTAACATAGTTTGCATTAATTATTAATATATTCAGATGATTCGTACCTGATAAAACTTAGGACGGTCCCGCCACATAAAGTTTGTATAATACAGCGCCTTTGTACGAGATAACGCCACTTCAATCTAAATCTATTTTTGATGTTTTTTATATGTGTTGATACGATAACACCAACTTAACAATGAGATAATATCTATGTACCCTCCTGGGTTAGACATGTTAAATGATCAGTTTAATAGATTGATGAGTATCAGTTAATTGTAGTATGTTATGTCAGTTGTAGTCACTGTCATTACGTGCATGTGCGGTGTGCAGGGAGTTCACGTGCATTCAACGTGCTTGCAAACTCAAAAAAAGAATCGCCACTCATTTATATGAATATTTGACAGGTCATAAATATTTTGAAGAAATTATTTTTGAAAAAAAAATGTGTTACCGAAAGCATTTCCTTATCACGTGATTTGATTTATTTTTCATGAAGGTGCTACGCAGAATAGGGAATGGGGGCGGATACTAAGAACGGGGAAATCTTGTTTGTTTGTTACAAATGTTAAAGCAGGCACGTTAAAACTAGTGAGTAAAAATTAGTAAAAAACGGACCTGATATAGTATCCAGAAACATTATCAAAGAGTACATCCATCTTTTCAAGTAAGGACAGGTTATTAATATGTGCAAACTTTCTTTAATATAATGAATTTAGCCAAAGAAAGAGTCATTTCAACGATTTTGACATAACAAGTGACCTATAAACTCATATGCGGGGTGGTGGCGCTGTGGATACAGTGCTGATCGCTCACAACACATGTCGAGGGTTCGAACCAAGGACTCAATCCAATGGCATCTCGTAAACAATACTCTACCTATGAAACGAAATGGAGAACGATTTACAGAAGTTCAAAACTGACTTCCCAACAACTGAGGTGCACTCAGAATAGACAGTATCAAAAGGTTTATTGAACAAAAAGTATAGTTTATAGTATACATTAATATATATGTATTGCTTTTGCAAAACGTTTTGATAGTTATTTTAAAAATGTTAAAAAAACATTTTATTATATTCAAAATATCATTATGGTGCAATATGAATACTGCTTGATAAATGTTAACATTAACCTACATCATAGTGACATGTAACTTTTATTGTGTGTTGTGTTAAATAATACATGATGTATGTCGTAGTTACTGAACATTTTGTATTATGGGCCGGGGGCCTACATTGCTTAAAAAAAGTTCCAATTATCATTGTCATTAAGACATAAAATAATTCAGAATCAGTTAGGATTATGTGGGATCTAATACAAATAAAACCGTCTTTGATGAATGTCCTACACCGAATGTTACAGTTAACAGAAAACGAAAATGTATTAAAATTGAAAATATATATCCAAATTCAATATTCAATTACAGACATACAGTTCACAATTTTAATATACATGTATATGTATTATTTTAATCATTTAGTTTGTACATATAACAGAATTATAAGTTTGAAAATAAAAATAATAAAAAAACTCTTACACAATAAATTCATTTTAGATTTCAAAATTGAGCGAGTGAATATACAGTGATACAGTGCCCGGGATAACATTTTGATAAGAGATAATTACTCCAAAAAAACAGACAAAAAACTCCAAGATTTTCAGAGGTAAAGAAGCATGAATACACAATCTTACTTATAAATTGTAAAATGTTGAATTTTCATTTAGCTCACTTAAATACTTTACTTGATTACACTGTGTTATTTTGTATCTGGACACACGGGTCTACAGTATAGAAAGAAATACATGTGTTTTAAACAAGGGTTGTCATATTTCAGAATAGAAGTTATGTTTGAGAGGAAAAACTTTATCCCCTACTTTAAAGGTAAATTTACCTCCATTTTGAAAAGTATAGAGTTTTTAACTAAAGCATGATTGAAGATAAAATAACCTCAGAAACGTCATCTGGATCATTTGTCATTTTTGTCATTTTTTTTGTATTTTAAGTGGAACACAATCAAAATGTTACATTTTTACAAGTTTTAGTAACAATCAGCTTACCATACGCAGTTTTGAGTAAAACTTTCGTTCTCATTGTCACTATTAATAATTATTTTCTTTAATAGGGTAAATGGCGAAAAAATGTCCAAGGGGAGTAATCGTATATTGAAGAGTAGATGTATTGTTCGATAATCTATATGTCACTAGAAATAATAAATATGATGCATAGTTGGCGTATACTATCGAGGGTTTTGCCATCAGAATGATAACTACTACGTATGTTAAACTTAAAAATACACTATTAATTCAATGTTCATGTAGACTATTAAGTGTTTCTCATTACAAGACATGAAATAGTCCAACGTTGTATTGAATGGTATCATCTTTTTAAATCTAGACTTCTGTAGTCCTAGATTTGTGTAGGTCTATGTGTGCGCTAAGTAGTTTAGAATAGATCCGATTTGCACTGAAATCAACAAGCATTTATAGTGAAATTAAAAATAAAAATCAAACAAATTTGAAGACCTTTAACTGTAATCTGTTTGACAATGATGTATGCTTTTCTTTTAAAAAAATAATTCAATGGCTCGTTTCTTAAAAAAATATTAGGTAAACTGATTTTAATTTGATTTGAAATTGAATATCTAAGCATTTCTGAGGACAAATAATAGCCTAGCGATTAATTATTAATCACATACTTTCAATTTTGTCTACCTCCATCTATACATCCATCTATACAACCAGGTGTAAATATCTGATTAAACCATTTTATACATGGATGAAGGCTGCTGGCACATTTTGAATACATCTAAGCAGAACCACCTGCCGTAACTTTATGTCCTGGCACAAACCTTCGCACGAAGAGTCACCTCCATTGTAAAATCGATGATTCATTTCAAAACAACAAAATCAACAACACCAACAACAGAATAATACTGAATTTATCTTTAATCCGGAACAAAAACAGCATTCTAAATAGCGCACATAACAGCCAACCTGCGTGTCGTCTCTCAGTTTATACTGCAATTATCCGCTAAGGAAGCACTCGCAACGACTCTCGCGAGTGTGTCACACAAGTGTTAATTATGTAACTAATGAATTGGAAAGGTAAAACAGCATGGCGGCATACAATTGCATCAGCTTATTTTGTTTCTGTTTGCTATTGACTTGATAATTAAATAAACGTGGTGACTTGCCGACTTACTCATTCAATTAAGATATGATAGTCAGGTTTGTCTCCTCCATGTAGATGTTGTTTTAAAGTGAGCATCAAATGAGTTAAAAAGAACTTTTCTTGAACAGTGGGTGAGGGCATAAATTGATCTTCATCTCTACGACGTAATTGATTCGTTAGTAAGTACCTTATCATCTGCTGATTATAGGAAATCACTACACTGCAGAGCAATAATTTGGAAAACAAATATTGATACTGAATAAAGTTAAAACAGAAACACATTTTATATTGTTTAAACGTTATCTCAATGAATATTCCCTTTATACAAAGTTTAAATACCCCTGTTGCAAAGTTTGCCACTAACCGTTCCAAAAAAAAAATATGTTTACATAGCCATTAATTCAAAACTAATAAGAATACACACACATTGTCATGGAAGGCAAAATACATATAAAAGTTGTATTATGGTCATGAAGTTTTTCGAGTAAGGAAAGTTAAATATATTCTGTGTAACACACGCTTATTTAAAAATAAAATGATACATTTGATATTGATAGTTACTGTTCTTATTGCAGTATTATACTGCTACAACTTTTTGCAATTTGTACACACTATGATAATCATCATAACAGCCATTACCTCTTACACTTCTTTACAATACAAGTGCACCCGTACTGAAGCAACACCGTGTAATGTCCTTCATTAACATAATTCTATTTTTAAAATCAATTATATCTTTCTTAAACATTTCGCTAACCACTTTACTATCTTTGGTACTATTAAAACGGATTTTCGGTAAATGTGGTCACATAAATTCTGCTCAACTTTTTATTTCTGGATGTGCTCCGGTTAAAAATATTAGGCGGAGACTTAAACGTACCGGCTAGACAACATTAAATGCAGATGACACGTTTACGTAGTCAGTAAACCGTCGGAGATTACAAGTAATAAAATTGATGTCACAGTTCTAATGGTTTCCGATAACTTTTTATAGAAAAAGGCAAATGTTAAGATAGCAGGCCGTACTTCTCATGTCAAATAAAAAAGGTTTGTTTTTTATTTCGATAAAAACGTTTAGACAAAATGTTTTGTTAAATTTCAGATCATCCAAGTCAATAAATGTCTAATACGACGCCAATTTCTTTAATAACATGTATTATTTACAACACAATTGTTAATCGACCCTTGCAGCATCAAAGTGCTACATGTGTATATGAAACTCCTAAGTGCTATCATCTAGATCCCTAAGGGGTTTTAATGTTGCTTGATTAAGATTATGTAAATAATCCAATTAATATTATTTTTATTTTTATACCAACACATGAATGCATGCATCCGCATATGATTTATCGCTCTCATAGTTAAATTCAAGTTTAATGAAATAAAAATATTACGCTATTAATCAATTCAATAGGTTTCCCTGAATAGTAAACTACTCGTAGAAAGCAAAAAAGGTCAAATGACCGACTCCCAACTCTAACTACACTTTCATACGCCACTCGGCAAAGATATTAGAAAAAAACATTTTACACAAATATACAGTAATATACCCATCCAATTTATTTTGGTGTTCCAAAACCGCTATAAGTGATATTAAAACGTAATAAAAAGCAAAAATGAAATTTTATAAAAGTATCATTTATATCTCATTATAATTTATATTATTTTAATAGAAAATGGGATGTCTTTTTAAAATGCAAGACTTGCGGAGCAGTAGGTAAGTGGATATAGTGTTTGCCATCCACGCCAGAGGTTGCAGGTTCGATCCATAACTCGACCCTATGCCTCTAAAAAAACATTCTACCCAGGAAGCAGACTCAACAACGGTTCAAATTCTTCGCAATCGAGCTGAAATAATTTTTACAAATATAAAAGCAAGACTTGTTGTATTTTTTCTTGTTTTTTTTTATTCTTATTTCACACTTCCTACGTTGTACTTGACTAAGGGTTCTCTATGGCCGAATGATCCAAGGCGTCATCTCAAATCACTTACATGTACATCTTACCGCTAAGCTCATGAGTTCGAATCGCGCTTGCTCCAAAAACTTTAATTGATAAATTTTGCCAGTTACTTGCGGAGGAACGGTGGTTCTACTTAGATTCATTTTGAGGTTTACCTTCACCAATAAAACTGGATATGCCATATTTAACCTGAAACGTGTTGAAAATAGCATTAAACCCCATTAACAAATGTACTTGATTACCGAACTGACATGCCATGGCAGCACTTCAACAATCTAAAAACAAAAAAAATTTTTTAAGACAGGTTTGATAAAAACGGATACCCGAAAGTAACCAAAGCTTCATTAACCTGCCATCAACTGCTGTCACTCATCCTTCGTTATCCACTTTTTCCGCTTCGTCGATTGCTTGTCAAATGATAATTTATAGATTTTGATAATAACACTGAGTCATCCTGTAATATAATTTGCTGGGTTTGTGGTGACTAGACGTGTGACAGAGAAGGAATATATAAAAGCAACTGTAAGCACTGAGTAAGTATCAGTTCGGTTCGTGTTTCCAATACCAGCTTCATTGATCTGTTTGACGTACTTAGACGCAATATATAATTTAAAGTTAAAGACCACTGATCGGATTCTGAAACACGTAAATAAAAGGTTTTGACGAGGTATGTATGTATTTAATATTTACTTTTATATTTACAATGTAATGCTACACTTACACATTTTATATATAAAAAAATGTTGCTTTCAGTGTTACCTTTAAGGTAACACACACTCGTTGACATATACGAAACACGCATAGATACTTCTCATTTGAAAAAAAAAAAATGAAGTCTGTCGTTGTTACTTTATTTATTTTGCCTCATTTGTGAAACAAGTGATTTGAACTTATACAAATCACGTTCGAAGTAATCATGGGTAGAATCAGTATATGCAGAAAAGTGCCGTAGGGAGGATCGAACCCACAACCCTCCGATCCTGAGTTCGATGATCTACAACTTAGTAACACCATCTCATGTAATGATGCAGCAAAGGGGGCATTGGCGAGGACGGTGCACCGGTAAACAATGCTTAGGGCCCCGCGATAATGGTTCTATTTCTACTAGCAGTCCTACGGTCCTTTCGTCACTTTTTCTGTGCATTTATATTTTATTTATTCTGATTATATAAGTTTTCTATATATTGATTGTACTTATGCTGATGTTGAAGTAATATTTTGTGACATTATCAAAACTATATACTAGTAAATAAGGTTTGAGTGTGCTAAAGCTCGTTAATATATTAGTTGGTATACGTATTATTTCATTTACACTAAATTTAATACAAACATTTATTTAATTTTTTTTTAATTTCCATACATAGAATCTCAAAAACAACCATGGTATGTGGCTACGCTTCTTAATCATGGCCTAGTATTTCGTTCCAATTATTTTTC
Source organism: Panopea generosa (assembly GCA_029582155.1). Taxonomy (NCBI): domain Eukaryota; kingdom Metazoa; phylum Mollusca; class Bivalvia; order Adapedonta; family Hiatellidae; genus Panopea; species Panopea generosa. The sequence continues at coordinate 27,290,535 of CM055911.1, read as the reverse complement.
TTCTGATATTGTATAATATATGAGAAATAAAATATGTTTAAACCAAACATAAGTTGCAGACAATCGTGTCCTGGCATTGTTTTTTTTCACTATTCCATTGTTTGTTTTGTTATTTATGGTAGCCAGCGATGCTACAAATTGTGCTTATAATAACATTTACATTTTACTATTTACAGCCGTGTGGATACATACTAACGAAATATTTGAAGAAGACTTAAGATACGGTGGACAGACCTGGAGAAAGCCAACTGAAATATATAACATAGACGCTGTTAAACATCTAATTGATAGAATCCTACATAAAAATTAACCTTAATAAAGACAAATCCAAAGAAACTAATGATGCTGGGAACCGCCGATATGCATGTGTTTTATATATGCTTAATTGCTCTCCTCGTATCAGTTGCACACGGTTTCATAGTTAACAAGGAAGATAAGAAGAGTTCTGTCACAATGCAAGATTTACCAAAGGTAACTGAAGAACCTGTTCGGAGGAGGTTTATCAGAAGTAGTCAAAACATGTAAGTCAGTTTGTTATTTTTATAATGGAAATAAAGTATTACATGAATAAATAAGTTAAAAAGGTAAAATTTGACGGGGAGTCTCAGCTCATATAGCAATAAGTGTTTTGTCTTGTAATATATTTCCTTAAAATTATTATCACATGGAACTAATGGTTTGGTAATTAAACAATGCCTACACTGGCCGAACTCATTCTGGCTGTGTTCTCGGGTCAATCACTTTCAAGTTAGAGTATCGAAATGATTTTTCCACCGATGTATTTCCTTTTTTATAACTTAAATATGCTAACATAGATAATATAAACCATAGTCTGGACTATTTCGACGAAATTAGATTTCAACTCTTTAAGAGTTTAATTGTTTATATTTGGAGTCATCATATTCAATTAAAAATTGCAACACTACACGAGTGTTAACTCACTACTTCACAAATAGAAATGAGCATGTTTTACTGTTCTGTAGTAACTTTAGACTGCCAAGCACATTCGCATTTTAGCGTGGCGTTAGGGTAGTGAAAAGAATGTTTGCCTTTCAGGACAGAGTTTGCGGGTTCGACCCCCCCCCCCCCCCCCCGGCCTCTAGCTTGACCCGATGCCCCTAAAACACAACACTGAGTACTGGTTCTACCCAGGAAGCGGTTTCGAGGGCGGTTTACAAGTACCTAGGCATTATTCACAATTGAGCTAAGTTAAACATACATTGGTATAAACTTAATCACATATTGGTCAGTTTTACTTTCTCGCAACGAATTATTCAGCCCCACCCCCAGAACACTCGATTAAATATCGGAGTTAAATCGAATATTGCCAACGATAGATGACGTCCTGCTCACCTCAACCATTCCTTCATCATACAATACGAACGATGGCATGATCCAAATGATACCAGAGTAAATATATATATATATACTCAGCAAAAATAGAAACGTCCCTCCATATTTCAGGAAAGATTTATCGAAAACCAAAAGGGTTACTTTTATGAATCAAAATAGAAAAACAAGTTCATTCATTTCTGTATCAAAATTAATTAATAACATCTGGCTATCTTGTTAACTTTTCGAGAGATAACCGGTCAAGAGAGGTAGGGGTCAAAATCAAAAATCCCAAAAACTCAGAAAGGTGTTATTGAATGTTTAGAGATGGAATTTCAATAAGAAATGTGGCACATCCAGTAAATCTCGATAGTACCGAGTGTGGCCACCATTGCATGAATGCATGCAATGATCCTACGCTGCATCGACGTAACGTAACGCAATACCAGTGCGTTGGGCAAATTCCTCCATTCCTGTTGTAACGCCCGTGTAAGATCGCGAACATTGTCAATCTGATGGTTAGCTCGTGCTTTGCGGCCCAGCTGATCCCATATGTGCTCAATGGGGTTGAGATCCGGGGAAACCGCGGGCCATGGCATGACGTTGACATTGTTTTGCTGCAAGAATTGAGTGGTGACCCTGGCTACATGAGGGCGGGCATAGTCCTGCATCAATGTTACACCAGGACCATGCTGACGAATAAATGGTAAGGCATATGCATTTAGCACGTCTGCAACATAACGCTGTGCATTAATGTTGCCCTGTACAACAACTAAATCTGTCTTCCGGTTTCCAATGATCCCACCCCAGACCATTACGCTCCCTCCCCCAAACCTTTTCTTCTCAACAATGCAACAATCGGCGAATCTTTCATTTTTACGCCTGTATACCTGTAATCTTCCGTCAGCATGACTAACTGTGAACCGAGATTCATCGGTGAACAAAACTCGGTTCCAGTCAGCCCTTCTCCAAATCAGATGACGTCGCGCCCATAACAGCATGGCAGCACGGTGACATTGGGTCATTATCTGACCAGTGTACGGGCGGCGTGCCCTGATTGGTTGGGCGTTACGACGCAACCGGTAACGAATGGTCTGCCCTGAGACACCGTATTGCCTAGCAGTGACTGTGGCTGCCAAATGTCGTTGGCGTCAACGTAATGAAACGATCGGCTTTAGCCGTCGTTTCACGAGGCCTACCAGGTCGCTGCCGGTCGTGAACAGCCCCAGTCTGCTGGTACCAGGATGCAAGACGATCAATCGTCTTCCGACAGCGACCGAACCGACGCGCGACTACCCTGGCGGACATCCCACCCGCATGCATCCCAATTGCCTGATTTCGCTTGTTTTCGGAAAGCCGTGGCATATCGAAAACAGTGAAAATTAAAGAAAAAAATTAATTTTCAGAATAGCCCCTATCGCATGAATGGTACGACATGAACTGAATCAACATATGTATGACATGTATAGCATGCACGTGCAAAACGTGCAAATGACCGTTCCGGTTACTGGCCGATATGTAAACCGTGCGTATCGGGTAAACTGTACACGATCGTATTCTGAACATCGCCAGGGTTTAAAATACATGTACATTGCACATGTAGCAACTACACAGACAAAGCTTCACCGGCTATAAAACAGGGACGTTTCTAGTTTTCCTGAGTATATATATAACGGTATTTAGTTAAAACAATCTATATTTAACTTTATAAAATTCCATTTATAAAGCAGTATATACCATTTACAATTTCAGTTCCGTCAAACATTTTGCTGTACATGGTCTGTGTAACCACTTCAAGGGTCAGAAACGATTATACACTGTCATGAAGTCAAAACTGTGCCAAGTAAAAGGTATGATTTCTTTAATCTATCACAGTCTTACATTGATTATTAACAGCTTCGTGTAAGTTAAAAGAAATTTAATATTTTTCTTCCACAGTAAACGATTTGTAAAGAATGTAGTCTCAATCATCACTTGTTGCTATATCAAATAACATAATTACAATAAGTTAGTTAACGCAAATGAGATCACTAAATATCACGTATGTGATATTGAATTTTATCACTCAAAGGAAGTATGCTAATATTTTATAACATATGCTTTACAGTTGTTTTAAAATACAATTGTCTTTAATTTTCTAGTATCACAAGATCAATATACAAACTTATATTACATGCTCCTTACTTTTTTGTACTCATTACAACTGATGCCATATACGTTTTACATTTTGGCTTACTTTCCCTGAACAGCCAGTGGCAATACCGCCACTACTTAGTGTAAAGTTACAACTGAGGCCACATACGTTTTACATTTTGGCTTACTTCCCCTGAACAGTCAGTGGCAAAACCGCCACTACTAAGTGTAAAGTAACAACTGATGCCATAAACGTTTTACATTTTGGCTTCCTTCCCCTGAACAGTCAGTGGCAATACCGCCACTACTGAGTGTAAAGTTACAACTGATGCCACATACGTTTTACATTTTGGCTTACTTCCCCTGAACAGTCAGTGGCAATACCGCCACTACTTAGTGTAAAGTTACAACTGATGCCATATACGTTTTACATTTTGACTTACTTCCCCTGAACAGCCAGTGGCAATACCGCCACCAATTATTGTAAAGTTACAACTGATGCCATATACGTTTTACATTTTGGCTTACTTCCCCTGAACAGTCAGTGGAAATACCGCCACTACTTAGTGTAAAGTTACAACTGATGCCATTCAGTGGCAATACCGCCACTAGAAAGTGTTAATTTACCACTGATGCCATATACGTTTTACATTTTGGCTTACTTATCCTGAACAGTCAGTGGCAATACCGCCACTAGTAAGTGTAAAGTTACAACTGATGCCATATACGTTTTACATTTTGGCTTACTTCCCCTGAACAGTCAGTGACAATACCGCCACTAGTAAGTGTAAAGTTACAACTGATGCCACATACGTTTTACATTTTGGCTTACTTCCCCTGAACAGTCAGTGGCAATATCGCCGCTAGTTAGTGTAAAGTTACAACTGATGCCACATACGTTTTATATTTTGGCTTACTTCTCATGAAAAGTCAGTGGCAATACCGCCACTACTTAGTGTAAATGTACTGTGCTTCTGTTCTATGAATGATGCGCAGTTTTCACATTTTATGTCATGTTTATTCGGCGGCATTTACAAGAGACTATGTCAGGTAGTACTGTCACATGACAGTTCTTCTTTTATTTACATTGCCATGTACATTGAGATTGGGTGCACCCGTCAACCAAGTTGCTTTGTGACGGCCCCTATGTATGTATGTATGTGTGTGTGTGTGTGTGTGTGTGTGTGAATGTATGTATGCGTGATTTGATTATGTTTATCCTGTTATAGTTGTTGTGATCTTTCAATGATACATCTATACATTTTCTTAATGTTATGTTCCAGATGTTTTCATCGCCGATTTTGTCACGGATATCTGTTCTAAAAAGAACGACGACCTGTACAAGTGGGTTTCTGAATTATTTGACATTGATGGTTAGTAACTATTTGATTTGTAAAATGAAATAAACGAACTCATTGTCAAATCCGATACATGTGTATTTTTTCATGATGTACAGGAAATACTACTGTAATCTGCTTATAATGTGGCAACTTATTTTAAATTTAGTACATATTTATATTGTTATTTTGATATTTTTCTTAATATGGACTATTTTGTTTGTACTCCGTTAAACTGGCAATAGTTTATGCATTATTTTGTGTACAGATTTATGAAAAAATACTTATGAAATACAAATATCATCGGACATACGTAGATAAAAGAATGATTTGTGCAATATATGTTAAAAAGGACTAATTGAAAATTTCACAATTTCGTTTTAAGTTATTTTTTTTTGTTTTCTGGACACAAGTGATATCTCTATAGTTCAAGTTCGACGATAACACACATTATATTACTGAACTTGAAGAATTTGAATTATTTTAACCATAAACATGCATCTTTGCTATGTTACTTAACATTCAGCACTATATAACATATTGATCGATTAGTTTGGGAATTATTTGGGAATTATTTTATTCACGTTTCTTTTTGTTTATTTTGCAGGTGATGGATACATTTCTTATTCCGAAAAGCAGTTCTACGATTTCAAATATTAAGCATTATGTGAATTGTCATACAAATGCCAAAATGGTTGTTTGAACTTACCTATAGTTATAATGTTGATGAAGTTAATGCATATTGTGTAAGTTGATGGGCACATTTACCAGATCACCAGTAGAATGACAAAAACAATTACATACAGGAAAAGTATATCTGTGCGCATCTCCGTGTAAATATTATAAGAATAGCTGATAGATTTGAGGTTCAGGTTAATATTCCGTCCAAAGGGATAGCTATTTTGGTGGAATCGAGGTTTCGCTAAAACAGTTATCCTGAACCGATCCGAACCGAACACCCTTTTAAATATTCGTTTCATTGCTCACTAAGTGTGTGATGTTCCAGTGTTTTAAGTGCTGTTTCTTACCATTCGATGAAATGAGAAACATGTGTGACTGTCATGTTATCAGAATAACGTTTAATAACAAACAAAATATTGCTTTACCATACACTGAGTTTTGTTTCAACGATGAACGGCAATGTTTGGTTTCCTTCAGCATGATACTTTATCCCATATGCTTAGTACTGGTCCTACCCTGGAAGACTTTAAAGGGATTATATTGACAAGAAAGGCAAACACGCCTGTATGCAGTGTGCACAAAACAATGCTTATGTATTGACGTATAACCTTTATTTACTTAGAAGTTATTAAATTAACAGTAATTGAATACTGGCCAAAACTTTAATACGACCCGCAATAAAGTATCGCGCAATGTTTACATTGAACTTCGTAAACTTCCCGAACAAAGTCTCGAAAACGAGATCGGGAACGAGTCTTCACGATGTTATCCGATGATTTATCGGAAACCCGAAAGCGGTTCGTTGAAAATGGCGAATGTAATCAAAAACAAAAACGTGGCTTCAGAAACCCGATGTTTATAATAAAGAGGTTATGCAATAAGAGACTTTAGACGCGTATACCTCTAAATTATAAGTGTATCTTCATGCTTGGCGTGTGTATTTAGGACAGGGAATTGACGGTAATATGCCAATATAATCCCTTCAAACGTGATTTGTCAATGTTGTAAGAACGTTTAAAACAATATAGTATTGATTTAAGGTATATTTGTTATTGTAACATAAAGAAACCTCATAATAGAAGAAAACATGGTTGAGATCTCACGTGTTTTTTCAACTTGCATTGTAGTCAATATGTCATTTGATTGGTACATGTACCAGTGCAATTGTTAATAGCGTGTACGATTTTTAATTTAACTGTCAACCAAGTAATACTATCAAACATGATTTGGTATTTTCTTCAATTTATATTTCATAATGTGGTAGTTTTGTCTAAGTTACATGCATTCGGTTAGACGTGTGTTTGTGAACGAGAGTTTTCTTGCTTTGTACGAGAGTTATTTTGTGCTATACTGCTTTTACTGTTAAAATATTACTTTTTTTTTAACTATTTTGTGAATGTTTATGTATTGATGCAAATTCTGTAAATATTTATTATATATCGCCCCATTGGTGCAATAAGGTACCAAATGCCTTCTTATTTCATATACATTTGGTACCGTATTGCTCTAACGGGACGATATGTTTATATCAAGTCTACATATTTCTTGATAAACTGCTTTTCACATTCCGTCCAGTAAATCATATTTTGAATACATTTTGTTAGTTTTATATGAATTACATATGTCCCCTATTCAGTTTATTTGAAATAAGGACTTATTCGAAGACATGACATTCCGATATATGAGGTTATACATTGTTTATACTTTACACCATACACATATTACATGATGACGCATTTGCAAAATGTTTAAATGGCGGGAATACAGTTACTCTTTGTACACATTTTCTTAGTATTGATAGTCTGTAGAACGAACCTAGCTCTCAAAATTGTTACGAGCACGCTGATTGGTCAGTTGCTTCAGGGAAAGTTTGAATGACGTCATAATTTAGTAAGCGTTCAATTGCTATGAATTGTGGGACAGGCATAGAATTCCCAGCTTTTTCCATTGGTGGTTAATAGATCTGATTCATGAGATATCAGGTTCTGGGATAGACTATAGTATTGATCATCTGAAACTATTGATTTCCTAGAAGACAAATGTCTTGAAAGGGTCCACCGTTAAAAAAAATTGCAACGGTATCCGGATAAAAGTTTTGATTGGTTCATTCAAACAATCGGAGAGTTTCAAAGCATTTCGAAGATTATCGTTTGAATATTTATTCTTTATTTATTTTATATTTTGATTTTTATATTTGACAAGTATTTTGTACAAGATAACTGAATTAACTTCCGTCAAAGTAAATATTTTTTCAATGTTATTAAACATAACCGATGCAGAGGTTTGTTTGTTTCAGCCAATCAAATATTATTTCCAAACGTTCCTTCTTGGCAAGATGTGTTTTAGGCGTGAGCCCTTTTTCGAACTATATTCAATAGTAAATAAGAAAAGTTTACTTGTCATTCATAGAGATACCCGAATGAAAGAGGTGAAACTTACGCTTTATTGTTTATCAACCTCTGCACTACCATAGTATGATGAGAAAAGTAGGGGCCATGTGTCATCCAAGATAAAACAATTTCTATTCAGTGTGTACACCATTGACAAAGTGAAAGTAGACTTCCGAGTCATGTTTTCTACTCCAATTTCCATGCCTCAATGTATTGTTCTAAATTCACAATTCAAACATGACAACACTTTCCAAAAGTTCAAAATACATCAATAATGGACTTCACAAATAACAAATGAGCATTAAAATAAGGAAAATGCATTTTTAAAGAAGAAGAAACAATGATTATTTATTACCGCCATTACCATACGTTACTTTACCGAAAAGCAAACGTCGCTGATGATCAAAACTAACTTTTCCGCGACAAGTAGAAGCTTATGTTGGGTTTATCTATTGCAAGCGAACTAAAAAATATGTGTTATATTTATATTGGAATTGAAGAGTTGTCTCCCTCATTACTTTCATCCTGTATATAATCTATTGATGGATTCCATTACATCTTTTTAAATGGGGTTGAACGCCATTTTCAACACACTTCGAGTTATTTATGGCATATCAAGGTGTATTGGTGGAAGAATACATCAATCAATATAAGTAGAACAACCAACATTCTGCAAGTAACTGACAAACGTTTTCTCATATTAGGGTTTGGAGCGGCGAGACCCGAACCTACGACCTTAGTAGTGAGAGGTAAGTGGTTTTGAGACGGCGCCTAAGAACACTTGGCCACGGAGGACCCTCTCATTCCATCATACTTTGAAGACATAAAATTCAGTCAAGCTCAACAATTGGTGACTTGTACGTTTGACGCCTGATGCTGGAGATCGTGTGTTCGATACAGATTCTGCACAAAACGTAATCGAGAACTGTTATTTGTGGGCCGATGGTGGATCTACTCAGATTCATTTTATACGGTGGATTTTAGATGTTCCTACACCAATAATAATATCGATGCTGTGGTTATAACTACATGATATAACATGTGGTGTGATGAAAAATAATACTAACTGCCTAAGTACATCATATCGTCATTAACTTTAATTTGTCTTTCCCGCAATTAGCCATTTTTTAATATTTTTCATTCATTAAGACCGATGTCGGCGTCGATTTTGACAAATCCTGACTACGCGGGAGAGCTGTGTGGGGTGAGGTAGGGGTTGGTATCCATGGCTAAAGACATAAACAGTTAATAAGAATTTTACCGGGTCCGATAAGCTCAGTCTGTAGTGCGTCTGATTATGGAATCCCCGCCCTACCACTGTCTCCATGATTAATGATATACGAAATTGCATCTCACTGTCATTCGTCAGACTTCGATGTAAATTGATCAATTATTGGGGAGACGGGGTGTGCTCGAGTAGTGGTTAATTTCCCAGCATCCCAGAAAAGAGTGATTTCGTTATCTGATCTCTGTTAGCCCTATACGGCATAAAAATGACGCTAGATATTTAATCAATCAATCAATAGAAAGAGTTTTTCATCTTTTTGTGGTGGTGTTCGAAGGGAAATTTTTACTTTTTTCAAACTATACTTGCTAACTTATATGAGGTATTTGAAAACAGTTCAAGTATTGGTCAAGCCGTTTTCTATATGGTATAGCATACCATATGTCTGCAGCATAACACTTAAGTGTGACAGCACATATAATACTGTTTGAAACTGACACTGTCGTGAGTAGTGTTCAGGCCCGTAGCAAGGCTGAGGTACATCGTTCTCATATTTGATATTATAAATCTCATATTTGAAAAATCAAAAAAGACACACATGTATATTGTCTTTTTTAAGTAAGAAATATGATCATTATAAAATCACAATTCCTTAAGTTCGGCAAATGTTCTATTCTACCCTCGTTTCCAATAAATAAAGAAAAGAAAGATACGCTGGTATAGACGAGCGCAATGCTATACATCCAGTACAGACGGCAAACTTTGCAGACCGTTTTCTATTTGGTCCTGAACACTTACGTCATTCCATTATTATAGTTTCTGTTTCTTTCGTTCGTATTCATTTATAACAAAACAATTTATGTTGCACCAACATTGTTTTAAGTTTTACTTAATATACATGAAATCAAATGTACATGAAAACTGATACCTGTTTCACCAACATATACAGCAGAATAAGCATGATTAATATCTGATTGTACACGCACGCTTCTTGCTATTTTCAATTGTATGCTTAGATTCTGTTACCTATTTTATGATTGCTTTTTTAATCAATAACATATCTCCATCTTACAGTTTTTGATTTAAACGTCGGAGTAAATAGGCATCTTAACTCGTTGATAAAAAATAACAACTTTGCTTGCTGGAAAATATCCTGTGTGTCCAGTTCTTGTGTTTGTTCCGTAAACGTAATCATCCGAGAAAGTGTTCGGTTTTCTCACAACAATGAAGTCATTTATCTGAAGATCAATCTTTTCACCCAAGATGTTTGCTTTAGCTTCATGCGGCTCAATTGCTTGCACATCATGGTATTTTTCATTTTGAAAACAGTACCGATCATCTACTGACTTGTACCACTGAGATGCGTCCACGTGGTTCGGCTGCATCAGCTCATAGGCGGCTCTTCCAACCTGTCAAAACAGTTAATGACATGTAAGTTACATTTCATACGTGATGCATATATTGATGGCGTGTATGTAACATTTAATTATACAGATGGCGTGTATGTAACATTTGATTGCGTAATGTATACACTGATGGCGTGTATGTAACATTTAATTACGTAATGTATATACTGATGGCGTGTATGTAACATTTAATTACGTAATGTATATAGTGATGGCGTGTATGTAACATTTTATTATACAGATGGCGTGTATGTAACATTTGATTGCGTAATGTATAAGCTGATGGCGTGTATGTAACATTTAATGACGTAATGTATACACTGATGGCGTGTATGTAATATATATATATAATGATGGTGTGTACGTAACATTTAATTACGTAATATATATATATATATATATTGATGTTTAAAGTTTAAACATATTTTATTGCATAATTCACATAGCAAACGGGTTGGGCCACAAGTTCTAGCAACATTAGTTACGGCCCTCCCCTTTCAATACACGTACACACGATCCCACACAATAATGAACAAAAGTCTGTCATAATGTACAAAGTCCTGCACAAATAGTATATATTGCACGTACACACACTCAAACACAATACTGTACACAAACCTGTCATAATGAACAAATTCCTGCACAAATAGTTTATACTGCACGTACACACGATCCAACACAATGATGTTCAAAGGCCTGCACAAATAGTATATACTGCACATACACACACTCCAATACAATAATGTACAAAAGCCTATAGTAATGTTCAAAGTCTTGCATAACAAGTAGTATATACTGCACGTACACACGATCCTGCACAAAAACAAATAGTATATACTGCACGTAACACACTCCAACACAATAATGTACAAAAACATGTCGTAATGTACAAAGTCCTGCACAAATAGTATATACTGTACGTACTCACGATCCAACACATTAATGTACAAAGGCCTGCACAAATGGCATATACTGTACAAACACACTATTCAACACAATAATGTACAAAAGCCTGTCATAATGGAGAAAGTCTTGCACAAATAGTATATACTGCACGTACACACACTCCAACACAATAATGTACAAAAACCTGTCGTGATGTACAAAGTCCTGCACAAATAGTATATACTGCACGTACACACACTCCAACACAACAATATACAAAAAGTATGTTATAATGTACAAAGTCCTGCACAAATAGTATATACTGCACGTACACACGATCCAACACAATAATGTTCAAAGGCCTGCACAAATGGTATATACTGCACATACACACACTCTGTCATAATGGGCAAAGGCCTGCACAAACAATATATACTGGACGTATACACACTTCAATACATTGCTATACAGAAGCTTGCACAAACAGTATATGCTGCACGTATACACATTTCAACAAAATAATGTACAAAGTCCTGCACAAGCAGTATATACTGCACATACACACGATCCAACACAATAATGAACAAAAGCCTGTCATAATGTACAAAGTCTTGCACAAGCAGTATACACACTCCATAACAGTAATTTACAAAAGCCTGCCATAATGTACAAAGTCCTGCACCAATAGTATACACACTCCAACACAACAATGTACAAAAGTCTGTCATAATGTACAAATTCCTGCACAAATAGTATATACTGCACGTACACACGATCCAACACAATAATGTTCAAAGGCCTGCACACATGATATATACTGCACATACACAAACTCCAATACAATAATGTACAAAAGCCTGTAATAATGTACAATGTCTTGCACAACATACAGTATATACTGCACGTACACACACTCCAACACAATAATGTACAAATACCTGTCGTAATATACAAAGTCCTGCACAAATAGTATTTACTGCACATACACACACTCCAATACAATTATGTGCAAAAGCCTGTCATAATGTACAAAGTCCTGCACAAATAGTTTATACTGCACGTACACACACTCCAACACAACAATGTACAAAAGTATGTTATAATGTACAAAGTCCTGCACAAATAGTATATACTGCACGTACACACGATCCAACACAATAATGTTCAAAGGCCTGCACAAATGGTATATACTGCACATACACACACTCTGTCATAATGGGCAAAGGCCTGCACAAACAATATATACTGAACGTATACACACTCCAATACAGTGCTAAACAGAAGCTTGCACAAACAGTATACACTGCACGTATACACATTTCAACACAATAATGTACAAAAGCTTGCACAAATAGTATATATAGACTACGCGAAGTAGTTTGTTTTGTTTGTACTGTAAACCAGAGTTATCCGTGCAGTTTTTAAAACACTGCCTCACATAAAGTCTTGTGCACTGGATCGTAGAAAAATATGTACTGTTCACAAAACACAAGTCACCAAGTGAGGGAGTCTATGTGTTCAACAAATAAAATGGTGTAGTTTTATCTGATCTCACTATGTCAATCGCAAATGTCGTGTGCAGGAAATCAACTGTGGGATTTTGCGTCAAACTTATCGAGGTCAGCAAAGCTGTTAACGATGGAGCGGGAATCATGGTAATCTTTGATAAAAATTCTGCCGTCATATGTCCAAACCTGAGAAATGCAATTGTCCTTCAGTAGTACCCGAGCTCTGTAGAATAATTGGTTTCGGCGGAACGTTAGATCCTCATTTACAAATACTCGCTTGAAACGATCTGTATTTTTTAGTTGAGATCTGGTTTTGTAGAATCGTTCACGAGCCCTGTAGTTGGTGAACTTAATAATTATTGCCCTTGGTCGGCCAGAAAAAGCAGAACCGACTCGATGGGAACGATCGATGTCTGGTGTCGTAATGTTGGCGTTGCTAGCTGACTGATCTCCATAACGATCTGGTCAGTGTTTTCTCCATCAGTCTCGGGGATACCAACGACTCGCAAGCAATTCCTTCTACTGTATTGTTCTGCTTCATCAGACGCTAACTCAAGTTTTTCAACTTTGTGTCGCAGACGCTCTACTTCATCACAAAGTTTAGAGTTAGTTTTCTTTCTCAAGAAAGGTAATCTTCTTGTTGATAGAAAGCGTAACACCATCGACGACTGATTTTACTAGCAATTTTATCTGATCTTTAAGAACATCTTGAACCATGTTGGAGATTCGTGTAAAGTCACTATTGGCAAGGTGAACATGTGTGGTAACATTTACATCATTGATATCAGAAATTTCTGAAATATCAGATTCACTGGCCTGTTTGGTTTTCTTTTCAGGATTGATGTCCATATCAGAAAAGGGTGGCGATAGTTCCCTTTTGTTTGTTGAATATACATCAGATTTTAACGGTGTAGAATTCATCGTGGATAAGACGAAATGAATCGAACTATAGTCTGCTATATAAAACACTTCTATAATTAAAACTGTGAAGTTGAGAAACACGTGCTACTGCGGGTTTTCAAGTCTGGCAACAATGGGTGTCGATGTGTAAACTATTTCTATTGTTCTATTGTTCAATTTAAAGTCAGATATAACTCACATTTCTAATGATATTATCCAAATATTCCATCACAATATTCCTCAGCATGAATTCAAAAGCATCTTGAACAAATGTTTAGTTTATTTAACCCCTATAACACACATAAAATATTCATTTTCTGAACACACAGCTGCTCCGAAAGACAATGCGTCCTACGCCATCTTGAACACGTGACAAGTCTGCTTGTCTGATGAAATGACGTGTACGTAACATTTAATTACGTAGTGTATATACTGATGACATGTATGTAACATTTAATTACGTAATGTATATACTGATGACATGACGTGTATGTAACATTTAATTACGTAATTTATAATTTATACTGATGGCGTGTATGTAACATTTAATTACGTAATGTATATACTGATGACATGACGTGTATGTAACATTTAATTACGTAATGTATATATTGATGGCGTGTATGTAACATTTAATTACGTAATGTATATACTGATGACATGACGTGTATGTAACATTTAATTACGTAATATATATACTGATGGCGTGTATGTAACATTTAATTACGTAATGTATATACTAATGACGTGTATGTCACATTTAATTACGTTATATATATAAATTGATGGTGTGTACGTAACATTTAATAACGTAAAGTATATATTGATCGTGTGTACGTAATATTTAATTACGTTATATATATTTTGATGGTGTGTACGTTACATTTAATTACGTAATGTATATATTGATGGTGTGTATATATAACATTTAATTATGTTATATATATACTGATGACATGGCTTGTATGTAACATTTAATAACGAAATATTGGGATATCATCTCCCTTTATGAAATAAAATTGCGATTATTTCACTGTATCTTCATGATCCAGCTGGTTTCTACGTCTGTCCTTTATATGACGTGTGCGTAGTTTACTGTATCCTACTCACATGCACCTATTAGTTCATTTATGTTAATTGTTTCTCCAGTCCAGATGTGTTGCACGTAAAATCATTTTATATAAGGCATAGCTGACACCAATTCTATTGAGTTGGTAGATGCCTTGGTCTTTTGTCCTTGGTATGCATTTTAGCTAGGCGCTCTTGCAATAGTCTAGTCTAAAAATATGTGTCTGGTTGTTCACAAATCATTATATCCATATATACCGGCGGAAAACTGTGCAAATGTAAAATGTTCATGTATCGCTCAATTTTATAAATTAAAGCTTAAAACTTTACACAGGTAAGTTGTGTATCCCTCTCGGTCATTTACACTGGTCAGTGCATGAGTTGCACGGGTAGTTTGTCTGTCTGGCCAACGTCTTCGTTTTCACATTTTTTTCGGCCAGCAGTCAATCGTAAACACATTTGTCACCTAAACCTGTGTAAAAGCATTGTGTTGATACCGGTAAGACACAAAACCAGCATAATTTTGAAAAACGTCTTTGATACGCCATGCCAAGGTTGAATGAAACTGACAGATGCCGCGCCGTAGGCATGATTGAAGCTGGTGTACGTCATACTGACGTTGCAAGACAATTTGGTGTGCACCGAAATACTGTAAACGCCTTGTGGAGACGGTACCAACAGTTTGGGACCACCAGAGACCGGCCTCGGTCTGGACGTCCACGCGTAACATCTTATCGCCAGGATACTTACATCCGGGTCGTTCATTTCCGTGAACGACTCAGAACTGCTACTTTGACGGCTAGAAGTATTCCTGGCCTTAGAAAAATTAGTCCCCGAACAGTACGTAATCGATCGTTGAACGAAGCATACGTCCACGACGTCCAGCCATACGTCCTGTTCTCCAGCAACGTCATCGTGTAGCAAGTTTTGCCTGGTGTATACGACACATACACTTCACGCAACAGGACTGGGCACGTGTTCTTTTCACGGATGAGTCCAGGTTTCATCTTGACAGCAGCGACAGTCGTTGTAGAGTGTACCGTCGTGTTGGTGAACGTTTCCATGACAGTTGTGTGATTCAACGACGTCCATTCGGCGGAGGTAGTGTCATGTTGTGGGGTGGCATCTCATCCCGTGGCAGAACAGCTCTTATGGTTGCGGACGGCACACTTACAGGTATCAGATACCGTGGCGAAATCATACGGCCTCACGTCCTTCCGTGTGTGCAACAACGTAACGCCACGCTGCAACAGTATAACATTCGTCCGCACGTGGCGCGGGTCGTCACCGACTTCTTGATCCAGAACAATGTGAATGTGCTGCCCTGGCCTGCAATGTCACCGGATATGTCGCCTATAGAACACGTGTGGGATGAGATGCAGCGTCGCTTACGTCGCCTCAAAAATCAGCCGTTGACGTTACCTGACCTGTCACGTGGGCTTGTTAGAATCTGGAATGGTATTCCCCAGGCATTTTCAGCACACTTGTCGCATCAATGAGGCGTCGTTGCCAAACAAGCATCGATTCCAATAGTGGATATACACGCTATTGATGAGATGAACTTTGTTGAGAGAACGTCTCTGAAAACTGATCTCTATCCAAGACGCTGCTGATGCAATAACCATATCAATTGAGCTGGTGTTAAATAAAGGTCAGACAAAACCCTGTTTGAATTTTTTTTTTTGCGATCTCTTATATATCTCTTAAGTTATAGCATATTATACCCATGCACAGTTTCTTTTTTCCTCTAGTATATATATCATACATTGTGAATCAAAAATATCGGAAATTCCCTTGTTGTGATTTTAATTATCTCCCTTTATGAAATTAATACATATGTCTCTGTATCTTCACTGTATAATGTAACGGGTTTCTATTTCTGTCCTTTTTATAACATGCGAATAGTCATGAATCCTTTACTGTATCCTACTCATATAAATCTGTCAGTTAATGTTTGTAAATTGTCACTCCAGTCCAGATGTGTTGCATGTAAAACCATAGTATAAACTAGATATTGGAGATGGTGGCATATTTGTAGCACATGCGATAATGATTGTTTTATTATCACTAAATATTGTAATCGGGACATATGAAGTGTTCCATTATGTTTGTTACCGTTTAACACAATTTGTTGTTAAACATTTGATTGTAGTACAGTTTCTGATATTAACCTGTATACTATTCCAAGTTAAAGTTCCAGAGTAGGACAAACTGCATTTGAATAATTCCCTTTTGGGTTTTGGAGTGATAAAGTTTAATTCATTTGTTGAACATAGATTTCTACGAACGTTATCATGGGTATTAAACATATCTGTTACATACGAAGGTACATTGTTTTTTGAAATTCTGTACATAAATGTTGCTTTTTGGAGAAATATTCTTTGATCGATGGAAAGTGCATTTATTAATTTAATAGCGCCTGCAAATGTTGAATATTGATCACATAAGATAATACAGCATGCGCTCTTTTGCAATATTAGGAGACGGTTCATGTTCATGTTTTTTTGTATTACCCAAAATTACGTTACAATAATCTAGATGGGGTTGAATATAAGCTTTATAGAACATAATTCTCTAATTTAATGGAATGTAGGTTTTTACTCTTGCTGATAGCTACACGTAGGTTGAAATTTTCTTCCTTATGAACATGATATGTGTATCTCACTTAAGGTTATCATTTATATGCATTCCAGGAGCTTATCACCTTGTGTAAGTTCTAATGGAATATCATTATACGTTAATGATATATTTTTATCAATAAGTCTATAACGCCGTTGTGATGTAATAACAAATATAGCAGAAGGTTTTTGATGTGTTTATATCCATTCCATTTTTCAAACATTATCCATTTATAATATTTAAAGATGATTGAATATATTTTGTATAACAGCGTTTGATGTATGTGTGTCAAATAGTGTTGTATCATCTGCATACATATCTGTATTTGATACATTACACTCAAAACTGAGAGGGAGATCATTTATGAATATAAAAATAAAAGAGATCCTAACATAGAGCCTTGTGGTACTCCGCACATAACAGTTTCTTCAACAGATGTTTCTCAATTTATTGTCACTTTCCGCTTTGAAATTCACACAATAATTTATAGCGATTTGTTGTTGTTTTTCGATCATATCGCGACGGTGTCTACTTATCACAATATTTCTAAGCGCTGTCACACAGGAGTATCATGACGCAGACACATGGCATGATACCCCATCCAGTCACACTATACTGACACCGGGCCGACCAGACCTAGAACTGTCCTCTAAATGCTGAGCATCAAGCGAGGAAGCTTCTAGTTCCAAGTCTTTGATATGACACGGTCGGGGATCGAACCCACAACCTTCCGCATGCGAGGCGGACGCTCTACCACTGGACCACGCTGCGGTTTTTATAGTGATTTAAAAATAGAATAATTTTTTTTATGAACATGTATTTGTAATCAATTTAGACAGTGTCGGTAGTATTAATATAGGTCGATAATTGTTTAGATCATCAGTTGCACCGCTTTTGAATGTAAGCACATCATTGAGTATTGTATTTTATTCTAATAAAATAAATAAAACAAGTTTGCATGCTTTTCATTCATAGAGAGCCCAAATGAAAGAAGTGAAAATTACATTTTATTGTTTGTCAACCACTGCACTACAAAATATGATGAGAAAAGTAGGGATCTTGTGTCATATGAAAGATTTTTCTGTTCAGTGTGTACACTTTTGACAAAGTAAAAGTAGACTTCCGAAATCATGTATTCATATCCCAATTCTCACGTATTATTTATTTTTTTCTAAATTCACAATTCAAACATGACAATGCTTTAAATTAGAAAAATGCATTTTTAATGAAGAGGAAACATGTATTATTTATAACCGACTATCACATGGAAGCATTCACTGTTTTCAGTGGTGGTACTATGCCTTAGAACATAAACAGTCAAACCTGTCTTAAGCAGCCAGTCAAGTGAAGGAAGGTTTTAAGACGGGTTGTAGCTACATACAGGTTAATTTGCCTTGAAAGCATAGACATGGGGAAAAAGTAAATGTGACTGCTTAAGGCAAGTGGCTGCTTAATAGAGATGACCGCTTACACAGCTTTGACTGTATTAGGGCATTTGGACATAACGGTACTGGATCGGGTGTTTTCGATAAGTTAGATGAGACTAACGAAAACTACATTCAGACTATTACAACAGATATAAACAATTAAAAATGAAATACGATCGAGAAAGAAAAGCGAAACTTACATTCGATGAAAATGTGCAAACAAGAAAGTCGCTTTGGGACAAGAAGTACACATCTTTGAAAATACTTTTAATACCAGAAGGTGTATATCGCTGCGATATTACACTGGCTTCTTCGGTTGCCCGTTTGTCGTTGATAAATGTGTAATTGGGATATCTGAAAATATAAAACTTTTCAAACAAACAGTATTATTGAGGAATGGATTGTATTTGTTGAATGTTCATGGCATAGGTCTTATATGAATTGGGTGTGAAGTTAGTGAAATCCAAAGGGATTCATAGAAACTTTGATGTTCAAGAATTAACTGTAATTCCTTATATTGAAATTACAAAGGATGTATATATTTGCTCCCTTCATTTCGTAAGATCTTTGAGCTTGTATAATAACAATAAAACTTAATTACAAATTCTGTGCGTCTTGAAGAACTGTATAATCGTCGGTAGCCAAAAACACATTGCGGCGTTCACCGGGAAATCGACGTTCGTATTCATCATACCAGTTTGTTACGTGTTTCATATAGTCTTCAATACGATAAAACCGAGAATCCCTAATGAGTTTATCTGTTCTCCGAACGTGTACACTGGAAATAAATTTAAAATTTAAAGGAACAGATATGGTGATTGTGAAAAGGAATTTATAAAACCATAAGTCACTACATATTTATTTATTTTTAATATGATTTTAAAACCGGGGATTATAATTGTATAGATCTCCATAATTTTATAAAGCTGTTAATACATTATGCATATTTGTTATACGTGTGTATAAATTAAAGAAAGAAAAAAAAGCAAACTGTTGAATATGGAGAAAAATTCTCAACCATGTGTCAAAATGTTATTTTATAAAAATTGTTGGTGGTAGTAAATTAATTTAGACATGTAAGGCGTTTCACTCATGAACACTAAAAGTTTCATGGTCACTAATGGCCTCGGAATTTTTGGTATACCACTTTTGTGCCCACTGGATCACGGACCTATATAGATAGGAAACTTGCATCTCTCTCTACTAAATATTGATAAAATAGAATACGAAGTATTGATAATTTGGCAAATTAATCATTCAAATTTCACAGGCAACTAATTTATTTTGCTTAAAATGTAAGGTGTATGTAATCTTAGATGTTTTATAATGTTTCAAACAACGCAATATGATCTTTAATTTAAAATATTGCAGTGTGAAGTAAAATAGTTAAAGTGCTTTCATTTCTTTTTTTGTTGCAGTATACACATTTTGTTATCATGAGAATTTCAACAATTTTAAACACACTTGCTGGAAATGGTCTCGTTTTGTAGAGAATTTTAGTATGCAAAGCAAGAATTTTGATTTGTATTTCTGAGATGAATTGAAGTTATGGTATTTCAAAGCTAGATTTTGCGAGATTTTATGCGTTCATAACATATCAACCAGTTGCTTTTCCTTCTCTATATAAGCCATGACTAGATAGAATTTCACTGAAACCAATAATTAATCTCCACATCTTGGTTTATAACTGTTTAACTTACCCAACAATCGGATTCGTGAAAGACAATTTCTTCTTCATGTACTTTAGTTCTTTTTCCAAATGTGTTTGTGGGCGTGTCAGATATTTCATAAATTGCCCTACCCACCAAACAGATGGATCTCCATGGAAATTTAACATTCTGTCTGCCAAATCTTCTGGGATCGCAGGCGGCATAAACTTCAGTTTTAAAAGATTCCTTGCCAATGGTAGTGGATGTACGCCTATGTATATCACTTGTGATTTCTCTGTTGAGTTTTCTTTTTTATAAAAGAAAAGAGAAAAAAAAATAAAATGGTTTGCATGGTGTCAAATTGATAATTGAGAAAAATAGATAATAAAAATAACGGATGTCATATAAATCTGTGTATTATGCCATTTTGCTCTATACATTAATATGCCATTCACACTGTTTCCATGCTTTTCATATCCTACTATAGCTTTTTTACATAGCTGGCCAATCAGCGCGCTCATAATCATTGTTGTTTACCGGCCAATAATGGTTATCAAGATAAGAATGTGTCTAATGTATGTATTATACTTTAATAATCACAAGCTGATATACCATTCAATAATTCTACACTTGAACCTCTTCTATTCGTGCATGTCGTGCTAATCGGCTGGAAGAGGGTTTCCCAGCCTTCGTCGGAGTACGCCGACTTCTTGGTATCTAAAACCAATGTTCTATTTGTAGCATATGCTCGGATGAGACAGTAGGTCAATAGATGGAGATGACATCCAAATCCGCACACTTGTCTTAAAGAGCAAACCAATTTTTTAGCTCTGGAACAATCTTTCGGATTCTGTTTCAATAAAAATATACATTCAATTTAAAGGCATTCAAAGAGAAAACCAATTTCTTAACTCTGGAACAGTTTTCAATAAAACATTTAACTTTAAATCGAAAAGTGTTATATATAGAAATAAGTTTAAAATAAATACATAATGATTTGTACATAACATTTAATTGTCACTTATGTGTATAACTAAAAAAATGATTTTGAATTTCAAATCGTTCAAAACGTGATAAAAACAATATGTTATCTAAAGTGGTGAACTCCTAATGGAATGATCCCAATTCTAAAAATAGATATCATGTCCGCATTGCTTGGCGACCTTCAGCTCGTCATTCGGCCTCTCTCTAAGATGAACAGAAGTCTCAGTATCATATGTAACCAATATGGCGGATCGAATTTGTCACGTGACTCACTTGATACGCCCGAAAATGCACTGCAATTTTAAGCGAAAATATTAGTTGCTTTATCTTTAAAAAAACATAAACAACGTATTCTTCTACCCAGGACATAGACTAAATATTACACTATGCAATGGACCATTTCATTTTACCTGAATGTATGCTATGCGTCTTTGAACAAGTTTTGCTAATCGTGTTGATTCCGTTTCCATAGAGCCTTTTTGATCTGTAGAATAGAGCGTTCTGAAATATGTACGCAACTAAGTAGCTTGGTATATATGTAACCAGTGATTTAATAACATGTGGTCACTGATGTAACAAATACAGAAAATGAATCACTCCGCTTCTATCGAATTTTGAAAAGTATATTTACATCCAAACACCACTGTTTTCACATGTATTTTCCCGGACTTGACGATGCCGACATATCGAACAATAGGGATTATGATCGGTAGTAATTGTAATTAAAATTCAGCAATCACAAAGTTATAGTCCTTGGGGGGGTATTCACCAACCATTCTTGAGAATATTCTTGGACTTAAGCTTGGAAATCTAAATTTCAATATCAGATATCTAGTTTACCACGACAGATATAATAATTGTGAGCGTTTATTTGATTATATATTAGGTGTCCCTGCACACTTGCACATTTTGGTTTCAACATATGGTCTCTAAGCGTGTTTTTCAAAATTCATTCTTGAGATCAAGACTTAGAATATTCTTAAGAATTGTTGGTACGTACGGACAAACGAAATCAATGTCTTTACCTCTGAACTCTGTTTTTAAAGCAGAATAGGGGTGTCTTGTAAGTTTTTAAATAAGTTCGATATATTATATACACATAAAGTGACGACCGGAACTACTGTTACCTCACTTCCAATGGTGCTGCTTTTATTGTTGTATAACGCCTTTGCTTCACATGTTCCGCCCCTTTGGCATCTAAGGATGCAAAATCAATAGATGAGACAATATTTTAATATAATTCTGCTTCTTATATAATAGAAAATGAGGCAAAAAATCCTGATATATTTAACGGCGTCACACTTCCACGTAGACGAATCACGTTTCTTCCATTGATACATGAAAACATGTGACCAGTGAAATTTTCGAAAGAATTTTAGAGATTTGAGATGGTTAAATTTCTAGAGGCAATTATTTTGGAAAAATGGGTTCGAGACAACACGTGAATACTGTTGTAAAAGGTATTTATAAGTGATACAAGTGGCATATGTGATGTAACAGCAGAGGCCGTAAAGTCGTATCAAAAATCAATAAAATTGGTGTTTTCAACAATGACAATAAAAAAAAAGAAAAACAAAGATGATGAAGAAGAATAAGAATAAGAAGAGGAAGAGGCAAGAAGGAGAAGACGAAGAAGATAAGACGAAGAAGAAAAATGAAGATGAAGAATGTATTGACGCTGTCTTTCTATGAAAGAATTGCGATAAGTTGTCATTTATACGTGTTATGTTCCAAAAAGTACCTGGTACCTTCATTCCAAAACAGTCGGATTGTCAGATTCACAAGAATGGCAGCTGCTATCACAAATGCAAGTACAAACTCCTTTATCGTCCGGTTTCGATACATACTTTCTATAACTATAAAAATCAAGATTTCTCTATTTACAAATGTGATAAATATTTGAAGTATATAAAAAGTATAATAATTCATATACCCGTATTATCACACGAGCCGCGGAAGGCCTAGAGCCAGTACGTGGTATAAACAGAACTGCGCAGTGGGAACAATGTTGATATTTTAAAATAGGGTTTAACGTCATTTTTAATGGCAAGTTATATAATAAATATATTTTTTATTGGTAGAGGATTATAGAAGAAAGAATCCTGATTCCGCAGATAATTGACAACCATCACTGCTATAGAGATAGAGAAGCAATAATAATATTAACAAGATAACTCATTTGAATAAAGTCAATCTTCCGTGTGTGCGTGCGTGCGTGCGTGCGTGCACGTGCGGCCGTGTGTGTGTGTGTGTGTGTGTGTGTGCGTGTGTGCGTGTGTTTGTGTGTGTGTGTGTGTGTGTGTCTCAATTTTGATGAGAGAGTTACCCAATTTTACTAAGAATTTTTAATCCATTGTTACTATAAAGCTTTGAACTGATTTTTAGAATTGCATTTTTTATATAAGATAGATTAGAGTTCCACAAACAAGAGTCTGAATAGGTAAACAAATTTCGAAATATTTCAGAATTTGGCCTAGGAGAATACAATTGTAGATTAGAGGATGACCGTAATATGTGTGTAATGTTACGCTGCTCGAATTTTGACTGGTTGTTTTTTACAGGTTAATAAGTGAAATAATACACACGTCCAAATTCTAGTTTTTTTCCTCTTATATACAATTATCTTCATCAACGTATGGCAACTGAAACAAAAAAACTTTTTATCTATGTCGGTATAACCAGACAAAACTGTTCATTAAGTAAGTTATTTACAATCAACGTAAATTAAGCAAACAAGTATAAATTGTTTCTTCGGAAATCCGATATGTATACATTTGTAACCACTGTGAAAAAACACACACTTTTTATCTCGCTTCTAAATGACTTTTCCCTTCAACTCCCTTCCTAAAAAACTCTCTAAAACTAACTCTCTTGATTTCAAGTCAAAACTAATCAAATTAATAAACTATAGATTATTTTCAATACCACTCATTTTTATAACAAAAGGTGCTAAAATCGATACCCCTTGATGTATTAGTTCAGGAAATATACATAATACAACGAAGCTTCACCTGTCAAAACAAAAACATACACAAATCCGTCGTCTCTTGTAATTATTTAAAGAATTGTATACGTTAATAAAAATGTAACTTGTTTTGACACGAAAATCCTATGAGGTTAATTAACAAAAATATATTTAAATGTTTTAATGAAAACACCAGAATAAAATGTGTAAACATTCATACAATATGAAAACTTATTCTCTAGATATATTTAATCTATAATAAGTCTTCAACTGTATACATTAAGTTTCAATTTGATATGCCTTGATTGTTAGTTATTTGATAACATTATATGTAAACTATTTTCAAATATCAAATAAATCGAAGTGTTAAAAATTTATTACATCAAAATTACTTTAAATCTGTGAGTGTCAAAAAATGTATTACTAGACATTGTTGACACAATATTTACTGAATATGCACGACATAACAGCATGAATATAAGCTGTTTTAGTAAATATATCTCTGATAAAGCATTTACATTCTAGATAGAACAACATTTTGATCAATGTGAACTATTAATGGTTACTTATAAATCGTGGTTAAGTAGAATGAGGTCAGAACTCTGGCGGGTATTCATTGGGTCGCCTATGTCAAATACAATAACTATAAAAATTAATACATATATAACTTATGTTAGTATCTGCGTTCAGTTTAACTAAATATTTCAAGAATTGACACAGTAAACAGACAATAATTACAAAGAAGATACCTAGTCTACCACAGTAATTTATATAATTTTTATGATATGTCAAATAAAACTTTAAAGAGTTTATTTTCCTATTAAATACATTGATAAATACACATATAAATATTTGCATTAAGTATGACTAAATGTTTAAGGAATTGACACAATACACGGAAAATGATTACAAAAACAAGAAATGTCCTGGTAAGTATCGCATGCCACCCAAATGGTCATTGAAAAATAACAATATAATTATGTTATAATAGGTAGCGATGTATCCATGAATATAAAGAGTAATGGACTGATGTTTCAGACGAGACATGCAATTTCATGTTTTTTTTTTAAATTAAAGTGTGACCTTGACCTTTGTGTAACCTTGACATCTGATGTAATGGTCTGGGTATTTCAACAGTTAAATGCTGCTGAAACATCATCATGACATGCTGATCACATGTGTCAAGCTATTTTAAAATCCCTAAATGTAAGACAAAGTTACAGATCAATTGTTGATCAATTGAGCCAAGTGTTTTTGAAATCCATACATGTATGATAAAGTTAAAGGACTGACTTGAAATCTCAAACAGATTCGAAGTGTTGTCATACATACTAAAAGTGTGACCTTGACCTTTGAGATATGGGTCTAAGTTTTACTTATGACACGTCGTCATGTCATCTTGATAAATTCAGCCAAGTTAAAGGCCGCGTGAAGGCAAAGTCAAAGACCAGACATACAATATCAAACAAATTGAAAGTGTGTCCTTGATCTTTGAGGAAAGGTTCTGGGTCTTACATGCAACACTTAATTATGTCATGTTGATCAACTGAGCCAAGTGTTTTTAAAATTTATACATAGACGACGGAAAAGAAATGTCAAAATGACTGAAAGTGTTGTCAAACAAAGTTAGTTGTGACCTTGACCTTTGAAGTGGAAGTTTGGATATTAAGTGCAACACGTCGTCATGTTATATTGATCATTTATAACAAGTATTTATAAAAATCCATCTATGCATGACAAAGTTGCAGGCCCGACATAAAATCTCACAGACTCAAAGTGTGACCTTTGAGGTACGGGTGTGGGTCTTACTCGCGACACGTCGTCATGTTATGTTGATCAATTGTAGAAAGTATCATTAAAATCCATCAATGCATGACAAAGTTACAGGCTGGACACGAAATCTCACAGACTCAAAGTGTTGTTAAACAAACTTAAATTGTGACCTTGATCTTTGAGGTACGGGTGTGGGTCTTACTCGCGACACGTCGTCATGTTATGTTGATCATTTGTACCAAGTATCATTAAAATCCATCTATGCATGACAAAGTTACAGACCGGACACGAAATCTCACACAGACTCAAAGTGTATTCAAACAAACTCAAATTGTGACCTTGATCTTCGAGGTACGGGTGTGGGTTTTATAGCAAAATAGTAAATACATGTATGTGCAAGAAGGACTATTAGGGCAGAATATACACTATGTCTATGTCTGGGTAAGGCTAGCTAGCCAGTACTATAGCTGAAATGTATTTAATTTCATGCAATTTCTTTTTTAATCTGGCTGTGGATGTGGGGGTCCATGTGCCAACGTTAATAAACAGGGCTGTTTAGTTTTAATACAATAAAAAAAGTTGGAGATGGAGGGTGTCTTGGGGTTGGTAACAAAGTTGAAAAGGGATAGTGTATCTTATTCCATACAGAGCAAAATTTTAAGAAAACAATTGGAGGGGGTGGGGGTCTTTGGGTTGGTAACAAACAGGCAGAATAGTATTAAATTTAAAACAAAAAAAAACTTAAAAGAAAAAAGAAAAAAAATGGGGGGGGTGGGGGGGGGGGTGTCCTTGGGGTCAGTAACAATGTTGAAATGGGGCAAAGTATTTAAATTAAAAAAAACAAAATTTAAAATATAAAAATAAAAAACATGGGCAGGGATGTGGGTTGGGTAAGAGTGATGGTTTTGGGGTCAGTTGAAATGGGGCAGAGTATTTGATTTCAAGTAATACAAAAAAAAAATATAAAAACATTTTTTTTAAATGGGCGGGGATGGGTGGGGGTAGGGTGAGGGTCTTTGGGTTGGTAACAAAATTGAAATTTTATTTAATACAATTTTTTTTTAAAACAAAAAATGGGCAGGTTGGCTGGGCTCGGACAGGAAAGTCCATTAGATAGGTCAAGGTCAGTGATGTAAACTTTTTTTTAGTTGATGGTGATCAGCTTACAGAATTAATAGTATTACTGAAATTAAAATTGATTTAAAAAAAAAAAATTCAAACCCGAGCTAAACAAAAAACTTTAACCCAAGGTTTTAAAGTCCAAAGTATAGAAATTTATGTAAGTTAGCTATATACATTGTTTGTATGACATGATACGAATGTGTTTATGAAGTTTAGTCACCAAAACATAAGTAGCTTGTTCAGAAACAGAGAAAAAGCTAAGCTAAACATAAAATTTTAACCAGCGGACGACGACAACGACGCCGAAGCCGCCAACGACACCAGGGTCATGACAATAGCTCTTCGTTTTTTTTTTCAAAAAGACGAGCTAAAAATGAATTTTGAACCATTGTATAAGGAAATAACGGCGAAAATCGTTCGAAATATTATACGTACCGCAAGGGGGCGCTGTTAACGATATACAATCGTACATACTCGGCCAATCCTTCGGGATTATACCTCGTAAGTAGTCCAAGGATACACCAAATTGGAAATGTAATTCGGTTTATTCCGGCGGATAACGCAAAAAAGGATCTAGTTTGTGTCTTATTCTCATTGTTTATTGGGTTTTGCCCTAAGTATATCACCGTGCCATATTTGAAAATGATAAATATGTGTAAAAAAGTTGTTTTTTTCTATTTAAGTGGCAAAAGATGTTGAAGATAATAAAGATATGTGCAAATATATATTTATATGCATAAATATTATTTTTCTTATATTTTATTGGAACGTTTTTTTTTATATGAGAAGCCGTTCATGGAGTACTGTAGGAAAAATAGAGTTGCTAGCTAAATGAACCAAAAAAAAAACATAAGGCTAGTCCCGGGCTCGAACCCGGACCGCCAGTTCGACAACCCATAGCTCTAACCATTACACCACGTAAGCATATTAAAATTCCAACGGTATTTATCTCCGAGATGTATCAGGATAATCGGCGAGGTGTTCCTAATGGTGAATGTAATGCTAAAGCTATATTAGAATACAGATTTTCTCAAAATTGTCATATCTTGATATTTTGTTATTATAGATGACCGTGCATGTGGTATTGATGGGGTCCTAGTGCAGAGATGGTTACAACTTACAGGTCTCATTATTTAGCTTTAAAAGACACAAAAAACAACTTTCATTTGGTAGGGGTGGTGGTGGTTGTAAGGGTGGTGGTGGTGGTAGTTGTGCTAGTAGTCGTTTTCGTGGTGTTGGTTATAGTGGTAGTTGTTGCGGTTGTGATGTCATTAGTTGTTGTGGTGGTAGTTGTGGCGGTGGTTGTGATTGTGGTGGTTGTGGCGGTGGTGGTTGTAGTGGTTGTGGTTGTAGGGGTTTGTTGTTGTGCTGGTGGTTGTGGTGATGGTTGTAGGGGTGGTGGTGGTTGTGGTGGTGGTGGTTGTGGTGGTGGTTGTGGTGTCATTGGTGGTGGTCGTTGTGGTGTGATTGGTGGTTGGGACTGTGGTTGTAGGGGTGGTGGTGGTGGTGCTAGTTGTGATAGTAATCGTTTTCTAGGTGTTGGTAATAGTATTTGTTGTGGTTGTGGTGTCATTGGTGGTTGGGGTTGTGGTTGTTGGGGTGGTAGAGGTGGTGGTGGTTGTGATA
This sequence comes from Panopea generosa, assembly GCA_029582155.1. NCBI lineage: Eukaryota > Metazoa > Mollusca > Bivalvia > Adapedonta > Hiatellidae > Panopea > Panopea generosa. The sequence continues at coordinate 27,261,505 of CM055911.1, read as the reverse complement.
GTATTCGTTTTCGTGGTGTTGGTAATAGTGGTAGTTGTTGTGGTGTCATTGGTGGTTGGTTTGTGGTTGTAGGGGTTGTAGTTGTACTTGTGGTGGTGGTAGGGGTGGTGGTGGTTTTAGGGTAGGTTGTGGTGGTGGTGGTGGTGATGGTTGTGATAGTTGTCGTTTTCATGGTGTTGGTAAAAGTGGTAGTTGTTGTGGTTGTGGTGTCATTGGGTGTTGTGGATGTGATGGTGGTTGTGATAGTAGTCGTTTTCGTTGTATAAATTAAAGTGGTAGTTGTTGTGATGTCATTGGTGGTGGTTGTGGTGGTAGTTTTAGTTGTGGTAGTTGTTGTTGTGGTGGTGGTGGTGGTTGTTGCTGTGATAATAGTCGTTTTCGTGGTGTTGGTAATAGTGGTAGTTGTTGTGGTTGTGATGTCATTGGTGGCTGTGGTTGTAGTTGTAAGGGTGGTGGTTGTGGTGGTGGTTGTGGCTATGGTTGTTGTTGTGGTGGTTGTGATTATTGTTATAGGTGTTGTGGTGATGATGGTGGTGGTTGTGGTGGTGGTTGTGGTTGTAGGGGTTGTAATTGTGCTTGTGGTGATGGCTGTAAGGGTGGTGGTTGTGGCTGTTGTAAGGATGGTGGTTGTGGTGGTGGTTGTTAGGGTGGTGGTTGTGGCTATGGTTGTGGTGGTGGTGGTGATGATGGTGATGGTTGTGGTTGTAGTTGTAGGGGTGGTAATTGTGCTTGTGGTGATGGCTGTAGGGGTGGTGGTTGTTCTTGTGGTGGTTGTAAGGGTAGTGGTTGTGGTTGTAGGTGTGGTGGTTGTGCTTGTGGCGGTAGTGGTAGTGATGTTAGTCGTTTTCGTGGTGTTGGTAGTATAGTAGTTGTAGTAGTGTTTGTATTTGGTGAATGTGGTGGTTATAGTGGTGGTTGTTATGATGGTTGTTGTTGTGTTGGTGTTGGTTGTTGTAGTGGCTGTTGTTGTGATGGCGGTGATGATCTTTGAAGTGGTCATTGTTGATGGGGGTGGCATTGGTTGTTAGTAGTAGTAGTAGTAGTAGTAGTAGTAGTAGTAGTAGTAGTAGTAGTAGTGGAAGCGGTAGCGGTAGCGGTAGCGGTAGTAGTGGTAGTGATAGTAGTAGTAGTAGTAGTGGTAGTGGTATAGTAGTAGTAGTAGTAGTAGTAGTAGTAGTAGTAGTAGTAGTGGTAGTGGTAGTGGTAGTGGTAGTAGTAGTAGTCGTAGTGGTAGTAGTAGTAGTATTGGTAGTGGTAGCGTTATAGTTATCATAATCATTTAACTTACCTAGATCCTAGTCAGTAGGCGACGAACTTCTTTGGTAAATCAAAGAGAATATAGTATGACCGATATAAAGCCTATAAAGGCGAGTAAGTATCCCAGAACATGCACTCTTTAAAATGTCTAAGCAGTGTGCAACAGTATCGAGCACTTGATAGATAAAATTTAAACACACGTAATACCGGTATATTCGTCTAAACTGCAATATAACTATATTCCTTCTAATAAATTAGCTGGTACGATTCATAAAACATGCTGACCGTGAGGCACGTGCGTGGAAATACACATGTATTTATTGTGTAGCGCCCATCCAAAGTGAATTTCCACGCATGGTACATGCAAACAAGCGTAGAAAAAATCGCCTTTACTGGCAACTTTTGTCCGTGAGATTATTAGTCAGCGCAGAAATCTGGGCTGCGTTCAGCACCGTTAAACAACAAACACGTTTAATGCCTGGTTGGGCCAGTGTCCAGGAAAATATGTTTGCTAACGTTATCAAACGTTTGACAGAACTGAACGCAGCCCTGCTCTGATGGAAACGAAAGTATGCTAGATAATGTGATGCGATCTTTACAAAAGCAGCGGCTGTTCATACGAACCCCTGCGATTTAGGCGCCGGAACCGTCATGTTCACCGTGCATTTTAGAGACTGGATTAGATCCGATCGCCAAATAAAAGCCTAACAAACCGTGTGCGTGGGGTATATATTTATGTTAAAGATCTCCGTTTGTTCGATCCGGCTATTGGTGAAATTGATTCTTATATTTTATATAGATCATTTATATATGACGTTGCGTCAGATAGAGGCGTACAGTACGTAACACGATGTTACGTTATCTTACGTGTCGATTTTCGACTTTAATCAACGGTTCAGTCACTATTTTTGCCTATTTACGTATTTAGAAATAACAACAGGTTTATTTATATTACAAGAAACCTTTACTGAATGGGCTACTGTTTCTTGTTCTTGCAATTCGTATTCAAAGTTTACTTCTTATTTAATTACATGCATTTTCATACACAAAAAGGTAAAAAGCATTTCATATAACAACCCTTCAAATACATTGATTAATTGGTTGACTGATTGGTTGACTGAATGGTTGGCTGGATGGTTGATTGAATGATTGATTGATTGAATGTGATTGATTGATTGATTGATTGATTGAATGTTTGATTGATTGATTGATTGATTGATTCATTGTATGGTTTGGTATAATAGTTTTTAGAAGACAGACTAGATTAAAACATTGACATGGCGAAAGTATTACTATCGACGAAATAAACAATGATCTTTAATAATCATTGCACTTTCTAAATGCCCGTCGAAAATGATGTTAACGTTACTTGATTTTACGGTGTTACATTATGGCTAGACATCGGAAAAATAACACCATAGTCATATAGGACGGCATACGTTGTTCAACAAAAAAAATAGAACTTTTAAACCGGTATATAAATTAACAATTAACAACATTGGTCAATTATTTTATAGATGTTACATCGCGGCTAGACATTTAATTTCACTGACTTGATATCGATAAAAACGTCATTCTTTAATTTCTCTAAAAATATGTTTTCATTAAAATGATATAAGGAACTATTTTCTTGATAAAATGGAGAAAGTAGAGCATAAGAAAGCATTTTAAATTGAATTTTTACATAGCGAATTGATGAAAGAAAAAAACCTTACGCTTCATGTTATCACTTATACTGATTTCCGATTTGAAATTGTGATATCACTTAGAACTCTCGACAGCACGTCAAATAACGGACTTTGGGCGAGAAATTATAGCCTGGAATCATTATTCATGCGTTATTCATAATCGGATTTACTTTTTTTGTTTTATCTTACGGTGATTTTTTTCCATTTTTTTTTTTACGTTCCTGACATTTTATTTTGTTTATTATAAAAACATATTCTTTAAAAAAAAAAAATTAAATTAAAAAAATATTTTTTTAATTTGTATTTGTAAAAATAACTGAATATAATGGTATATATTTAAAATTTCGATAAATGACGATATTTTAAAATTTGCAAGTACGAGATTTTTTGCTATGTACGCCAACAGCTGGCGTGCGTGTGTGCGTGCGAAGGAAGTAAATGTTTACGCTTTCAGAATCTTATTATAGGTTATAGGGTTGCTGAAAGTCTAAATTTGGCTATACCACCTAGTAGTAGTATATTAGCGTCTCGTATTTAATTAACGCTACGTAAGCCAAACAGCAAGTAAGGTAGTTGCTGGGTTTGCAGGTCCATGATGAAATAAAGGTAGACATTATAACCAAAACAGTTAGATAATGTGTCTATGTAACAAATATAAAACACCTAACATGGCACGATACGCTTTAGAACAATAAATTGATGTACATACATGGAGAGCACTATTCATCACTTTTCTCGAATGACAGACGCATATATATTCTTGATAAAAACGCATGAACGGTAGAAATTTAAATGATTGATTGAATATTTAGCGTCTTTTTTATGCCATCAATGGCTAAGAGACGATCAGTTAACCTAACTACTGTTTCCTTGGATCCTGGAAGGTTAATCAGTACTCGAGCACACCACATCTCCGCAAGTTACCGATACTGACTTTCTCACTTGAACCAGCGGTGAGAGACGAAATTCAATGATAATGAGACGCAATGTCGTATATTAATCATCACGAAAAAATGTGGCCGGGCATAAATTCGAACTTTGATTGTCAGACGCACTAACGACTGAGCTAATCGGACCCGGTGAGGATTATTAAAGTGCACACATAAAATACGTTCTCGAAACTCAAGATCTACTATAAAAAATTCATCATGAATCCAAAATCCAAACTGTGAATCATTTAAAAATTCTTTGACATATTCAGGAGCTATAAATTGGAATTCCGTACCAGATTTTGTCAAGTTGTCAGATGTGGGTTTTTTTACTGTTTAAAGTGGAGATCATAGTTTACCAACCAATATATAATAATAAATATTATACCAACCACATATATAATAATCAATAGTATACCAATCAATAAATAATAATAAATAGTATACCAACCATATATATAATAATAAATAGTATACCAACCATATATATAATAATAAATAGTATACCAACCGATATATAATAATAATAAATAGTATACCAACCAATATATAATAATAAATAGTATACCAACCACATATATACTAATAAATAGTATATCAACCATATATATAATAATAAATAGTAAACCAACCAATATATAAAAATAAATACTATACCAACCAATATATAATAATGAATAGTATACCAACCATATATATAATAATAAAAAGTATACCAACCACATATATAATAATAATTAGTATATCAACCATGTATATTATAATAAATAATATACCAACCAATATATAATGAGAAATAGTATACCAATCAATAGATAATGAGAAATAGTATACCAACCAAACAAAATGATAAATAGTATACCAACCAATATATAATGAGAAATAGTATACCAACCAATATATAATGAGAAATAATATACCAACCAATAAATAATGATAAATAGTATACCAACCACATATATAATAATAAATAGTATACCAACTACATATATAATAATAAATAGTATACCAACCAATACAAAATGAAAAATAGTATACCAACCAATATATAATGAGAATGAGTATACCAACCACATATATAATAATAAATAGTATACCAACCACATATATAATAATAAATAGTATACCAACCAATATATAATGAGAAATAGTATACCAACCACATATATGATAATAGATAGTATACCAACCACATATATAATAATAATAGTATACCAACCACATATATAATATAAAATAGTAAATCGACAAATATATAATAATAAATAGTATACTAACCATATATATAATAATAAATAGTATACCAGCCCATATATAATAATAAATAGTATACCAACCACATATATAATAATAGATAGTATACCAACCACATATATAATAATAATAGTATACCAACCACATATATAATATAAAAATAGTAAACCAACCAATATATAATAATAAATAGTATACCAACCATATATATAATAATAAATAGTATACCAACCACATATATAATAATAAATAGTATACCAACCAATATATAATGATAAATATTATACCAACCACATATACAATAATAAATAGTATACCAACCAATATATAATGAGAAATAGTATACCAACCAATATATAATGAGAAATAGTATATAACAAATTTGACAAATCACGATCGAAGTCTTTATTGGTAGATCTACACCATGCATTGCCGTGACGGAGAATCGAACTCACGACCCTCCAATCACGAGTTCGATGCTCTACCACTGCACTACGCTTTCCATACGTTGAATGTTTAACCTATGTTTTCTTGATAAAATATTATTATGAATGGAGTTTAAGGCCATGTTCAACACATTTCAGGTTATATATGGCATATCCAGTTTTACTGGTGGAGGAAGACCTCAGACTGAGTAGAACCTTCCTTAAAGGCCGCAAGTAACTGGAAACGATTTCACATACAGTTTTTGGTGCGAGCGGGACTCGAACCTACGACCTTAGCGGTGAGAGGTAAGTTAACATGAGACGGCGCATTAGACCACTTGGTCACAGAGGAATCTACTTGTTCAAACAAGTTTGACAAGTTTGAAAAGTTTGTCAAGTTAATTTCCATTATTTCCAGAAGGTCTGAGACCCATGCGGAATAGTCACATATATGTGATTACAAATGAGACGACACAATAGTGTAAAGTTAACTTCGTATAACCATGATAACATAATTGTATACAATATCATAAAGCACTTAATTCTATGATATTATATAATGATAAAAGTTTAATAGTAATTGCCATGGTTAAACTACTTGATAGAGGGGGTGGGGGGGGGGGGGGGGGGGGGGGGGGGGGGGGGTGGGGGCGGTATTGATATAAATGCTTGAAATAGATTGATTGATTGAATATTTAGCGTTATTAATGCCGTCGTGGGCTAATAGACGTTCAGTTAACCTAACCACTGTTTCCTGGGATTCGGAAAGGTTAACCAGTACTCGAGCACAACCTATCTCCGCAAGTAACTAATAACTTCTCTACTTGAATCAGCGGTGAGAGACGAATGATGATGAGACACAATGTCGTACGTCACGGAGACTGTTACGGGGCGGGGATTCAAACTCACGAACCCTGGATTACAGATTGAAATAGAGGGTGTTGTGGATAACAAATGATCAAAATTAGAATAATGTTTTATAATCGTATCACGGTGAAAAATTTAGCAGAATGTAATATCATAAGCAGATCGACCGCCATTTCCACGGCAGGTGAATGTACTTGTTTTGGTCATCGTAAGCGTAGCTGTAAGCTTCTCGGCAAGCTTTTTTAAATGTCCGTGCGTATCCAAAATATGGGCATGTTTGGGGCGTGTTGTGAGCGTTACGACAGCAGTAGTCGTCTCTGTTGAAAGCCAGGCATGCGCTCTTGCACGCCACGACGCCGCCCGTTCCGTGTACCTGCAGTTCACGGGGACACATGGCGTTTAGATTGGTGTTACATCCCGCTCTGCCGCAGTAGTAGTGACCGTGGTTAGCGGTGTCGTGGGTTCCGGGGGTGGGGGCCATGGATAGTTTGAGGTTGAAGCCATCTACAAGGCTGATGTCATAAAAGTCCTGGTTTCCTGCGCCGTCAAACGTGATCTCTGCCAGGGTTGCTGTAACATAAAAATGAAATATTAAAACTATCTGTCTCTTGTTAAAACTTTAAAACATATATTTCATATATACGTTTTTTTCATACATTTATGCATGGAACGACTGAGTAGAAAACAGTAAATTACAACACGTGGATATTCAGAATAACTCATTGATAAAACCAAGATGTTTTAAAGTTGCTCCAGTAGATTTCAGTATAACTCTGGATTTCAATTTGAAATAAAATTTGAAACTTTTGCAATAAGTTTTTCCCCAGACAAACAGAATAGAATTAATAGGGCTTTACGGCGTACCAACACATTATAGGTTATTCGACGCCAACAGGAAGGAAGATTCCAGATTCACTATACATGTACAAAAACAACAAATTAACATACAGATCTAAAAAAACACATCAACTAATGAATATGCAGAATGAACCTAGACCCTTGATACTCATCCTCGCTGTTCCTGGGATCCGACAAGCAGTTAAACAGTACTTGATACACTCAGTTCCCGCAAGTCACTGACAACTTCCCCACATATTGTGAGGTGGGAGATTCGTGACAGTTTCTAGCCAAATATCAGAGACTGAGAAAATGCAGGGATTCGAACTAAGACCCGTGAATGTACAGACAGACGAATTACTGACTGAGTTAGCTGGCCCCACATTGTTTATAAAATATTCCCCTTCGTTCTATTGGTAACGATTTTTTAAAAAGTGTACTTATGTAAAAACTGTTCATACTATAATGTAAAAAACTAAACTCTTCAGTGTAAGGACTCCGAGATAGTTTTTATTCCAAATCAATAAAGTACTGCCGATGTGAAGTTAAGTAAGTGAAAACTGATATCTTGCGATATTTAGTTAACTGAATATCGATATTAAGCCATGTGAAAATCGATAGTTCGCGGTATTTGAGGACTTTCCCGAATATAGATACCTGGGGGGATACCGCCTGCACCGGAACAGTGTAAGCGACCGCCACCACAATCTCCTGTTTCACAACTGCTACCCCCACAGCCTGTCCTGCCCCAGACACGCCCTGACCAATGATCTCTAACCGTCAGGGTATGTGACCGGCCGCTGTATAACTTAAAACCACCTGGGAAATAAAATCGCAAAATTATCGATTATCATCACAGAACACTATGGAACAGGTAATCGTTAATAGCTAATTAACAAATTAATAATTAATTAACAAATAATAACACTGTGACTCTGGTAATCATTAACCATTAACTGTCTACATCAGATCAGCAATAAAACTTTCAAAAGACGAGGTTCACGGATCCCCAAAAGTGCCCTGATTAATGAAATGAAGTTTTTTGCAAAATTTAATAATTTCTATTTTAACCATACTTTATTCTTTTGAAAAATATATATTTTTTGTTTTTTCAGTTTTTCATTTTTCACTCAATACATCACCGTTAAAATGTACATGTAGAGCGAAAATATGCAATTTTTCCTACATTTTAAGCTATTTTATATAAATATATTATGACGGTTTTATTAACGGTGAAGGATCTCTTGCTACAAGTAAATATTTACAGTTATTACCCATAGTGCACTATAAAATGAACAGAATAAAAAGCTTTGTGTGGCTAGAATGCCTTTACTATACATACAATGTATATAAAAAAAATGGCGGGAAAGGAAAATTTGCCTTAATTTTAACCGTAATTGGAGTCATTCTATGAATAGAAAAAAACAACATAAAATTAAAAAATAAAATATACATAATTTAAAAGAATACTTTTTATCTAATAATACAAATACACCAAGCTTTGGTGGAAAATAAGTATTCACAATAAATGCCTTTTACATGGTCATTATTGGGACTTCATGAATTTGGTCCTTTGAGACCGAATCATTGAAACTTTATAGTAAGAAAATATTAAAAAATAACTCTTTTTATAAGGCCTCTTTGACTGTCCTACATATACGTATATAACATCTTTTGTTTTTTAACATGTAAAGTCACCAAAAATACTTCCAAAATATTGTGTATTATTTCTCATACTAAATATGTTATTATACTTTTGGCACGATTATAAATATAATTTACTACATAGTTGAGCCCTTTTGTTTCACGGTAGCAAGATGGTTGCATTAAAAAAAACGTCCTATGTAATTTGGTTTGAAATATTTTCAAAGACAGTTCATAGGGGCATATACTGCAATAAGACATTACTGGTGTTAAACAGTGACTTATATAGAATTTTAACTGATGCGGCATGTTTTTACGAGCATTTGAGGCCCTTTCTAAAAAAAACATCATTGGTAAGTGTAGTATGCCCCCACGCCCCCCCCCCCCCCCCCCAAAAAAAAAAATGGTCTGTGAAAATAACAATATATTTTATAATAGGTTTCGATGTATCGAAAAAAAATTCTATGTGAAATATTGTTTTTACCGTCGAAATTTTATACCTTATTTTATATAAAACAAAGAACAACATTCAACTGTGTAGTCAGACCTATAGGGTCACAAAACAAGAGGTTTGGGCTATGGCTTACCATTGCTGCCAGAGGGAGGGAGGACACCAACCCATACTTCCTTGCCACAATTGTTTCTAATATGCATTTGATGTTTGCCATTGACAACGGCTATGCCAACGAGCGATAAAATCAGTGCCAGTGACGCCATGACAGTTTACTGAATAAAATAAATGAATACATTGTAGCTGTACAGTAATAAAATGAATGAACAATAATGAACGGCTAATATTAAGAAATGATCGAATGAATTAATTATTTTGAGAGCGTAGCCCAATTAGTTTGAAACTAATTCATTCATTCATTCATTCATTCATTCACATTCATTCATTCATTCATTCACTCAGTCAGTGAAATAAATCAGTTGACATGTTTTGGTGTTATTTTAAAAATATTTTCAAATGTATTTGACAACTAAATGTTTAATTAAAATTAGTCTAATACATTCTATCAAAAATTTGTACAATTTTTCGAAAGAAAACAACAAGATTTCCTATATTGAAAAAAATATTTATTTGACTTAAATTATTTCTATCTCTATTTTTCTTGGTAAAAAAGATGACAAAAGTTGGGGGGAAAATATCGAATTTAAATTTTGTTAAAAAATGGACATGTTTTTGGCTTCAATCTAGATACATGTAGTTAATAATCACTGACTTATACTTAATACAAATATTGACAATATGAAATTCACGCCTACAATAATAAGCAGAAAAAATAACTGTAAAAAGGACCAAATTTGATGTCTTAATTTTTATTTCTTAATTTCATCAAGATTAATTCATTTTTCAAAATCAATCACCAAGCGTCATCATGAAAACAACAAACAAATGCTCTGTTTGCAAATTACCCTTCATGATCAGTTTATTAGGGGCATCCTACTGTTATATGACCAATAAACGTATGACCCGAGGCAAATAAAGACAATAAAACTGATTAATTTATCCCGCGTTGCAACGTTACGACAAACTACTTTTAACGTCATTGGACATTTTCGCTAGACAAAATATTTTATATACAAAATATTCATTTCATTTTTTTTTTAATATTTTCATAAAAGAAATATTACTTTATTCTACACACCTTAACAACTGTTTGAATGGACCCACGTATACATATACGCACGCGTGCGTTTTTTGTTTGCTAATTCTTGTTTGTTCGTTTTGATTTTCTGTTCATACAGGTGTTGTTTTAATGCAAACCATTACTCGTAATTAACATTTATTTTTTATTCTAAAAAAGATCATAAAACGAGAAATTACTTTAACGACTGGTACTTTGGCCCTAAGGTATTAATTAATTATATTTAATTATGTATCTCATACTGGTAAAATGTTAAAAACAAAACATGTCCTAAGGCATAATGAAGGTATGAACTGTTGCTAATTGTCATTAAGGACAATATGATTCGGTCCGCTGCCAATTAGCGCTGTAAAAACTGTGAAAATACAATTGATAAACTTGCTTTCATAATTACTTTGTTTATTTTATAACAACAACAATAAAGCAAACTAACATAATGTATGACAATTTATAGATCATTAAATCACAAGTCATTCAAATAGCGCATTATCTTATTATTAACAATACTTCATTTAATATAGATAAAATTAACTAAAGTTTCACTTTTACAAATGTAAACATTGATAATTATGCGTGTTTCTCCTGTCCTAGACCAAAATCAAATAGAAAGGCTAAGAGAAACAGCGGTGGTGTTATAATATAGTATAAAGACAATTTTTTCAATCAAATTGAATGGTAAATTGAATCTTAATGGAATAGTGTGGTTTAAACTCAAAAAGTCGTATTTTGGCACTGAAAATGATCTTTATTTCTGCACGTGTTACATACCACCAGAGGACTTTAAGGTTTATAAAAATGCGTCCTCCCCTCTAAACGAATTTGATTTTTTTTTAGCATTTGAATAATATAGCGCATATGGGGATATCTACATCTCCGGTGACCTCAATTCTAGGACAGGTAAAAAGCCAGATACTGTGAACAATATAAACTTACAACGGTATGTTAATATGCCTCAGGGTAGTATACCTGCGCACGATATACCGGCACGATCATCACGTGATCATACTATAAATAGTTTTGGGAACAAGTTATTGAGTCTTTGTAAGGAAAATGATTTATGTATTGTTAACGGACGATTAGAAGAAGGTAATTTCACGTGTCACAAGCAAATGTTGTCAATTATTTGATTACAAATTTTAACAATTTTCCTTTTATTACAAATATGAAAGTAATCGAAATAACAGAATTTTCGGACCATTGTCCTGTTGAATTTTCGTGTAGTTTTGAAAATATGAATGTGTACAAAACGGATAATCTAACCCATGATAAAATCATATGGGAAAATAGTGATCCACTTGTTTTTCAAAATTGTTTGGATGATAAAAAACATATTTTTGACAATATTACCCAAAATCTGATTACAAATAATACTGATATAATTGATTTGTCCGATTTGATATACGACATATCGTTCAAAACAAATGGACGAACATGTAAGTTAAACCCATTGCAAAAACGCATTAAAAAGGCAGATTGGTTTGATGATACCTGTAGAACTCTTAAAACTCAATTTTTAACGATAAAAGAAATTATAAAAACAATCCATCAGAAACAAATAGAATACGTTTCATAAATAGTAGGAGTATGTTCTCTAAAGCAAAACGGAAAGCAAAAAAAGAAATATTTTACCAAAGAAAAATATAACCTATCAAAATTAAGTAAAATCAACTCTCGAAAATTTTGAAAATATATTAAAAAATACAATTCGAAAAAGGTTATAAACACCTCTGGGATAAATGTAAATGATTTTTTCGAATACTTTATCGAATACACCACACTGCCAATTTGTACCAGATACTGATGCAAATGAGAGACAAGAGTCAATAAATATTAAAGAGCTTGATTACCCTTTTACTATGAGACGACATAAAAGTTGTGACTTAAGCAATAATGTAGCAGACTTTTTTATTGATGCAAACGTTTTATTACACCGTATATTGTTCAAATTTTTAATAAAATATATGATACAGGAATTTATCCGGACTCGTGGGGTAAAGGATTTATTGTACCAATTCACAAGAAAGGCGACCGTGATAATCCCTCCAATTATCGTGGAATAACTCTATCTAAAATATTCTCGCTCGCGTTAAGAAACAGAATTAATAAATGGTGCGAATCTGAAAATGTGTTCAACGAACACCAATTTGGCTTCAGGGACAATCATAGCACGACATATTGCATCTTCATTCTTCATTCGATTATACAAAAAGTACTTATGTCTAAATCTAAATTATTCTGTACATTTATAGATTATGAAAAGGCTTTTGATACCGTTATATATGATGCATTGTGGGTAAAGCTCGTCCAATTGGGTATAAGTTGCAAAATGATTAATATTATAAAAGCGATCTATAGTAACGTTAAATCTTGTATAAAATCACCTAATATGACTTTTTCAGACTTCTTTGATGTAACCCTTGGTTTAAAGCAAGGGGAGCCCTTGTCACCCTTACTTTTTATTTTGTTCATCAATGATATAACCGAAAATATTGATTTTAACAATTTAACTGATAAGGACATTGATCAATTATCTATTTATATGTTACTTTTTGCCGATGACATAGCTCTATTTACGACTGATCCACATAGTTTACAATTACAGCTTGATACTATTTTTCAATATTCAGCTAAATGGGGTTAAAAAATTAATGTTAATAAAACAAAAGTATGCATATTTGAGAAAAGAAAGCAATTACATCACTACGAATGGTTTATCAATAATGAGAAATTAGAAACAGTAGATACATTTTGTTATTTAGGAATACGTTTTTCATATACAGGAAGCATGGCAAATGCGATAATAGTTCTTCAAGAGCAAGCACTTATAGCGTATAATTGTTTGCTTTCGGTGTTTAGTAGAATCAATGTAGATATTAAAACCAAGTTACAACTTTTCGATTCAATGGTTTCCTATACTTTTATATGTGTCGGAAATTTAGGGAATATATGAATTTAAAGATTTAGATAAATTACACATAAAATTTTGCAAACATATTTTAGGTGTAAAACAGCAAACTCCGAACATAGCTGTTTTAGGTGAACTAGGTAGATTTCCTATATCTGTGATTGCTAAAGAACGTTCCATTATGTACTGGACTAAAATCATGAAGCAACCAAATTCAATTTTGTATAAATCTTTTAATGAGCAATGTAACTTTCAAAATAATAAATGTTGGGCCAAATGTATGGAATCTTTCATAAATAATCTAGGATTTGGAGACATTTGGCAAAATTTCAACCCAATTATAAACTATTCTATCTTATTTAAACAAAGAATAAGAGACCAATACGTGCAAACGTGGACTGCAACTGTCCAGACTATGCAAAAACTACAATATTTTAATAAGTTTAAAGTAGATTTTAAATATGAAGAGTACTTAGATTTTATTTCAATCGAAAATAATCGCAAAAATCTGACACATTTACGTCTTAGTGCCCATACTTTAGAAAATCAGGCAGATATACTAATGTAGAAAGAGAAAATCGAATTTGTAAATTATGTTCCTTAAATGTTGTTGAATCAGAGTATCATTTTCTCTTATGTTGTCCAAAATATAGAACAATAAGAACTAAATATCTAAAAAATATATCATTTCCAACAGTTAATAAATTTATAAATCTACTTTCATCTACAAATAAACGACTAGTGCGTAATACATCAAGATATATTACTGAGGCTTTTACGCTTAGAAAAACTACCTTGAATACAACGACTGCTTCTTACCTATATTCACTTAAATGATTTATTGAAAATATAATGTGTAGATTTGTTATCTCACAATATTTGACTGTTTGTTTGTGAATGTCTTATCTATGTTTATATATTGTGTGTCTATGCCATATTTGTTTAAATATTCTCTGTAAATGGCCATAGGCAATTGTGTATTGTCGTTATGCCAATAAAACTGAAACTGAAACTATTCATAATACATTTATACATACATACATTAATAATATGTATAACAGCATGATTTCTTAATAATATTAAAGTTATAAAGTAGCATAGCAGTAGCTCTTAAAACGCGACCTTCAACTATCGCCCGCAGGTAGTCACGTGACCAATATCGTTCTGGTTTTGTTCGCGGACGTAAAAAAGTGAAAAATAGAAAAAATTACTAATATTTTTGTTAAAAAAAGACCATGTTCCCAACTGATTAAACAATTTAAAAATATACCGTTGGAAAGATAAGCATCTTAAAATTTTGAACTTAATTGCAAAAAATATGCCATTATATATTAAAGATACGTAAACTGCTTTTAAATACACACTACTTCTCATAATGTTTCAAATTTTACATTTGACATATAGGGAAAGCTATGATTTTATGGTGCCTTATTGGAATTGAAAAAAAAGACCATAAACACAAAAAAATTGAAAAAAATATACGAACAACCATAATAAATTAGGCTTTCGAAAAGTGTTTGCAAAAATGTTTGCCAGTGATCCAGTTATTTGCAGACGGTTTTTACTCAGACTCATTCTGATGTCTTCCTCCGCCAATAAAACTGGATATGCCATTTATAATCTCATATGTGTTGAAAATGGCGTTAAACACATTTAATATAAATCGAGTTAGAAGACCTAGTCAACCTACCTCAGACAGTTGCAGATGTAGATCCTCACAAACACAGATTTGTATATATAATGAAAATAAAAATGATAAAAGTGATAAGAGCTGTAATGTGTGAAATTAAAGGTACACACGGCAATGTTAAACATTTCAATCGTAACCATTTCTGAAAATAATATCTACCATAATGAAATTGGAGTCGTGGTGGTCTGGTGGTTAGCATGCTTGCTCCTAGTCCCAAAGCTCCCTGGATTGACTCCCGGTGGGGTTTCGTCAGTGGTGTTCAAACGCACTCCCACAGTGCCTCATTCGGGCAAGAGGCTTTGAAAGCATGCAATCCTTCAAAGAGGATTTAAAGGAAGCTAGCCCGTGTACTACAGGGAGAAGTCATACCCAGCGCACGTAAACTATCTCACTAAACGTCTATGTTAATCAGTGATACAAATACCCGTAAACCTCCTGCGGAAACGAGGCTTCCTGTAATAATCAGAAATTGATTGCTGGAAGTAACGGAAGAAAAAGAAAACGATTAAAATACAGCAGTATGTTGGCATTGCATTACATCACTTGTTTTATAATTAGCTTGATATGCAGTTTCAAATAGTTATACTTAGGTTCATACACGGGTCCGGTAAGCTCAGTCGGTAGCGCCTATGACTATCAAAACAAGGGTCGTGAGTTCGAATCCCCGGCCGGCCACAGCCTTCGTGATGATTGATATTCGATATTGCGTCTTATTATCATTTGTCTCTCACCGCTGCCTGAAATGGGCGTGGCAATGTAACTTGCGGAGTACTGGTTAATCTTTCAGGATTCCAGGAAAGAGTGGTTATGTTTACTGACCGTCTGTTAGCCTTTGATGGCATAAGAATCTATTTATTATGATCCCGTCATTCGAAGAATTGTGAAGTGGTATAAAGTGATACCTCTGTCAGTTAGTTCGTGCGTACGTGCGCACTTCTGTCCGCCAAATTGGTTTTCAATGAATAACCTATATTTTGAAAGGGACTTTGTTTCCAATTTGTATATAGGTCGAGTTCGATATTTGTCAACATTGGTCAAATTATACAAAAGTGAAGGCCCCTTTTCGACATAACTGTTTCACGACATACCACCTTACCAACAATATTCACAATATAACATATTACCTTACCAACAATATTCACAATATAACATACCAACTTACCAACAATACACACAATACAACACTTAAATCGATAAAATCCAATAAAGGCTACTCTGTCTAGTAGTCGATAACGTATTGCTTCCCTTTACATTTCCCGATAATGAGAAATAAACTACCTGTCGCTACATCTTTTGCCTGCGGGCATATTAAGATTTGTTATAAAGTACATTTTTGCTTAATCATTTGTTGCGGCAGTTTTAATGTGATTAAAGAGTATGCAATGTATTAAGAAAGAAGACATTACAACAATTAAATAGTAAATAATTTATTTCATCTTTATTTATTTAATTGTTTAAAATTTTCATTAAAGTTCATTAAGTTTTATTTTATTTATTTATGTTTTATAAAAAAAATATCCATAACTTAATATAGCATACTACGATAATAATAAGACATAAATATCTAATACATCTCATTAAGCATATGTTTCACTGATTAATCTGGCGTGCACCCGTGATTATGATCGTAATTTTGATTTCAGTAAATCTAGTAATTTTCCTTTCTTTCTGAATTTGGTGTGTTCACCTAATGCACTTAGTCTCATTTCCAGTTCATTTGCATTCAATTCTTCCAAGTCACAATCTCCAGTTACCGTTTCAGGCTGATAATTTAAATTGGCTTCAATTTGTTTGTCAATGACTTTCTGCTGTTATTTGCAACGATCGTTCATTTGCCCAAAATATACTGTCCATTTTTACGTACTTCCGCTTTTCCCTATCGTAATTATGCACAAAACTAAGTTAAAGTCGCTTTCTAGTTATCAATTCATAAGTAAAAAACAGCCCTATATACTCTATATGGACCGATACACGTTACCCGATAAACCGTGTGAGGTAGTTTATGCGCTATGATGCCACTTAACCAACAATAAACACAATACAACATACCACCTTACCAACAATACACACAATACAACATAACAACGCATCAACAATACATACAGTACAACATACCAACCTTACCAACAATACACACAATATAACAAACCACCTTACCAACAATACACACACTACAACATACCACCTTACCAACAATACACACAATACAACATACCAACAATACACACAATACAACATACCACCTTACCAACAATAAACACAATACAACATGCCACTTTACCAACAATACACACAATACAACATACCAACAATACACACAATACAACATACCAACAATACACACAATACAACATACCACCTTACCAACAATACACACAATACAACATGCCACCTTACCAACAATAAACACAATACAACATACCAACAATACACACAATACAACATATCAACAATAAACACAATACAACATACCAACACTACACACAATACAACATACCAACAATACACACAATACAACATACCAACAATACACACAATACAACATGCCACCTTACCAACAATACATACAATACAACATACCAACTTACAAACAATACATAAAGTACAACATACCAACCTTACCAACAATACACACAATAAAACATATCACCTTACCAACAATACACACAATACAACATGCCACCTAACCAACAATACACACAATACAACATACCACCTAACCAACAATACACACAATACAACATGCCACCTTACCAACAATAAACACAATACAACATACCAACAATACACACAATACAACATACCAACAATAAACAAAATACAACATACCATCTTACCAACAATACACACAATACAACATACCAACAATACACACAATACAACATGCCACCTTACCAACAATACACACAAAACAACATACCAACTTACAAACAATACATAAAGTACAACATACCAACCTTACCAACAATACACACAATATAACAAACCACCTTACCAACAATACACACACTACAACATACCACCTTACCAACAATACACACAATACAACATACCAACAATACACACAATACAACATACCAACAATACACACAATACAACATACCACCTTACCAACAATAAACACAATACAACATGCCACTTTACCAACAATAAACACAATACAACATACCAACAATACACACAATACAACATACCACCTTACCAACAATACACACAATACAACATGCCACCTTACCAACAATAAACACAATACAACATACCAACAATACACACAATACAACATATCAACAATAAACACAATACAACATACAAACACTACACACAATACAACATACCAACAATACACACAATACAACATACCAACAATACACACAATACAACATGCCACCTTACCAACAATACACACAATACAACATACCAACTTACAAACAATACATAAAGTACAACATACCAACCTTACCAACAATACACACAATAAAACATATCACCTTACCAACAATACACACAATACAACATGCCACCTTACCAACAATACACACAATACAACATACCACCTTACCAACAATACACACAATACAACATGCCACCTTACCAACAATAAACACAATACAACATACCAACAATACACACAATACAACATACAAACAATAAACAAAATACAACATACCATCTTACCAACAATACACACAATACAACATACCAACAATACACACAATACAACATGCCACCTTACCAACAATACACACAATACAACATACCAACTTACAAACAATACATAAAGTACAACATACCAACCTTACCAACAATACACACAATAAAACATATCACCTTACCAACAATACACACAATACAACATGCCACCTTACCAACAATACACACAATACAACATGCCACCTTACCAACAATAAACACAATACAACATACCAACAATACACACAATACAACATACCAACAATACACACAATACAACATACCACCTTACCAACAATACACACAATACAACATACCACCTTACCAACAATAAATGACCGAGAGGGATACACAACTTACCTGTGTAAAGTTTTAAGCTTTAATTTATAAAATTGAGCGATACATGAACATTTTACATTTGCACAGTTTCTTTTTTCCGCTAGTATATATGGATATAATTATTTGTGAACAACCAGACATATATTTTTAGACTAGACTATTGCAAGAACGCCTAGCTAAAATGCATACCAAGGACAAAAGACCAAGGCATCTACCAACTCAATAGAACTGGTGTCAGTTATGCCTTATATAAAATGATTTTACGTGCAACACATCTCGACTGGAGAAACAATTTACATAAATGAACTAATAGCTGCATGTGAGTAGGATACAGTAAATATTTAATAACTACGCACACGTCATATAAAGGACAGACGTAGAAACTAGCTGGATCATGAAGATACAGTGAAATAATCGCAATTTTATTTCATAAAGGGAGATGATATCCCAATATTTCGTTATTAAATGTTACATACAAGTCATGTCATCAGTATATACATAACATAATTAAATGTTATATATACACGCCATCAATATATACATTACGTAATTCAATGTAACGTACACACCATCAATATATATATTACGTAATTAAATATAACGTACACACGATCAATATATACATTACGTTATTAAATGTTACGTACACACCATCAATTTATATATATAACGTACTTAAATGTGACATACACGTCATTAGTATATACATTACGTAATTAAATGTTACCTACACGTCATGTCATCAGTATATACATTACGTAATTAAATGTTACATACACGCCATCAGTATTAATTATAAATTACGTAATTAAATGTTACATACACGTCATGTCATCAGTATATACATTACGTAATTAAATGTTATATATACACCCCATCAATATACATTACGTAATTAAATGTTACGTACACGTCATTTCATCAGTATGTACATTACGTAATTAAATGTTATATACACGCCATCAGTGTATACATTACGTAATTAAATGTTACATACACGCCATCAGTGTATACATTACGTCATTAAATGCTACGTACACGCCATCAGTGTATACATTACGTCATTTAATGCTACGTACACGCCATCAGTGTATACATTACATCATTAAATGTTACATACACGCCATCGATATATATATTACGTAATTAAATGTACGTACGCACCATCAATATATATATATATATATATAACGTAATTAAATATTACATACACGCCATCAGTGTATACATTACGTCATTAAATGTTACATACACGCAATCAGTGTATACATTATGTAATTAAATGTTACATACACGCCATCAGTGTATACATTACGTAATTAAATGTTACATACACGCCATCAGTGTATACATTACGTCATTAATGCTACGTACACGACATCAGTGTATACATTACGTCATTTAATGCTACGTACACGCCATCAGTGTATACATTACATCATTAAATGTTACATACACGCCATCAGTGTATACATTACGCAATCAAATGTTACATACACGCCATCAGTATAATTAAATGTTACATACACGCTATCAATATATGCATCACGTATGAAATGTAACTTACATGTCATTTACTGTTTTGACAGGTTTGAAGAGCCGCCTATGAGCTGATGCAGCCGAACCACGTGGACGCATCTCAGTGGTACAAGTCAGTAGATGATCGGTACTGTTTTCAAAATGACAAATACCATGATGTGCAAGCAATTGAGCCGCATGAAGCTAAAGCAAACATCTCGGGTGAAAAGATTGATCTTCAGATAAATGACTTCATTGTTGTGAGAAAACCGAACACTTTCTCGGATGATTACGTTTACGGAACAAACACAAGAACTGGACACACAGGATATTTTCTAGCAAGCAAAGTTGTTATTTTTTATCAACGAGTTAAGATGCCTATTTACTCCGACGTTTAAATCAAAAACTGTAAGATGGAGATATGTTATTGATTAAAAAAGCAATCATAAAATAGATAACAGAATCTAAGCATACAAATGAAAATAGCAAGAAGCGCACGTGTACAATCAGATATTAATCATGCTTATTCTGCTGTATATGTTAGTGAAACAGGTATCAGTTTTAATGTACATTTGTTTTCATGTATATTAAGTAAAACTTAAAACAATGTTGGTGCAACATTAATTGTTTTGTTATAAATGAATACGAACGAAAGAAAACAGAAACTATAATAATGGAATGACGTAAGTGTTCAGGACCAAATAGAAAACGGTCTGCAAAGTTTGCCGTCAGTACTGGATGTATAGCATTGCGCTCGTCTATACCAGCGTATCTTTCTTTTCTTTATTTATTGGAAACGAGGTTAGAATAGAACATTTGCCGAACTTAAGGAAATGAGTGTGTGATTTTATAATGATCATATTTCTTACTTAAAAAAAGACAATATACATGTGTATCTTTTTTGTCTTTTCAAATATGAGATTTATAATATCAAATATAAGAACGATGTACCTCAGCCTTGCTACGGGCCTGAACACTACTCACGACCGTGTCAGTGTCAAACAGTATTATATGTGCTGTCACACTAAAGTGTTCTGCTGCAGACATATGGTATGCTATACCATATAGAAAACGGCTTGACCAATACTCGAAATGTTTTCAAATACCTCATATAAGTTAGCAAGTATAGTTTGAAAAAAGTAAAAATTTCCCTTCGAACAACACCACAAAAAGATGAAAAACTCTTTCCATTGATTGATTGATTAAATATCTAGCGTCATTTTTATGCCGTATAGGGCTAACAGAGATCAGGTAACGAAATCACTCTTTTCTGGGATGCTGGGAAATTAACCAAATTATTTCCAATACCAATCATTGTTATAACAAAAGGTGCTAAAATCGATACCCCTTGATGTATTAGTTCAGGAAATATACATAATACAACGAAGCTTCAACTGTCAAAACAAAAAAATATACAAATCCGTCGTCTCTTGTAATTATTTAAAGAATTGTATACGTTAATAAAAATGTAACTTGTTTTGACACGAAAATCTTATCAGGTTAATTAACAAAAATACATTTAAATGTTTTAATGAAATCACCAGAATAAAATGTGTAAACATTCATACAATATGAAAACTGCAAACGTATTCTCTAGATATATTTAATCTATAATTAGTCTTCAACTGTATACACTAAGTTTCAATTTAGTATGCCTTGAGTGTTAGTTATTTGATGGCATTATATGCAAACTATTTTCAAATATCAAATAAATCGAAGTGTTAAAAATTTATAACATCAAAATTACTTTAAATCTGAGTGTTAAAAAATGTATTACTAGACAATGTTGACACAATATTTACTGAATATGCACGACATAACAGCATGAATATAAGCTGTTTTAGTAAATATATCTCTGATAAAGCATTTACATTCTAGATAGAACAACATTTTGATCAATGTGAACTATTAATGGTTACTTATAAATCGTGGTTAAGTAGAATGAGGTCAGAACTCTGGCGGGTATTCATTGGGTCGCCTATGTCAAATACCATAAATATAAAAATTAATACATATATAACTTATGTTAGTATCTGCGTTCAGTTTAACTAAATATTTCAAGAATTGACACAGTAAACAGACAATAATTACAAAGAAGATAAAGTACCTAGTCTACCACAGTAATTTATATAATTTTTATGATATGTCAAATAAAACTTTAAAGAGTTTATTTTCCTATTAAATACATTGATAAATACACATATATATTTGCATTAAGTATGACTAAATGTTTAAGGAATTGACACAATACACGAAAAATGATTACAAAAACAAGAAATGTCCCGGTAAGTATCGAATCCCCCCCAAAATGGTCATTGAAAAATAACAATATAATTATGTTATAATAGGTAGCGATGTATCCATGAATATAAAGAGTAATGGACTGATGTTTCAGACGAGACATGCAATTTCATGTTGTTGTTTTTTTAAATTTAAGTGTGACCTTGACCTTTGTGTAACCTTGACATCTGATGTAATGGTCTGGGTATTTCAACAGTTAAATGCTGCTGAAACATCATCATGACATGCTGATCACTTGTGTCAAGCTATTTTAAAATCCCTAAATGTAAGACAAAGTTACAGATCAATTGTTGATCAATTGAGCCAAGTGTTTTTGAAATCCATCCATGTATGATAAAGTTAAAAGACTGACTTGAAATCTCAAACAGATTCGAAGTGTTGTCATACATACTAAAAGTGTGACCTTGACCTTTGAGATATGGGTCTAAGTTTTACTTATGACACGTCGTCATGTCATCTTGATAAATTCAACCAAGTTAAAGGCCGCGTGAAGACAAGTCAATGACCAGACATACAATATCAAACAAATTGAAAGTGTGTCCTTGATCTTTGAGGAAAGGTTCTGAGTCTTACATGCAACACTTAATTATGTCATGTTGATCAACTGAGCCAAGTGTTTTTAAAATTTATCCATAGACGACGGAAAAGAAATGTCAAAATGACTGAAAGTGTTGTCAAACAAAGTTGAATTGTGACTTTGACCTTTGAAGTGGAAGTTTGGGTATTAAGTGCAACACGTCGTCATGTTATATTGATCATTTATAACAAGTATTTATAAAAATCCATCTATGCATGACAAAGTTGCAGGCCCGACATAAAATCTCACAGACTCAAAGTGTGACCTTGACATTTGAGGTACGGGTGTGTGTCTTACTCGCGACACGTCGTCATGTTATGTTGATCAATTGTAGCAAGTATCATTAAAATCCATCTATGCATGACAAAGTTACAGGCTGGACATGAAATCTCACAGACTCAAAGTGTTGTTAAACAAACTCAAATTGTGACCTTGATCTTCGAAGTACGGGTGTGGGTTTTATAGCAAAATATTAAATACATGTATATGCAAGAAGGACTATTAGGGCAGAATATACACTATGTCTATGTCTGGGTAAGGCTAGCTAGCCAGTACTATAGCTGAAATGTATTTAATTTCATGCAATTTCTTTTTTAATCTGGCTGTGGATGTGGGGGTCTATGTGCCAACGTTAATAAACAGGGCTGTTTAGTTTTAATACAATAAAAAAAGTTGGAGATGGAGGGTGTCTTGGGGTTGGTAACAAAGTTGAAAAGGGACAGTGTATCTTATTCCATACAGAACAAAATTTTAAGAAAACAATCGGAGGGGGTGGGGGTCTTTGGGTTGGTAACAAACGGGCAGAATAGTATTAAATTTAAAACAAAAAAAAACTTAAAAGAAAAAAGAAAAAAATGGGGGGGGGGGGGGGGGGGGGGTCCTTGTGGTCAGTTACAATGTTGAAATGGTACAAAGTATTTAAATTAAAACAACAAATTTAAAATATAAAAATAAAAAAATGGGCAGGGATGTTGGTTGGGTAAGAGTGATGGTTTTGGGGGTCAGTTGAAATGGGGCAGAGTATTTGATTTCAAGTAATACAAAAAAAAAATAAATAAAAACAATTTTTTTTTTAAAATGGGCGGAGATGGGTGGGGATAGGGCGAGGATCTTTGGGTTGGTAACAAAGTTGAAATTTTATTTAATACAATTTTTTTTTAAAAAAAAAATGGGCAGGCTGGCTGGGCTCGGGCCGGAAAGTCCATTAGATAGGTCAAGGTCAGTGATGTAAACTTTTTTTAGTTGATGGTGATCAGCTTACAGAATTAATAGTATTACTGAAATTAAAATTGATTTAAAAAAAAAAATTTAAACCCGAGCTAAACAAAAATTTTTAACCCAAGGTTTTAAAGTCCCAAGTATAGAAATTTATGTAAGTTAGCTATAGACATCGTTTGTATGACATGATACGAATGTGTTTATGAAGTTTAGTCACCAAAACATAAGTAGTTTGTTCAGAAACAGAGAAAAAGCTGAGCTAAACATAAAATTTTAACCAGCGGACGACGACAACGACGCCGAAGCCGCCAACGACGCCAGGGTCATGACAATAGCTCTTCGTTGTTTTTTTTTCAAAAAGACGAGCTAACAATGAATTTTGAACCATTGTATAAGGAAATAACGGCGAAAATCGTTCGAAATATTATACGTACCGCAATGGGGCGCTGTTAACGATATACAATCGTACATACTCGGCCAATACTTCGGGATTATACCTCGTAAGTAGTCCAAGGATACACCAAATTGGAAATGTAATTCGGTTTATTCCGGCGGATAACGCAAAAAAGGATCTAGTTTGTGTCTTATCTCATTGTTTATTGGGTTTTGCCCTAAGTATATCACCGTGCCATATTTGAAAATGATAAATATGTGTAAAAAAGTTGTTTTTTTATTTAAGTGGCAAAAGATGTTGAAGATAATAAAGATATGTGCAAATATATTAATGCATATATGCATAAATATTATTTTTCTTATATTTTATTGGAACGTTTTTTTATGTTTTTTATATGAGAAGCCGTTCATGGAGTACTGTAGGAAAAATAGAGTTGCTAGCGAAATGAACCAAAAAAAAACATAAGGATAGTCCCGGGCTCGAACCCGGACCGCCAGTTCGACAACCCATAGCTCTAACCATTACACCACGTAAGCATATTAAAATTCAAACGGTATTTATCTCCGAGATGTATCAGGATAATCGGCGAGGTGTTCCTAATGGTGAATGTAATGCTTAAGCTATATTAGAATACAGATTTTCTCAAAATTGTCATATCTTGATATTTTGTTATTATAGATGACCGTGCATGTGGTATTGATAGAGTCCTATACAGAGATGGTTACAACTTACAGGTCTCATTATTTAGCTTTAAAAGACACAAAAAACAACTTTCAGTTGGTAAGGGTGGTGGTGGTTGTAGGGGTGGTGGTGGTGGTGGTTGTGCTAGTAGTCGTTTTCGTGGTGTTGGTTATAGTGGTAGTTGTTGCGGTTGTGATGTCATTAGTGGTTGTGGTGGTGGTTGTGATTGTGGTGGTTGTGGCGGTGGTGGTTGTAGTGGTGGTTGTGGTTGTAGGGGTTTGTTGTTGTGCTGGTGGTTGTGGTGATAGTTGTAGGTGTGGTGGTGGTTGTGGTGTGATTGGTGGCTGGGACTGTGGTTGTAGGGGTGGTGGTGGTGGTGGTGGTGCTAGTTGTGATAGTAATCGTTTTCTAGGTGTTGGTAATAGTTGTAGTTGTTGTGGTTGTGGTGTCATTGGTGATTGGGGTTGTGGTTGTAGGGGTGATGGTGGTGGTGGTTGTGGTAGTATTCGTTTTCGTGGTGTTGGTAATAATGGTAGTTGTTGTGGTTGTGGTGTCATTGGTGGTTGGGGTTGTGGTTGTAGGGGTGGTAGTTGTACTTGTTGTGGTGGTAGGGGTGGTGGTGGTTGTAGGGTAGGTTGTGGTGGTGGTGGTTGTGATAGTAGTCGTTTTCGTGGTGTTGGTGATAGTGGTAGTTGTTGTGGTTGTGGTGCCACTGGTGGCTGGGGTTGTGGTTGTAGGGGTTGTAGTTGTACTTGTGGTGTTGGTAGGGGTGGTGGTGGTTTCAGGGTAGGTTGTTGTGGTGGTGGTGGTGATGGTTGTGATAGTAGTCGTTTTCATGGTGTTGGTAAAAGTGGTAGTAGTTGTGGTTGTGGTGTCATTGGGGGTTGTGGTTGTGATAGTAGTCGTTTTCGTGGTGTAAATTAAAGTGGTAGATGTTGTGGTTGTGATGTCATTGGTGGTGGTTGCGGTGGTAGTAGAAGGAGTGTTGGTTGTGGTTGTTGTGGTGGTGATAGTTTTAGGTGTGGTAGTTGTTGTTGTGGTGGTGGTGGTGGTTGTAGCTGTGATAATAGTCGTTTTCGTGATGTTGGTAATAGTGGTAGTTGTTGTGGTTGTGGTGTCATTGGTAGCTGTGGTTGTGGTTGTAAGGGTGGTGGTTGTGGCTATGGTTGTTGGTGTGGTGGTTGTGGTTATTGTTATAGGTGTTGTGGTGTCTGTGGTGATGATGGTGGTGGTTGTGGTAGTTGTGGTGGTTGTAGGGGTTGTAATTGTGCTTGTGGTGATGGCTGTAGGGGTGGTGGTTGTGGCTCTTGTAAGGGTGGTGGTTGTGCTGGTGGTTGTTAGGGTGGTGGTTGTGGCTATGGTTGTGTTGTAGGTGGTTATTGTTGTAGGTGTGGTGGTGGCTGTGGTTGTGGTGATGATGGTGGTGGTTGTGGTAGTTGTGGTGGTGGTTGTGGTTGTATGGGTGGTAATTGTGCTTGTGGTGATGGCTGTAGGGGTGGTGGTTGAACCCTGGTGGTTGTAGGGGTGGTGGTTGTGGTTGTAGGTGTGGTGGTTGTGCTTGTTGTGCTTGTGGCGGTAGTGGTAGTGATGTTAGTCGTTTTCGTGGTGTTGGTAGTATAGTAGTTGTAGTAGTGTTTGTATTTGGTGAATGTGGTGGTTATAGTGGTGGTTGTTATGATGGTTGTTGTTGTGTTGGTGTTGGTTGTTGTAGTGGCTGTTGTTGTGATGGCGGTGATGGTCTTTGAAGTGGTCATTGTTGATGGGGGTGGCAATGGTTGTTAGAAGTAGTAGTAATAGTAGTAGTAGTAGTAGTAGTGGAAGTGGTAGCGGTAGTAGTGGTAGTGGCAGTGATAGTAGTAGTAATGGTAGTGGTAGTGGTAGTAGTAATAGTATTAGTAGTGGTAGTGGTAGTGGTAGTGGTAGTGGTAGTAGTAGTAGTAGTAGTGGTAGTAGTAGTAGTATTGGTAGTGGTAGCGTTATAGTTACCATTATCATTTAACTTACCTAGATCCTAGTCAGTAGGCGACGAACTTCTTTGGTAAATCAAAGAGAATATAGTATGACCGATATAAAGCCTATAAAGGCGAGTAAGTATCCCAGAACATGCACTCTTTAAAATGTCTAAGCAGTGTGCAACAGTATCGAGCACTTGATAGATAAAATTAAAACACACGTGATACCGGTATATTCGTCTAAACTGCAGTATAACTATATTCCTTCTAATAAATTAGTTGGTATGATTCGTAAAACATGCTGACCGCGAGGCACGTGCGTGGAAATACACATGTATTTATTGTGTAACGCCCATACAAAATGAATTTCCACGCATTGTACATGCTGACAAGCGTAGAAAAATCGCCTTTACTGGTAACTTTTGTCCTTGAGATTATTAGTCAGCGCAGAAACCTGGGCTGCGTTCAGCACCGTTAAACAGCAAACACGTTTAATGCCTGGTTGGACCAGTGTCCAGGAAAATATGTTTGATAACGTTATCAAACGTTTGACAGAACTGAATGCAGCCCTGCTCTGATGGAAACGAAAGTATGCTAGATAATGTGATGCGATCTTTACAAAAGCAGCGGCTGTTCATACAAACCCCTGCGATTTAGGCGCCGGAACCGTCATGTTCACCGTGCACTTTAGAGACTGGATTAGGTCCGATCGCCAAATAAAAGCCTAACAAACCGTGAGCGTGGGGTATATAGTTATGTTAAAGATCTCCGTTTGTTCGATCCGGCTATTGGTGAAATTGATTCTTATATTTTATATAGATCATTTATATATGACGTTGCGTCAGATAGAGGCGTACAGTACGTAACACGATGTTACGTTATCTTACGTGTCGATTTTCGACTTTAATCAACGGTTCAGTCACTATTTTTGCCTCTTTACGTATTTAGAAATAACAACAGGTTTATTTATTTTACAAGAAACCTTTACTGAATGGGCTACTGTTTCTTGTTCTTGCAATTCGTATTCAAAGTTTACTTCTTATTTAATTACATGCATTTTCATACACAAAAAGGTAAAAAGCATTTCATATAACAACCCGTTTCAAACGGCCGTTTATATGTTTTAACGGCGTTCTAATCGCCGTGTTTCACCGCCGTGCTTATGTAACATACCACAACCCTATAAACGAATGCCTTCTTTTAAAGAATGCATATTGGTGTCAGGTTTCCCCTGATCGGATCTATGAGGAGTTCCTAAATATTCTCTAGATTTTCATGCTTGAGTTTACTTTCTATTTCTTTCATTTTTGCCTTTCTTTATAAAATTTAACCTTTTCAGAGGCTTGAAGCAAACGCCATATGAAAAATTAACGCCGTTTGGTAATTATATCGTTAAAATATAGCCACTGTGACATTGAATTGAATGTCCAATACATTGATTAATTGGTTGACTGATTGGTTGACTGAATGGTTGACTGAATGGTGGATTGAATGATTGATTGATTGATTGAATGTGATTGATTGATTCATTCATTTATTGTATGGTTTGGTTTAATAGTATTTAGAAGACAGACTAGATTAAAACATTGACATGGCGAAAGTATTACTATCGACGAAATAAACAATGATCTTTAATAATCATTGCACTTTCTAAATGCCCGTCGAAAATGATGTTAACGTTACTTGATTTTACGGTGTTACATTATGGCTAGACATCGGAAAAATAACACCATAGTCATATAGGACGGCATACGTTGTTCAACAAAAAAATAGAACTTTTAAACCGGTATATAAATTAACAATTAACAACATTGGTCAATTATTTTATAGATGTTACATCGCGGCTAGACATTTAATTTCACTTCATATCAATAAAAACGTCATTCTTAAATTTCTCCAAAATAGGTTTTCATTAAAATGATATAAGGAACTATTTTCTTGAGAAAATGGAGTAAGTAGAGCATAAGAAAGCATTTTAAATTGAATTTTTTTACCTAGCGAATTAATGAAAGAAAAAAAACCTTACGTTTCATGTTATCACTTATACTGATTTCCGATTTGAAATTGTGATATCACTTAGAACTTTAGACAACACGTCAAATAACGGACTTTGGGCGAGAAATTATAGCCCGGAATCATTATTCATACGTTATTCATAATCGGGTGAATTTTTTCTATTTCTTTTTACGTTCCTGACATTTTATTTTGTTTATTATAAAAACATATTCTTAAAAAAAAATAAAATTAAATTTAAAAAATATTTTTTTATTTTGTATTTGTAAAAATAACTGAATATAATGGTATATATTTAAAATTTCGATAAATGACGATATTTTAAAATTGGCAAGTACGAGCTTTTTTGCTATGTACGCCAACATCTGGCGTGCGTGTGTGCGTGCGAAGGAAGTAAATGTTTACGCTTTCAGAATCTTATTATAGGTTATAGGGTTGCTGAAAGTCTAAATTTGGCTATACCATCTAGTAGTAGTGCATTAGCGTCTCGTATTTAATTAACGCTACGTAAGCCAAACAACAAGTAAGGTAGTTGCTGGGTTTGCAGGTCCATGATGAAATAAAGGTAGACATTATTACCAAAACAGTTAGATAATGTGTCTATATAACAAACATAAAACACCTAAAATGGCACAATACGCTTTAGAACAATAAATCGATGAACATACATGGAGAGCACTATTCATCACTTTTCTGGAATGACAGACGCATATATATTCTTGATAAAAACGCATGAACGGTAGAAATTTAAATGATGGATTGAATATTAAGCGTGGGATGTGATGTGGGTTTTTTTACTGTTTAAAGTGGAGATCATAGTTTACCAACCACATATATAATAATCAATAGTATACCAATCAATATATAATAATAAATAGTTTACCAACCATATATATAATAATAAATAGTATACCAACCAATATATAATAAAATTAAATAGTATACCAACCAATATATAATAATAAATAGTAGACCAACTATATACATAATAATAAATAGTATACGAATCACATATATACTAATAAATAGTATATCAACCATATATATAATAATAAATAGTATACCAACCAATATATAATAAAAAATACTATACCAACCACATATATAATAATAAATAGTTTACCAACCATATATATAATAATAAATAGTATACCAACCAATATATAATAAAAATAAATAGTATACCAACCAATATATAATAATAAATAGTAGACCAACTATATACATAATAATAAATAGTATACCAACCACATATATACTAATAAATAGTATATCAACCATATATATAATAATAAATAGTATACCAACCAATATATAATAAAAAATACTATACCAACCACATATATAATAATAAATAGTATAACAACCATATATATAATAATAAATAGTATACCAACCACATATATAATAATAAATAGTATATCAACCATATATATTATAATCAATAGTATACCAACCAATATATAATGAGAAATAGTATACCAACAAATATATAATGAGAAATATTATACCAACCAATATATAATGAAAAATAGTATACCAACCAATAAATAATGATAAATAGTATACCAACCAATATATAATGAGAAATAGTATACCAACCAATATATAATAAGAAATAAAATACCAACCAATAAATAATGATAAATAGTATACCAACCAATATATAATAATCAATAGTATACCAACCATATATATATAATATAAAATAATATACCAACCAATAAATAATGATAAATAGAATACCAACCACATATATAATAATAAATAGTACACCAAACACATAGATAATAATAAATAGTATACCAACCAATACAAAATGAAAAATAGTATACCAACCAATATATAATGAGAATTAGTATACCAACCACATATATAATAATAAATAGTATACCAACCATATATATAATAATAAATAGTATATTAACCAATATTTAATAATAAATAGTATACCAACCAAATATATAATAATAAATAGTATACCAACCAATATATAATGAGAAATAGTATACCAACCACATATATAATAATAAATAGTATTCCAACCACATATATAATAATAATAGTATACCAACCACATATATAATATAAAATAGTAAACCAACCAATATATAATAATAAATAGTATACCAACCATATATATAATAAATAGTATACCAACCAATATATAATAATAAATAGTATACCAACCACATATATAATAATAGATAGTATACCGACCACATATATAATAATAAATAGTATACCAACCACATATATAATAATAATAGTATACCAACCACATATATAATATAAAATAGTAAACCAACAAATATATAAAAACAAATAGTATACCAACCATATATATAATGATAAATAGTATACCAACCACATATATAATAATAGATAGTATACCAACCACATATATAATAATAAATAGTATACCAACCACATATATAATAATAGTAGTATACCAACCACATATATAATATAAAATAGTAAACCAACAAATATATAATAACAAATAGTATACCAACCATATATATAATGATAAATAGTATACCAACCACATATATAATAATAAATAGTATACCAACCACATATATAATAATAAATAGTATACCAACCAATATATAATGAGAAACAGTATATAACAAATTAGACAAATCACGATCGAAGTCTTTATTGGTAGATCTACACCATGCATTGCCGTGACGGAGAATCAAACTCACGACCCTCCAATCACGAGTTCGATGCTCTACCACTGCACTTCGCTTTCCATACGTTGAATGTTTAACCTATGTTTTCTTGATAAAATATTATTTTGAATGGGGTTTAAGGCCATGTTCAACACATTTCAGGTTATATATGGCATATCCAGTTTTACTGGTGGAGGAAGACCTCAGACTGAGTAGAACATTCCTTCAAGGCCGCAAGTAACTGGAAACGATTTCACATACAGTTTTTGGTGCGAGCGGGACTCGAACCTACGACCTTAGCGGTGAGAGGTAAGTTAACTTGAGACGGCGCATTAGACCACTTGGTCACAGAGGAATCTACTTGTTCAAACAAGTTTGACAAGTTTGAAAAGTTTGTCAAGTTAATTTCCATTATTTCCCGAAGGTCTGAGACCCATGCGGAATAGTCACATATATGTGATTACAAATGAGACGACACAATAGTGTATAGTTAACTTCGTATAACCATGATAACATAATTGTATACAATATCATAAAGCACTTAATTCTATGATATTATATAATGATAAAAGTTTAATAGTAATTGCCATGGTTAAACTACTTGATAGAGGGAGGGGGAGGGGGGGGGGGCGGTATTGATATAAATGCTTGAAATAGATTGATTGATTGAATATTTAGCGTTATTTATGCCGTCGTGGGCTAACAGACGATCAGTTAACCTAACCACTGTTTCTTGGGATTCTGAAAGGTTAACCAGTACTCGAGCACAACCCATCTCCGCAAGTAACTTCTCTTGAATCAGCGGTGAGAGACGTATGATGATGAGACACAATGTCGTACGTCACGGAGACTGTTACGGGGCGGGGATTCAAACTCATGACCCCTGGATTACAGATTGAAATAGAGGGTGTTGTGGATAACAAATGATCAAAATTAGAATAGTGTTTTATAATCGTATCACGGTGAAAAATTTAGCAGAATGTAATATCATAAGCAGATCGACCGCCATTTCCACGGCAGGTGAATGTACTTGTTTGGTCATCGTAAGCGTAGCTGTAAGCTTCTTGGCAAGCGTTTTTAAATGTCCGTGCGTATCCAAAATATGGGCATGTATGGGGCGTGTTGTGGGCGTTACGACAGCAGTAGTCGTCTCTGTTGAAAGCCAGGCATGCGCTCTTGCACGCCACGACGCCGCCCGTTCCGTGTACCTGCAGTTCATTGGGACACATGGCGTTTAGATCGGTGTTACATCCCGCTCTGCCGCAGTAGTAGTGACCGTGGTTAGCGGTGTCGTGGGTTCCGGGGGTGGGGGCCATGGATAGTTTGAGGTTATAGCCATCTACAAGGCTGATGTCATAAAAGTCTTGGTTTCCTGCGCCGTCAAACGTGATCTCTGCCAGGGTTGCTGTAACATAAACATGAAATATTAAAACTATCTGTCTCTTGTTAAAACTTTAAAGCATATATTTCATATATACGGGTTTTTTTCATACATTTATGCATGGAACGACTGAGTAGAAAACAGTAAATAACAACACGTGGATATTCAGAACCACTCATTGATAAAACCAAGATGTTTTAAAGTTGCTCCAGTAGATTTCAGTATAACTCTGGATTTCAATTTGAAATAAAATTTGAAACTTTTGCAATAAGTATTTCCCCAGACAAACTGAATAGAATTAATAGGGCTTTACGGCGTACCAACACATTATAGGTTATTCGACGCCAACAGGAAGGAAGATTCCAGATTCACTCTACATGTACAAAAACAACAAATTAACATACAGATCTAAAAAAACACATCAACTAATGAATATGCAGAATGAACCTAGACCCTTGATACTCATCCTCGCTGTTCCTGGGATCCGACAAGCAGTTAAACAGTACTTGATACACTCAGTTCCCGCAAGTCACTGACAACTTCCCCACATATTGTGAGGTGGGAGATTCGTGACAGTTTCTAGCCAAATATCAGAGACTGAGAAAATGCAGGAATTCGAACTAAGACCCGTGAATGTACAGACAGACGAATAACTGACTGAGTTAGCTGGCCCCACAGTGTATATAAAATATACCCCTTCGTTCTATTGGTAACGATTTTTTAAAAAAGTGTACTAAATGTAAAAACTGTTCATACTATAATGTAAAAAAACTAAACTCTTCAGAGTAAGGACTCCGAGATAGTTTTTATCCCAAATC
Organism: Panopea generosa; assembly: GCA_029582155.1. Taxonomy (NCBI): domain Eukaryota; kingdom Metazoa; phylum Mollusca; class Bivalvia; order Adapedonta; family Hiatellidae; genus Panopea; species Panopea generosa. The sequence goes on along the minus strand of CM055911.1, from coordinate 27,226,800 downwards.
AATAAAGTACTGCCGATGTGAAGTTAAGTAAGTGAAAACTGATATCTTGCGATATTAAGTTAACTGAATATCGATATTCAGCCATGTGAAAATCGATAGTTCGCGGTATTTGAAGACTTTCCCGAATATAGATACCTGGGGGGATACCGCCCGCACCGGAACAGTGTAAGCGACCGCCACCACAATCTCCTGTTTCACAACTGCTACCCCCACAGCCTGTCCTGCCCCAGATACGCCCTGACCAATGATCTCTAACCGTCAGGGTATGTGACTGGCCGCTGTATAACTTAAAACCACCTGGCAAATAAAATCGCAAAATTATCGATTATCATCACAGAACACTATGGAACAGGTAATCGTTAATAGCTAATTAACAAATGAATAATTAATTAACAAATAATAACACTGTGACTCTGTTAATCACTAACCATTAACTGTTTACATCAGATCAGCAATAAAACTTTCAAAAGACGAGGTTCACGGATCCCCAAAAGTGCCCTGATTAATGAAATGAAGTTTTTTTGCAAAATTTAATAATTTCTATTTTAACCATACTTTATTCTTTTGAAAAATATATATTTTGTTTTTTCAGTTTTTCAATTTTCACTCAATACATCACCGTTAAAATGTACATGTAGAGCGAAAATATGCAATTTTCCTACATTTTAAGCTATTTTTTTTATAAATATATTATGACGGTTTTGTTGAACGGTGAAGGAACTCTTGCTACAAGTAAATATTTACAGTTATTACCCATAGTGCACTATAAAATGAACAGAATAAATAGCTTTGTGTGGCTAGAATGCCTTTACTATACATAAAATGTATATAAAAAAATGGCGGGAAAGGAAAATTTGCCTTAATTTTAACCGTAATTGGAGTCATTCTATGAATAGAAAAAAACAACATAAAATTAAAAAATAAAATATACATAATTTAAAAGAATACTTTTATCTAATAATACAAATACACCAAGCTTTGCTGGAAAATAAGTATTCACAATAAATGCCTTTTACATGGTCATGATTGGGACTTTATGAACCTGGTCCTTTGAGACCGAATCATTGAAACTTTATAGTAAGACAATATTAAAAAAGAACTCTTTTTATAAGGCCTCTTTGACTGTCCTACATATACGTATATAACATCTTTTGTTTTTTAACATGTAAAGTCACCAAAAATACTTCCAAAATATTGTGTATTATTTCTCATACTAAATATGTTATTATACTTTTGGCACGATTATAAATATAATTTACTACATAGTTGAGCCCTTTTTTGTCACGGTAGGAAGATGGTTGCATTAAAAAAAAACGTCCTATGTAATTTGGTTTGAAATATTTTCAAAGACAGTTCATAGGGGCATATACTGCAATAAGACATTGCTGGTGTTAAACAGTGACTTATATAGAATTTTAACAGATGCGGCATGTTTTTACGAGCATTTGAGGCCCTTTCTAAAAAAAAACATCATTGGTAAGTGTGGTATGCCCCCCACGCCCCCCCCCCCCCCCCCCCCCCCCCCAAAAATGGTCTGTGAAAATAACAATATATTTTATAATAGGTTTCGATGTATCGGAAAAAAATTCTATGTGAAATATTGTTTTTACCGTGGAAATTTTATACCTTATTATAAGAATAAGAACAACATTCAACTGTGTAGTCAGACCTATAGGGTCACAAAACAAGAGGTTTGGGCTATGGCTTACCATTGCTGCCAGAGGGAGGGAGAACACCAACCCATACTTCCTTGCCACAATTGTTTCTAATATGCATTTGATGTTTGCCATTGACAACGGCTATGCCAACGAGCGATAAAATCAGTGCCAGTAACGCCATGACAGTTTACTGAATAAAATAAATGAATACATTGTAGCTGTACAGTAATAAAATGAATGAACAATAATGAACGGCTAATATTAAGAAATGATCGAATGAATGAATTATTTTGAGAGCGTAGCTCAATTAGTTTGAAACTAATTCATTCATGCATTCATTCATTCATTCATTCATTCATTCATTCACTCAATCAGTGAAATAAATCAGTTGACATTTTTTGGTGTTATTTTAAAAATATTTTCAAATGTATTTGACAACTAAATGTTTAATTAAAATTAGTCTAATACATTCTATCATAAATTTGTACAATTTTTCGAAAGAAAACAACAAGATTTCCTATATTGAAAAAAATATTTATTTAACTTAAATTACTTCTATCTCTATTTTTCTTGGTAAAAAAGATGACAAAAGTTGGGGGGAAAATATCAAATTTAAATTTTGTTAAAAAATGGACATGTTTTTGGCTTCAATCTAGATACATGTAGTTAATAATCACTGACTTATATTTAATACAAGTATTGACAATATGAAATTCACGCCTACAATAATAAGCAGAAAAAATAACTGTAAAAAGGACCAATGTCTTAATTTGTATTTCTTAATTTCATTAAGATTAATTCATTTTTAAAAATAAATCACCAAGCGTCATCATGAAAACAACAAACAAATGCTCTGTTTGCAAATTACCCTTCATGATCAGTTTATTAGGAGCACCATACTGTTATATGACCAATAACCTTATGACCCGAGGCAAATAAAGACAATAAAACTGATTAATTTATCCCGCGTTGCAACGTTACGACGAACGTCTTTTAACGAACAAAACAGAACAGAACATATATTTTATTAGGATTTGTACAAAGTACATCATCATACTATATACAATATACAATCAATATAAACATATAGTCACTTAACAGCAATGATTAAATTCATAAGAGTATATAACAAAATATTTAATGAATATTAATAAATGAACTGAGAATGAACACTAAGCTTAAACAGTTAGCACTGTTTTTCTAATTTCTAATGCCTCTTTTATATATCTTGAAATATTATATAATATGGTTTTATTATGTGAATTAAGTAACTTTAAAAAATTGAACACAGGTCTTTGATAGTAACACTTTTTCAAATACTGTTTTCGTAAATTATTAAAACAGGGACATATACATAAGAAATAAAACTCATCTTCTATATCCCTTGAATTGCAACATAAACAATATCTTTCATTTTTTGGAATTCTATTTCTGTCATATCGTCCAGTTTGTATTCTAAGAGGATTAACAGATAGTCTTAATCTAGTGTAAAATAATCTAAGATTACAGGACAATAGATAATTCTCGTACTTAAATTGATGTTTGACAAGTTTATAAAATTCGAGCACTGGACTTTTTTCTACTGATCCAAACCATTGTTGAATGAAATTGTCGATAACCTTCTGTTTAAAAATATTTGGAAATACTTTGGGATTAACAAAACGATTGTTCTCAAACATATAGGTGAATCCATAATCATTTAACATGGTTTCAATATTTGATACCCAGTTCTTACAACCTCTATTACAGTCATATAGCCCCTGTTCATATAGTTTTTTTATCAATATATTTTCCGTATAAATAACTTTACACCAATAGCTTATGATTCTTACATATCGTGATATATATAATGGATATCTCCCAAGCTCTCCATACACACCCACTGTACAAGTATTTAATCTAACATTCAATAAACGTTTACAGAACTTTAAGTGTATTCTTTCGATTACTTTCGACTTGGTATATCCCCAAATTTCACTCGCATAACTTAAGATAGAACCAACGAATGCATCAAACAACTGGCATAGTAATTTTGGCTTTAAATGGAATTTTTCACAATTAAATAAGAGGGTATTAAAAGCTTTCAAATATTTGCCAACCAAATGTTCCTGATTTAAATTAAAATTACCAGTATAATTAAATATTGTTCCAAGATAATTAAAATCATCAACAACTTCAATAATTTCTCCGTTATAAGTCCAAGATTCATTGGGTAACAACCCACCACGTTTTCTAAATACCATTATTTTTGTTTTCAATGTATTTACTTTTAAGCCCCAATTATTACAATAAGTATGCAAACGGTTTAGATTATCCTGTAATTCAGAAGGAGATTTTCCCAAAATAGCCATGTCGTCCGCAAAAAGTAACATAATCAAAACAATATCATCAATATTCAATCCTGGATCAACGCTGTTTTGTAAATACAGCTCCAAGTCTTCCACAAACATAGAGAAAAGTATAGGCGAGATTACCTCCCCTTGTCTCAATCCCACAGCATATTCAAAATAGTCAGAATAACTATTACAACTCTTTATACATGATTTAACCTTCTGATACATGTCCTTAATAATACGTAGAAGTTTACCCCTTATACCAAGCTTATACAATTTTAGCCAAAGTGCATCTCTATATATACTATCGAAACACTTCATCATGTCAACGAAAACAACGTATAAACGTTTATTATCATATAAATAATTTTGGATAATTGACATTAACACAAATATAGCATCAACTGTTGACCGTCCCTTTCGAAATCCAAATTGCGCATCTGAAATGATATCATTATTATTACAAAATGTTTCAATCCTTTTATTGAGTATGGTGGTAAACAGTTTAGATAAACAACTTACCAAGGTTATGCCTCAGTAATTATTAACATCGCTCACACTACCTTTTTTGTGAATAGGGATAATCACCCCACTCTGTACACTTATCGGGAAAAAAGCCTGACGTCAAAATAGCATTAAAAATATCACATAAATGTGAGCCTAAAATATCAATACTTTCAATAAAAAACTCATTTAATAAGAAATCGCTCCCAATCGATTTTCCAGCTTTCAAACATTTACTAGCGCTCAATATTTCAGAAACAGTTATTGGCTGGTCTAATTCCTCGAATGAACAACAATTGTTATCAAAATCATTATCAGTACAAAAAGATTCGGCATCTTCATTTGCTGTCTGAAATATATCATTACTTAAACTAGCAAAATAATTTCGGAATTCCTCCAATGATATGTCATTACTTCCGGCATGATTATTCTTTTTCTTAAAATATTTCCAAAATTCTTTAGGTTTACAATATTTTAAATTCTCTATATCTGATAATTTTTTTAATTCAAAACATCGCTTCTTTTTCTTAACGGTATCTTTATATTCTTTTTTACATTTGCAGAAATGCTCCCTATTTAAATCTGATTTACAACAGGTGTATATACGTAATACTTCTAAATATTTGTTCTTGGCAATAACACAATCCTTATCAAACCATTCCGCATGTTTTACAAATGACTGGTCAGAAAATGTGACATAACTTTTATGTATATAACTTTTTGAGAATAAAGGATCCGACACAGCACGAACTATATCGGTAAAATCATTCATAACATCGTTGACAGAATCTCTATTTGAATAATCAATATTCTTTGTCAATTCATTAAAATCAGACAATTTATTTATTAAACCTGAGCGAAAACGCTCACAAAGCAAATTATCCCATTTATACTTTATGTATGGTGGTGGTAGTTGTGGTGGTGGTTGTGGTTGTAGGGGTGGTAATTGTGCTTGTGATGGCTGTAGAGGTGGTGGTTGTGGTGGTTGTAAGGGTGGTGGTTGTAAGGGTGGTGGCTATGGCTATGGTTGTGTTGGTGGTGGTTATTGTTGTAGGTGTGGTGGTGGCTGCGGTTGTGGTGATGATGATGGTGGTTATGGTGGTGGTTGTAGGGGTGGTAATTGTGTTTGTGGTGATGGCTGTAGGGGTGGTGGTTGTGCCCTGGTGGTTGTAGGGGTGGTGGTTGTGGTTGTAGGTGTGGTGGTTGTGCTTCTTGTTGTGCTTGTGGCGGTAGTGGTAGTGATGTTAGTCGTTTTCGTGGTGTTGGTAGTATAGTAGTTGTAGTAGTGTTTGTATTTGGTGAATGTGGTGGTTATAGTGGTGGTTGTTATGATGGTTGTTGTTGTGTTGGTGTTGGTTGTTGTAGTGGCTGTTGTTGTGATGACTGTGATGGTCTTTGAAGTGGTCATTGTTGATGGGGGTGGCAATGGTTGTTAGTAGTAGTAGTAATAGTAGTAGTAGTAGTGGCAGTGGTAGTAGTGGTAGTAGTGGTAGTAGTAATGGTAGCAGTAGTGGTAGTAGTAGTAGTAGTAGTGGTAAGAGTAGTGGTAGTTGTAGTAGTAGTAGTGGTAGTAGTAGTAGTATTGGTAGTGGTAGCGTTATAGTTATCATTATCATTTAACTTACCTAGATCCTAGTCAGTAGGCGACAAACTTCTTTGGTAAATCAAAGAGAATACAGTATGACCGATATAAAGCCTATAAAGGCGAGTAAGTATCCCAGAACATGCACTCTTTAAAATGTCTAAGCAGTGTGCAGTATCGAGCACTTGATAGATAAAATTAAAACACACGTGATACCGGTATATTCGTCTAAACTGCAGTATAACTATATTCCTTCTAATAAATTAGCCGGTACGATTCGTAAAACATGCTGACCGTGAGGCACGTGCGTGTAAATACACATGTATTTATTGTGTAGCGCCCATACAAAGTGAATTTCCACGCATTGTACATGCAGACAAGCGTAGAAAAATCGCCTATACTGGCAACTTTTGTCCGTGAGATTATTAGTCAGCACCGAAATCTGGGCTGCGTTCAGCACCGTTAAACAGCAAACACGTTTAATGCCTGGTTGGGCCAGTGTCCAGGAAAATATGTTTGCTAACGTTATCAAACGTTTGACAGAACTGAACGCAGTCCTGCTCTGATGGAAACGAAAGTATGCTAGATAATGTGATGCGATCTTTACAAAAGCAGCGGCTGTTCATACGAACCCCTGCGATTTAGGCGCCGGAACCGTCATGTTCACCGTGCACTTTAGAGACTGGATTAGGTCCGATCGCCAAATAAAAGCTTGACAAACCGTGTACATGGGGTATATATTTATGTTAAAGATCTCCGTTTGTTCGATCCGGCTATTGGTGAAATTGATTCTTATATTTTATATAGATCATTTATATATGACGTTGCGTCAGATAGAGGCGTACAGTACGTAACACGATGTTACGTTATCTTACGTGTCGATTTTCGACTTTAATCAACGGTTCAGAACCTATTTTTGCCTATTTACGTATTTAGAAATAACAACTGGTTTATTTATATTACACGAAACTTTTACTGAATGGGCTACTGTTTCTTGTTCTTGTAATTCGTATTCAAAGTTTACTTCTTATTTAATTACATGCATTTTCATACACGAAAAGGTAAAAAGCATTTCATATAACAACCCTTCAAATACATTGCTTAATTGGTTGACTGATTGGTTGACTGAATGGTTGATTGAATGATTGATTGATTGATTGAATGTGATTGATTGATTGAATGATTGATTGGTTGATTGGTTGATTGATTGATTGATTGATTGATTGATTGATTCATTCATTCATTGTATGGTTTGGTATAATAGTATTTAGAAGACAGACTAGATTAAAACGTTGACATGGCGAAAGTATTACTATCGACGAAATAAACAATGATCTTTAATAATCATTGCACTTTCTAAATGCTCGTCGAAAATGATGTTAACGTTACTTGATTTTACGGTGTTACATTATGGCTAGACATCGGAAAAATAACACCATAGTCATATAGGACGGCATACGTTGTTCAACAAACAAAAATAGAACGTTTAAACCGGTATATAAATTAACAATTAACAACATTGGTCAATTATTTTATAGATGTTACATCGCGGCTAGACATTTAATTTCACTTCATATCGATAAAAACGTCATTCTTTAATTTCTCTAAAATAGGTTTTCATTAAAGTGATATAAGGAACTATTTTCTTGATAAAATGGAGAAAGTAGAGCATAAGAAAGCATTTTAAATTGAATTTTTACATAGCGAATCGATGAAAGAAAAAAAACCTTACGCTTCATGTTATCACTTATACTGATTTCCGATTTGAAATTGTGATATCACTTAGAACTCTCGACAATACGTCAAATAACGGACTTTGGGCGAGGAGTCTTTTTACGTTCCTGACATTTTATTTTGTTTATTATAAAAACATATTCTTTAAAAAAAATAAAATTAAATTATAAAAATATTTTTTTTATTTTGTATTTGTAAAAATAACTGAATATAATGGTAGATATTTAAAATTTCGATAAATGACGATATTTTAAAATTGGCAAGTACGAAATTTTTTGCTATGTACGCCAACATCTGGCGTGCGTGTATGCGTGCGAAGGAAGTAAATGTTTACGCTTTCAGAATCTTATTATAGGTTATAGGGTTGCTGAAAGTCTAAATTTGGCTATACCACCTAGTAGTAGTATATTAGCGTCTCGTATTTAATTAACGCTACGTAAGCCAAACAACAAGTAAGGTAGTTGCTGAGTTTGCAGGTCCATGATGAAATAAAGGTATACATTATAACCAAAACAGTTAGATAATGTGTCTATGTAACAAATATAAAACACCTAACATGGCACAATACGCTTTAGAACAATTAATTGATGTACATACATGGAGAGCACTATTCATCACTTTTCTCGAATGACAGACGCATATATATTCTTGATAGAAACGCATGAACGGTAGAAATTTAAATGATAGATTGAATATTTAGCGTCATTTTTATGCCATCAATGGCTAAGAGACGATCAGTTAACCTAACTACTGTTTCCTTGGATCCTGGAAGGTTAACCAGTACTCGAGCACACCACATCTCCGCAAGTTACCGATACTGACTTTCTCACTTGAACCAGCGGTGAGAGACGAAATTCAATGATAATGAGACGCAATGTCGTATATTAATAATCACGAAAAATGTGGCCGGGCATAAATTCGAACTTTGATTGTCAGACGCACTAACGACTGAGCTAATCGGACCCGGTGAGGATTATTAAAGTGAACACATAAAATACGTTCTCGAAACATATTCAGGAGCTGTAAATTGGAATTCCGTACCAGATTTTGTCAAGTTGTCAGATGTGGGTTTTTTTACTGTTTAAAGTGGAGATCATAGTTTACCAACCAATATATAATAATAAATATTATACCAACCACATATATAATAATCAATAGTATACCAATCAATATATAATAATAAATAGTAAACCAACCATATATATAATAATAATAGTATACCAACCAATATATAACAATAAATAGTATACCAACTATATATATATAATAATAAATAGTATACCAACCATATATATAATAATAAATAGTATACCAACCATATATAATAATAAATAATATACCAACTATATATATAATAATAAATAGTATACCAACCACATATATACTTATAAATAGTATAACAACCATATATATAATAATAAAAAGTATACCAACCAATATATAATAATAAATACTATACCAACCACATATATAATAATAAATAGTATACCAACCATATATATAATAATAAATACTATACCAACCACATATATAGTAATAAATAGTATACCAACCAATATATAATGAGAAATAGTATACCAACCAATATGTAATGAGAAATAGTATACCAACCAATAAATAATGATAAATAGTATACCAACTAATAAATAATGAGAAATAGTATACCAACCAATATATAATGAGAAATAATATACCAACCAATAAATAATAATAAATAGTAAACCTACCACATATATAATGATTAATAGTATACCAACCACATATATAATAATAAATAGTATACCAACCACATATATAATAATAAATAGTATACCAACCAATATATAATGAGAAATAGTATATAACAAATTAGACAAATCACGATCGAAGTCTTTATTTGTAGATCTTCACCATGCATTGCCGTGACGGAGAATCGAACTCACGACCCTCCAATCACGAGTTCGATGCTCTACCACTGCACTACGCTTTCCATACGTTGAATGTTTAACCTATGTTTTCTTGTTCAAATATTATTTTGAATGGGGTTTAAGGCCATGTTCAACACACTTTAGGTTATATATGGCATATCCAGTTTTACTGGTGGAGGAAGACCTCAGACTGAGTAAAACCGTCCTTCAAGGCCTCAAGTAACTGGAAACGATTTCACATACAGTTTTTGGTGCGAGCGGGACTCGAACCTACGACCTTAGCTAACTTGAGACGGCGCATTAGACCACTTGGTCACAGAGGAACCTACTTATTCAAACAAGTTTGACAAGTTTTCCATTATTTCCAGAAGGTCTGAGACCCATGCGGAATAGTCACATATATGTGATTACAAATGAGACGACACAATAGTGTATAGTTAACTTCGTATAACCATGATAACATAATTATATACAATATCATAAAGCACTAAATTCTATGATATTATATAATGATAAAAGTTTAACAGTAATTGCCATGGTTAAACTACTTGATAGAGGGGGTGTGTGGGGGGGGGGGGGGGGGGGGGGACGGTATTGGTATAAATGCTTAAAATAGATTGATTGATTGAATATTTAGCGTTATTTTATGCCGTCGTGGGCTAACAGACGATCAGTTAACCTAACCACTGTTTCCTGGGATTCTGAAAGGTTAACCAGTACTCGAGCACAACCCATCTCCGCAAGTAACTAATAACTTCTCTTGAATCAGCGGTGAGAGACGAATGATGATGAGACACAATGTCGTACGTCAAGGATATTGTTGCGGGGCGGGGAATCAAACTCATGACCCCAGGATTACAGATTGAAATAGAGGGTATTGTGGATAACAAATGATCAAAATTAGAATAGTGTTTTATAATCGTATCACGGTGAAAAATTTAGCAGAATGTAATATCATAAGCAGATCGACCGCCATTTCCACGGCAGGTGAATGTACTTTTTTGGTCATCGTAAGCGTAGCTGTAAGCTTCTTGGCAAGCGTTTTTAAATGTCCGTGCGTATCCAAAATATGGGCATGTTTGGGGCGTGTTGTGGGCGTTACGACAGCAGTAGTCGTCTCTGTTGAAAGCCAGGCATGCGCTCTTGCACGCCACGACGCCGCCCGTTCCGTGTACCTGCAGTTCATTGGGACACATGGCGTTTAGATCGGTGTTACATCCCGCTCTGCCGCAGTAGTAGTGACCGTGGTTAGCGGTGTCGTGGGTTCCGGGGGTGGGGGCCATGGATAGTTTGAGGTTGTAGCCATCTACAAGGCTGATGTCATAAAAGTCCTGGTTTCCTGCGCCGTCAAACGTGATCTCTGCCAGGGTTGCTGTAACATAAAAATGAAATATTAAAACTATCTGTCTCTTGTTAAAACTTTAAAACATATATTTCATATATACGTTTTTTTCATACATTTATGCATGGAACGACTGAGTAGAAAACAGTAAATAACAACACGTGGATATTCAGAATCACTCATTGATAAAACCAAGATGTTTTAAAGTTGCTCCAGTAGATTTCAGTATAACTCTGGATTTCAATTTGAAATAAAATTTGAAACTTATGCAATAAGTTTTTCCCCAGACAAACAGAATAGAATTAATAGGGCTTTACGGCGTACCAACACATTATAGGTTATTCGACGCCAACAGGAAGGAAGATTCCAGATTCACTCTACATGTACAAAAACAACAAATTAACATACAGATCTAAAAAAAACACATCAACTAATGAATATGCAGAATGAACCTAGACCCTTGATACTCATCCTCGCTGTTCCTGGGATCCGACAAGCAGTTAAACAGTACTTGATACACTCAGTTCCCGCAAGTCACTGACAACTTCCCCACATATTGTGAGGTGGGAGATTCGTGACAGTTTCTAGCCAAATATCAGAGACTCAGAAAATGCAGGGATTCAAACTAAGACCCGTGAATGTACAGACAGACGAACTACTGACTGAGTTAGCTGGCCCCACATTGTATATAAAATATTCCCCTTCGTTCTACTGGTAACGATTTTTTAAAAAAGTGTACTTAATGTAAAAACTGTTAATACTATAATGTAAAAAAACTAAACTCTTCAGTGTAATGACTCCGAGATAGTTTTTATCCCAAATCAATAAAGTACTGCCGATGTGAAGTTAAGTAAGTGAAAACTGATATCTTGCGATATTTAGTTAACTGAATATCGATATTCAGCCATGTGAAAATCGATAGTTCGCGGTATTTGAGGACTTTCCCGAATATAGATACCTGGGGGGATACCGCCCGCACCGGAACAGTGTAAGCGACCGCCACCACAATCTCCTGTTTCACAACTGCTACCCCCACAGCCTGTCCTGCCCCAGATACGCCCTGACCAATGATCTCTAACCGACAGGGTATGTGACTGGCCGCTGTACAACTTAAAACCACCTGGCAAATAAAATCGTAAAATTATCGATTATCATCACAGAACACTGTGGTACAGGTAATCGTTAATAGGTAATTAACGAATTAATAATTAATTAACAAACAATAACACTGTGACTCTGGTAATCACTAACCATTAACTGTCTACATCAGATCAGCAATAAAACTTTCAAAAGACGAGGTTCACGGATCCCCAAAAGTGCCCTGTTTAATGAAATGAAGTTTTTTTGCAAAATTTAATAATTTCTATTTTAACCATACTTTATTCTTTTGAAAAATATATATTTTGTTTTTTCAGTTTTTCATTTTTCACTCAATACATCACCGTTAAAATGTACATGTAGAGCGAAAATATGCAATTTTTCCTACATTTTAAGCTATTTTATATAAATATATTGTGATGGTTTTGTTAACGGTGAAGGAACTCTCGCTACAAGTAAATATTTACAGTTATTACCCATAGTGCACTAGACAATGAACAGAATAAATATCTTTGTGTGGCTAGAATGCCTTTATTATACATACAATGTATATATAAAAAAATGGCGGGAAAGGAAAATTTGCCTTAATTTTAACCGTTATTGGAGTCATTCTATGAATAGAAAAAAAACATAAAATTAAAAAATAAAATATACATAATTTAAAAGAATACTTTTTATCTAATAATACATATACAACAAGCTTTGCTGGAAAAAAAAGTATTCACAAGAAATGCCTTTTACATGGTCATTATTGGGACTTCATGAACCTGGTCCTTTGAGACCGAATCATTGAAACTTTATAGTAAGAAAATATTAAAAAAGAACTCTTTTTAAAAGGCCTCTTTAAGAGGCCTACATATACGTATATAACATCTTTTGTTTTTTAACGTGCCAAGACACCAAAAATACTTCGAAAATATTGTGTATTATATTTCATATTAAATATGTTATTATATTTTTGGCATGATTATAAATATAATTTACAAATAGTTGAGCTCTTTTGTGTCACGGTAGCAAGATGATTGCATTAAAAAAAAAGAGTCCTAAGTATGTAATTTGGTTTAAAATATTTTCAAAGACAGTTCATAGGGGCATGTGCTGCAATAAGACATTACTGGTGTTGAATAATGACTTTATAGGATTTAAACAGATGCGGCATGTTTTTACGATTATTTGAGGCCCTTTCTAAAAAACACACAAGAAAAGTCATTGGTAAGTGATAGGTATCGATGGACTGTTTTTGGTGTGTTTTTTTTTTGTTTGTTTTTTTTGGGGGGTGGGGTTGGATGGGGGAGGGGGCATAAAAATCTTAAGGTGGCACTGCACTTTCTTTAAAAAGAAACAAGCTGGTTAATCTACTATTTGTTTTGCATTTTGTGCTTGGATACATTCCTGCTATGATACAAAAGTACTTTTTTGTACTAGAAACAGTTCTATGTGAAATATTGTTTTTACTGTGGATATCATAGACCTTATTTTATATAAAACAAATAACAACATTCAACTGTGTAGTCAGACCTTTAGGGTCACAAAACAAGAGGTTTGGGTTATGGCTTACCATTGCTGCCAGAGGGAGGGAGAACACCAACCCATACTTCCTTGCCACAGTTGTTTCTAATATGCATTTGATGGTTGCCATTGACAACGGCTATGCCAACGAGTGATAAAATCAGTGCCAGTGACGCCATGACAGTTTACTGGATAAAATGAATGAATGCATTGTAGCTGTACATTATTAAAATAATGAACAATAATGAACGGATTATATCAAGAAATTATCGAATGGATGAACTATTTTGAGAGCGTAGCCCAATTAGTTCCAAACTAATTTTAAATATATAAAATAAATATACATGATACATATTATTTATACAAAAAAACAATAGCAAAACAAAATCAATTTTTTTTAAAAATATCCAAATTTTAAGCTTCACAAGCGTAATGATTATACATGAAAACACGATTTAAAAAAAGAAATTATTTTCGAATCAAACGTATGTCTCCCCACTATTGTCTTTTACCGAATTTAGCAGTTGCACATTGAAATATAATGTTATAAAATCTGTGCAAATGACGCCATGATTGTTTGCTGAATAAAATGAACTGACAAAGTGTACATTGATTAACTTAATGAACACTCATGAACGCGCAATAATTAGAAATTAACTAGACATTATCTTCGAAAAAAACGTTTGTTTCCCCACTTTACTATTTTTATCGAATTAAGCAGTTGCACAGAGAAAGTTATTGTGTTTTTGAAATCAAGGAAACATAACTGTCATAAAAACCATATGTCCGAAAAGCCGCAGTCATATGTGCAATTACACTAGACATCACATTAAAACTACATACATACGAAAATCCATGAGAGGCGAACAGATTTTTTATTTCAAGAATCGAAATAGGTATAACTTCTTTATTTATTGATTGATTGATTGATTGAATATTTAAAGTCATTTTATGCCATCGAGGGCTAACAGACGATTAGTTAACCTAACCACTGTTTCCTGGGATTTAACAGTACTCGAGCACACCCAATCTCCGCAAGTTACTGTATAAACACTTTAAAAATCTATTATTAAAAATCATTTTTTTATGCCTAAATTCCAATTGAAATACACACGATATTTACTCATTTATTTCTTTATTTTTACATATACATCGGTTTGTGAGTTTTGCATGTTACATCATTTTCATTGGGCAAATTGCCGTTTCAAGATCACTTACCTCTCACTGTTAAGGTTGTAGGTTCGATTACCGGTCGCTCCAAAAACTTTATGAGAGGAAGTGTGCCAGTGATCCAGTTATTTGCGGCAGACGGTTTTTACTCAGAATCATTCTGATGTCTTCATCCACCAATAAAACTGGACATGCCATTTATTATATCATATGTGTTGAAAATGGCGTTAAACACATTTAATATGCATCGAGTTAGAAGACCTAGTCAACTTACCTCAGACAGATGCTGGAATCCTGCAGATATAGATCCTCACAAACACAGATTTGTATATATATAGTCCTGGACTATATCAGAAACAAGCTCGACCTTAAAATGATAAAATTGATAAGAGCTGTAATATATGAACTTAAAGGTACACACGGCAATGTTAAACATTTCAATCGTAACCATTTCTGACAATAATATCTACCATAATGAAATTGGAGTCGTGGTGGTCTGGTGGTTAGCAGGCTTGCTCCAAGACCCAAAGCTCTCTGGATTGACTCCCGGTAGGAATTTGTCAGGGGTGTTCAAACGCGCTCCCACAGTGCCTCATTCGAGCAAGAGGCTTTGAAAGCATGCAATCCTTCGAAGATGATTTAAATTTGCTAGATATGCAGTTTCAGATAGTTATACTTAGGTTCATATACGGGTCCGGTTAGCTCAGTCTGTAGCGCCTATGGCTATCAATCCAAGGGTTGTGAGTTCGAATCTTCACCATGCCACAGCCTCCGTGATGATTGATATTCAATATTGCGTCTTATTATCATTCGTCTCTCACCGCTGCCTCAAGTGGGCGAGGCAATGTAACTTGCGGAGTACTGGTTAACCTTTCAGGATTCCAAGAAAGAGTTAGGTTAACTGATCGTCTGTTAGCCTTTGATGGCATAAGAATGACGCTAAATAATCAAACAAACATTGCCGCGTTTCCCTTTAACGACTGCATGACAGCCGAAATATGTACGTTGAATAAATGCTTGTGCTAAGTTGTAGATAGTATACATTGTGCTAGTATGTGACATTAGTTTTCTATGCCAATTAAACTGTGGTAACTACAGAATTTCACCCATTTGTCTATTCGAATGTCGCTCGTATATTTTCTGTAAATATTTTCCCATACGGGCTATATGGCGATTACAGAATGTTTTTTATTAGTTAAAAGTCATTCTGTGGGTTCTGTTTGAAACAGTACACAATAATAATTGTAATAGTATATGTAGCTTATAAAACCTTAGTCAGTTGATATAAACATATTTCACCCAATAATTCAAAAGCGTTCTGTATTAGATGTGTCCAAAGGCGTCTATAGCCTATCAGAGGTGTCCAAAGGCTTCTGTATTAGAGGTGACCAAAGCCTTCTATATTAGAGGTGTCCAAAGGCGTCTATATTAGGTGTCCAAAGGCGTTTATATGAAGAAAAGGGTTAAATGCCGATCTCATTTTAGCCAGGTGTTGTCAAAGGCTTAGCCGGCCTTGCTTATACTGTCGTGATCAAACTTTTCTGAGTTGGTCACCACCAAAATGATCACATACGCAACAGGGACTATTATTTATTCCTGGAATTTCATTTTTTTTCATATACCAGCAGCAACTAATCAAAAACAAAAATATATTATGGACATTGTATTATGTCATTTTTACAAAAAAAAGTTTCATAAAATGAACCAAACGCTTCAATAACGTCAATCAAGTGTTTAAAGCAATTAAACGCTTACTAAATTGTGACGTCATTTAAACTTTCTGTTGAAGCAATTGACCAATCAACATGCTCAAATGGGGCTTTCCCAATATTGCTATTTAAGGCATAGTACCGCCATTGGAAAAAGAAAGTGCTTCCGTGGGGTTGTCGCATAATGGCGATTATAAAAAATCTTTGTTTTTTTATTCTGTAAAAATGCATCTCTTTGTTTTATTTGAATAGCATTATTGGTGTATTTCGAATATTTTGAAACCATTGCCATGTTTAAATTGTGAATCTAGAAAACAAAATTGATGCTTGGAAATTGGGGTATGAATACATGATTTCGTAATTCTACTGTACACACTGATCAGAAAGAAATCTCTTATGTGACACATGACCCCTACTATTTCCATCATATTTTGGTAGTGCAGAGGTTGACAAACAGTAACATGTAAGTTTCGCTTCTTTTATTTGGGTCTCTCAATGAATGACAAGCCTTCAAACTTTTATTATTAACTATAGAATAAAGAACAAAAATCAATGGTGGGCTTACACCCAAACTGACCCATTCGGGAATGCTGTGTCCTTATTACAGACTATTGATTCATTGATGTTATGGTTATGATTCATTTGGGGTACATTTGGTGATGGTTAAGGTATTAATCTATTTATCATGATCACGTCATTCGAAGAATTGTGAAGTGGTATAAAGTGATACCTCTGTCAGTTAGTTCGTGCGTACGTGCGCATTTCTGTCCGCCAAATTTGTTTTCAATGAATAACCTACATTTAGAAAAGGACTTTGTTTCCAATTTGTATATAGGTCGAGTTTGATATTTGTCAACATTGGTCAAATTATAAAAAAGTGAAGGCCCCTTTTCGACTTAACTGTTTCACAACATACAACCTTACCAACAATATTCACAATATAACATACCACCTTACCAACAGTATTCACAATATAACATACCAACTTACCAACAATATTCACAATATAACATACCACTTTACCAACAATATACACAATACAACATGCCACCTTACCAACAATATTCACAATATAACATACCACCTTACCAACAATATTCACAATACAACATGCCACCTTACCAACAATATTCACAATACAACATACCACTTTACCAACAATATACACAATACAACATGCCACCTTACCAACAAAATTCACAATATAACACACCACCTTACCAACAATATTCACAATATATAACAAACCACTTTACCAACAATACTCACAATACAACATACCACCTTACCGACAATATTCACAATATAACATGCCACCTTACCGACAATATTCACAATATAACATACCATCTTACCGACAATTTACACAATATAACATACCACCTTACCAACAATATTCACAATATAACATACCACCTTACCAACAATATTCACAATACAACATACCAACTAACCAACAATACACACAATACAACATGCCACCTTACCAACAATATTCACAATACAACATACCACCTTACCAACAATACACACAATACAACAAACCACCTTACCAACAATACACACATTACAACATACCACCTTACCAACAATACACACATTACAACATACCATCTAACCAATAATACACACAATACAACATACCACCTTACCAATAATACACACACTACAACATGCCACCTTGCCAACAATACACACAATACAACATGCCACCTTACCAACAGTAAACACAATACAACATACCACCTTACCAACAATACACACAATACAACATACAAACTTACCAACAACACACAATACAATATGCTACCTTACCAATGATACACACAATACAACATACCTCCTTACCAACAATATACACAATATAACATACCACCTAACCAGCAATACACATACTACAACATACCACCTTACCAATAATACACACAATACAACATACCTCCATACCAACAATATACACAATACAACATATCAATTTACCCACAATACAACATACCAACTTACCAACAATACACACAATACAACATACCAATAATACACACAATACAACATACCTCCTTACCAACAATACACACAATACAACATACCAACAATACAACATTCAAACTTACCAAAAATACACACAATACAACATATCACCTTACCAACAATACTCACAATACAACATACTACCTTACCAACAATACATGCAATACAATATACCACCTTATCAACCTTACCAACAATACACACAATACAATATACCACCTTACCAACAATACACACAATATAACATACAACCTTACCAGCCTTACTAATAATACACACAACCACCATACCAACAATACACAAAAAAACAACATACCACCTTACCACAATACAAACAGTACAACATATCAACCTTACCAACAATACACACAATATAACATACCACCATACCAACAATACACAAAAAAAACATACCACCTTGCCAACAATACATACAGTACAACATACCAACCTTACCAACAATACACACAATATTACATACCACCTTACCAACAATACACACAATATAACATACAACCTTACCAGCCTTACCAACAATACACACAATACAACATACCAACTTACCAACAATACATACAATACAACATACCAACAATACACACAATACAACATGCCACCTTAACAACAATACACACAATACAACATACCAACTTACCAACAATAAACACAATACAACATACCACTTTACTAACAATACAAACAATTCAACATTCCACCTTACCAACAATACACACATTACAACATACCACCTTACCAACTATACACACTTTATAACATACCACCTTACCAATAATACACACAATACAACATACCACTTAACCAGCAATACACACAATACAACATACCACCTTACCAACAATACACACATTACAACATACCACCTTACCAACAATACACACATTACAACATACCACCTTACCAATAATACACACAATACAACATACCACCTTACCAACAATACACACAATACAACATACCACCTTACCAACATTACACACAATACAACATACCACATTACCAACCTTACCAACAATACACACAATACACCAACCTTACCAACAATACACATGGTAACATTCCATGATAACAGAAAAATAATTAAATTAAAACTCCGTCGTTCATGCACATCCGCATTTCAAACGTTACTTCTACACCACTAGGGTGAGGTTTACGTTAAACGGTTTTTCAGTTGTACTCCGGAAACTGTGTTATTTTTTCTAATTTTGGCTATTTGTTTCCATGGTTATGACTGAAAATAAAAATGGCTCCATCTGAGTAAAAAGCACTTATACATCATGCGGTTGACATGTGAACAAAGTTTCTGAAGTTACCATTTATGATTGAAGGTTATGGAGTGGTGATCCGAAAATGAAAAAATTTGTGATTTTGACTATTTGTTTCCATGGCAACTTTAAATATTGAAAATGAAAAGTGCCCCATAACAAAGGACACTAATAGACCTCTAGGTTGATATGTTAACAAAGTTTGGTTAAGTTACCTTGAGCGGTTGTGGAGTTGTGCTCCGTAAAAGCGTTCGGACACACGGAATAACGGACGGTGTCCAATTCAATGTCCTTTGCGTGGGATGGGGGGTAAATATATATTAAATGAATATAAGTCTCTACTTGCATGTTTGCTCCATTACAAAGTACAAATGAAGGGCTAACTGAGTCTACAATTCATCGGATCCAGGATTAGAGGGCATTTGGTTCAATCCCTAACCACTGGCATTGCGTGGGGCCCTTGAGCAAAACACATATACAGAATCTGGTTAGTAATAGTTTAACCCTGGATGACTTCGAGTGTGAACTGTCCAAGTTTTATCCACCATCTAGCTCAAACAGAAATAAATTTAAGCAACGTCGGCATCTTCACTGCCACACAGGTCAACCCCGTCAAGCAAAGGAAAGATAAAACATATACTCATTCATCTTGGCACTTTAAAGGTGCACACTACATTTCCTCCTTCACATGTAGGTCAGGACCGGTCGGCCCGATGTCAGTATAATGTGACTGGGTGGGGTATCATTCCATGTGTCTGGGGCAAGAAACTCCAGTGTGACAGCGCTCAGAATACTGTCTCAAGTAGACAGTGTCTCAAGTAGACACCGTCGTGATATGACTGAAAAATTGTTGAAAGCGACGCTAAACACCATACAACAACAACATCAACAACAACATGTAGGTCAGGGTTATTCAAAGGAGATAAAAGTTCAGTAATATCAATAACGTTTTCTACGGTGGCACCAATGTTTTCTTAAAAGAAGCGATTCGCGTAAATGACATTACGTGATGGTAGACTTCAAACCGGTTTATACGTTGGTCTACTTTCTCGTTCCCGGGCGATTTCATTGGCTAAGGAAGTAAGTCAACATCTACTTTCGGTCATGATATTCTATAACCGCAACCCGCAGTGTTAAGTGTGACGTGATACCTTTCGTGGTACACTTATTGTATGTTTTGTACATTTAGTACCTTTTGATTATAAAACTGGTTCACTTAGTGTAACATTTTTTTTCCAACTAGAAATTTATTTGTCCCTGCTATGAAATGGGGGCATATAGTTTATACATTTTCAAAATGGTTCGTATTACTTGCTGCATATGAGTCACTGAGAGTAAATGCTGGCATAGAATATACAGAAGTAAGACATCATTGGTGTTAATTAATAAGGTACTTTTATGAGCATTTGAGGATGTCTCTTTTTTTAAAAAATATCTGAGGATGTCACTGCACTTTCTTTATTAAAACACAAGCTGGTCAACCTACCAGTTATCGTGCATTTGTATGTGCGGATCCAACCCTACTTTGAAAAAACAACAACTTTTCAATATGGATTTTTTTAACATGGAAATCCTAGACCTCATCTTATACGTATACACAAAGAATAAAATTCAACTGTGCAGTGAGACCCGAAATGACCCAAATTCAACACTATGTGATCGATGTGGCGATCAAATCATCGGAACATCGCTCGGCCATTTCTGCCTACAAAAATGGCCGAGTGAACGGATTGGGATAGTCTTGATCATATATGATAAAAGACAAACGTCTTGACCAGTTCGGTCGAGAATAAAAATCATTTTTATCTAGCGAAAATCGAATAACGTTTTTGACTGGTTTATTCAAACAATCGAACTACCTCGGAGATTTCCATAGTATTTCAAAAGAGTATCGTTCGGATGTTTATTTCTATATTCATTACTTTTAAATTATTAGATATTTTTTATGACAAAGATCTTCTACAAGACAACTGCTATAATGACTTCCGTCTTATATTTTTAGATTGTAATGTAACATAACCAACTGCAGGTGTGTTTGTTTCAACCAATCAGATCTTACTTCCAGATCCCAACGTTTCTTCTGCACAACTTGTCAAGACGTTTGTCTTTTAGAAAAGTAAGTGTTGCATATGATCAAGACTAGGCTTGGAATCAAATAGAGAACAATTTAAGTCTTTGGAAATACGTAGAAAATTAAAATAAAGTGACTCACTAGATGGACTGCAAGTTTAAGCGGAAATATTAGTTTAGACTAAGCTGCATTAGCTTAAGTAAGAAAATAACTAAATTCAAAGAATTATTTTTTCATACAATAAATGTCCTTATGACAATATGGACCCGGTGAGTATATCTATACCATGCTCAGATATACCAAAACTAAACAAAATGAAAGAAAAGTCCAACAGGCATACTGGTTTGAACTAACGATTGGCATAGATAATAAACTCCTGTTTTTCGTTATCTGTCTGCTCCCGTTACAAGTGTGACTACGTAGACTAAACTAAGTTGATCTCGGACGTTCATATTTATCACTGCCCTATATGTCCTTATGGGGTTCAGTAAGGTCGTAAAGAGATACATTTTTATCTTTGAATATTCCCTGAGGTCCAAAATGATGACACCAGCCTTATTTATCTTAAATTATTAACACTACATTCATTTACTGTCGGTCAGACTGACTTGTGTAGGTCTTGGCTACTAACCTATCACCACTGAGGTCGAGAGTTCGATTCATCTCGATCCTCATGTCGGATCCATATAGCTCAGTCGGCAGCTTATCGCGTTTAAATATCAATAATAGATTATACATGTACGACATTACGTCTTATTGTCATTCGTCTCTCACCGCTGATTCAAATGGGAATGTTATCAGTTTCTTGTGTAGACGAGATGTATTCGGGTACGGGTTCGTCTCAGTCCAGGATCCCGGAAAAATGTCACTTGTTAGACTTCGAAAGTATAAAAATGACGCTAAATATTAAAACAAAACCATATCAGTCCAAGTATTTTAATGATGAGATGTGCTAGTAAGCTCAAGTTTCCGTTTATGTTATTAGTTTATGCCATTTATTATCAAAAAGCACCTAAAGAAGCAATTTCTTGCTTATGACATCAGTGACTTAATTAGGTTGTTTATATGTCTCTGATGATATGGACTAGATAGTCCGCATGTTGTTACCACAACGATGTGATGTGTACAGTGACTTAATAAGGTTGTTTATATGTCTCTGATGATATGGACCAGAGAGTCCACATGTGGTTACCACAACGATGTGATGTGTACAGTGACTTAATAAGGTTGTTTATATGTCTCTGATGATATGGACCAGATAGTCCACATGTGCTTACCACAACGATGTGATGTGTACAGTGACTTAATAAGGTTGTTTATATGTCTCTGATAATATGGACCAGATAGTCCGCATGTGGTTACTAGTGATTGGAATCGGTTCAAAAAATTAAAACCGATTAATCCAATTAATCGGAAGCCCTAACCGATTAGATAATCGGTTAATAATCGGTTCGACCAATTTCATTTTAGGTACTTTGCTGTTGCATGCACAGATGCCACCTACACAATTTGAAATTTAAACTCTTTCTCTCTTTTGTATACTAAATATAATTAAAAATAAGCTGTCAAAACAGTTTCGATCCAAATATAGGCCCCACATAATGTATGATGTTGTGTGATTCCAAACATTTTGAAATGATTTCAAAAGTATACAGAAGGAAATGAGTTACCCTTATCAAGTTATCATAAACTGATAAAAACTAGAAACATCAGATTAATATTTTAATCTTTTTAACTGGTTTTGTAAAACATAAAAAATGTGACAGTGCATAATGTGTAATAAAGTTCTCTTTTTCAGAAAAGTTCTCCGTTTTGCTTTTTTAAAACCTAATATTTTCAACCATAGGACATCTCAAACAGTGAGAAAAAAATAGGCTGCTGCATTGAAAATGAAACATCTGATCTGGACCTATACTGTTGCTATAGACACTGATCAGATTCCACATGTCCATGTTAAATAATTATCACCAATATGTTTTTCTATTCATCTTCAGGAATATTAGCATGTCCACAAGTTCTGGTTTCATACGGGCACGTTTTTTGCTGACTATGTTCCCAGCAAGACTAAAAACTCTCTCTGACGGCACCGAGCTTGCAGGCACAGCCAAAACTGACTTGGCAATTCTCGATATCCTCGGATATTGATATTCATTTTCTTTCCACCACTGAAGAAGAGTAAGGTTGGAATCTGTTTCTTTTCTCTCAGAACGAAGATATCTATCCAGTTCTTCTCTTATCAAGTCAGCCATTGGAACAGATGATTCACCTACGATGCACACATCACTTAACCAGTCCACCGAGTCTGAGCAGACTATTCTACACTTTTTGGAAACTGGTTCATCTTCATTGGGCTGACTGCTGCTATCAGTATCTTCCTCTGGCAGAGATGGTAAATTTGGCAACTCTGGAACACTTACAGGTGTGGCAGTTGAATCTGCCTGCTCCTTTTTAACTAACACAGTCTGCTCATAGACTCTTTGCTTTAACAGCTCAATGGCTTTTTCTTTCTCATTTTCTTCTAGGAACCCCAAATTCTTTGTGTCTGGGTTGAGAATCGCTGCCAGCAAGCTAATGTCCTCAGTCTCAGTACGCTTAATCATTTCAGTCCTCATTATTTCCTTCATGGTTTGCACTGTTTCATTGTCCTCTTCAGTGGCAAGTATACACCTCTGAAGTTTTTCCGTTATGGCACAAACATATTGAATGGAAGGAGTATTTTCACAACACAGGATAGTTGTAGCTTTCTTGAAGCTTTTTAAAACTTTGACAACATCTTGTAAAACAGTTTGTTCTTCAAAGGTGTACACATTTGCCTTGATAGTATTTGTGGCTGTCTTGGATAGATTTTCATTTACACTCGCCACATTCGTAACAGCTGGTGTCTGTTCCAAAAGACGGATCAACATGTCAAGAGTGCTGTTCCATCTTGTTGGACAGTCCATTATCAGTCGATGGCCGATCAACTCGGGGGAAGAAGAGTACACAATCCTCTGATTTTGAATTAACAGATCAGAGGCTGATGATGACTTGTGGAAAAATGTAACCATACTTCTGCCTTTCTTCAACAGGTTTGACAAATAGGGTACCTGAAGTGATTTCTTCACTATTAGATTTATTCTGTGGCCAAAACAACCAAACCTTGTGAGGCCAAGTAACTTTACAGCTTTAACTTCATTTGCTGCATTGTCAGTAGTGATGACTGCTGGAGTCAGTCCCCAACCATCAATTGTTTGCTGCAGATTTTCTGCGATATGTTCACCTGTATGCTGTCCTTCGATTTTCTTGGTTTGCAGAACCGCACTTTTCAACTCCCAGTTATCATTAATCATATGACATGTTACCGTATCAAAGCTTTGTGTACTTATGCTTGTCCATCCATCATGGGTCAAGCTAACCTGCTGGCCAGCTACATCTTTTGCAATCTTGTCCTTCATCTCTGATGCCTTTCCCTCCATACATTTTACCACAGATTTCTTTGATGGGAGAGCATACCTGAAAAACATGCATTTAGAAAAAATATTAAAAGTTACTTTTTTAAATGAGCCTTACTATGGGATTTCCAACCAAATGACATTACATACATACCCAGAGCAAATGCTGCATTGAAAATGCAGTATATGATCTGGGCCAACATTGTTTGTCAGGCAAGTCACCGTACCAGATAGTAGATATTAATGAGTGGCAAACGCCAAACAGTAAAGTGCGGAACCTGTTTGGATGCTGCAGTTTCATTGTCAAATTGTTGCCCATATTGTTATTCAGAAATGATAGTTACTGAGTGTCTGAGTGAGTGTGATTTTAACAATTATGGCACCAAGAAAAAATAAATAAAATGAAACGGCCAACATTTATCAAAATGTTGCTTACTAAAACTGAGCAGATGAGAAGTTTCTTAACCCATGCCCTCATGAATATTTATTCCAAACTCTACTACCTACTATGATTATATAAATAGATATATTTTATATATTGACACATAAAATAAGGATGTAGGAGCTGACTCATCTGAGTCTACTGTTAGCAAAATCTTGTAAATCTGTTTTCAGCAGGACAAATGTTAGTTAAATGTTTACATTAATATTAATCAAGTAAAAGGTAATTTCTTATTTGGCAAATGTTTAATTTAAAGTCATATTAATTAGTTTTATGCCCAGGAATAAAATGGAACAAACTTCAACAAAGTAGAACAAGATCAATTGGCAATTTGGCACTTATTTGTTCCAAAATTTCATTTAGGATTATATGTAATTAATGGAAGTAAATCTGCTGCTCATTTGATACCTTGGCTCTAATTCGACAATAAAGGTGCGGAAAATTGGATGATCTAGAAGACTCAATGGCAGGGCCTTGTCCACCATCACTTGCATAAGCAAATCATCCAGCTTCGCTTTTTTCTCAGTAGACAACTTCCCAGTTCCACCACTCCCAAAGGCACGCTTGATGGTTGAGTCTATTTTTGGTTGTGCCTGTTCCTTTTGCTCGGACAGAAGATGCTTATGATCCAACTTCAAATGAGACATGAGGTTTGTGGTATTGCCTGTAAATAAAGAAACATCATAAATAGTTTATTATAATGATTAATTATAATTATGATGATAATTTCATAATCGTAATAAAATGACAAAAGCAAGGCTCTCAGTTTCTCAGCAGAATATGTTCAACATGTCAATGATCCATTGCCCATTTTCATATGATAAAATTTATACCAGATATGTTCCCTTTAATCGGCACGAAATAATGGGTCATAGCTTCTACACTATTTGATGTCTTGGCAAATTATTTCAGAATAAAACGAAAATTTGATCAAAATAAAATGGAAAGAACACTGCAGTGATAAATTATTTTGAGAATAGCTTACTTTAGCGTTAGTAACTTAATAATGTCGTATCATGTTGGCAGAATCTTTGCACAATTACCCCACCCACTTTTTTCAACCAACCTTTGTTAGAATACTCCTTCCTACAAATAGAACACACAGCTCTAGATATATCAATGTCGCCATTGTGGTTCTTCTTGAATTTAAAATGGTTCCACACCATGGATCTGGCTTTTGCACCTGGATATGGGAATAATTCCGCCGCTTCGTTATTGTTGCGATTCATGGCGTGTAGTCTGCGTTCTTGGGTTATCTCCCTTGGCTAAACGAAATTACCAGAAAGACCAGAAAAGAGCGGGAACTACAGGAAATATCAGCACGACGTCGCCGATCTCAGAATTGGAAATCGATTATCGCCGATATACTCTCAACCAACTGATTGTCGCCGACCCAGCGATAATCGGTTCATCACTAGTGGTTACCACAACGATGTGATGTGTACAGTAACTTAATTAGGTTGTTTATATGTCTCTGATAATATGGACCAGACATTCCGCATGTGGTTACCACAACGATGTGATGTGACAGTGACTTAATAAGGTTGTTTATATGTCTCTGATGATATGGACCAGATAGTCCGCATGTGGTTACCACAACGATGTGATGTGAACAGTGACTTAATTACGTTGTTTATTTGTCTCTGATGATATGGACAAGATAGTCGCCATGTGGTTACCGCAATGATGTGATGTGTACAGTGACTTAATTATGTTGTTTATTTGTCTCTGATGATATGGACAAGATAGTCGGCATGTGGTTACCACAACGATGTGATGTGTACAGTGACTTAATTACTTTGTTTATATGTCTCTTATGATATGGATCAGAGAGTCGGCATGTTGTTACCACAACGATGTGATGTGTACAGCGACTTTATTATGTTATTTATTTGTCTCTGATAATATGGACAAAATAGTCGGCATGTGGTTATCTAAACGATGTGATGTGTACAGTGACTTAATTACGTTGTTTATATGTCACTGATGATATGGACCAGATAGTCCGCGTGTGGTTACCACAACGATGTGATGTGTACAGTGACTTAATTATGTTGTTTATATGTCTCTGATAATATGGACCAGATAGTCCGCATGTGGTTACCACAACGATGTGATGTGTACAGTGACTTAATTATGTTGTTTATATGTCTCTGATAATATGGACCAGACAGACCGCATGTGGTTACCACAACGATGTGATGTGACAGTGACTTAATTAGGTTGTTTATATGTCTCTGATAATATGGAACAGATAGTTTGCATGTGGTTACCACAACAATGTGATGTGACTTAATGACGTTGTTTATATGTCTCTGATAATACAAACCAGATAGTCCGAATGTTGTAAACACAACGATGTGATGTGTACAGTGACTTAATTAGGTTGTTTATATGTCTCTGATGATATGGACCAGATAGTCGGCATGTGGTTACCACAACGTGGTGATGTGTACAGTGACTTAATTATGTTGTTTATATGTCTCTGATGATATGGACCAGATAGTCCGCATGTGGTTACCGCAACGATGTGATGTGTACAGCGACTTAATTAGGTTGTTTATTTGTCTCTGATGATATGGACCAGAGAGTCCGCATATTGTTACCACAACGATGTGATGTGTACAGTAACTTAAATATGTTGTTTATATGTCTCTGATAATATGGACCAGATAGTTCACATGTGGTTACCACAACGATGTGATGTGTACAGTGACTTAATTATGTTGTTTATTTGTCTCTGATAATATGGACCAGACAGTCCGCATGTGGTTACCACAACGATGTGATGTGACAGTGACTTAATCAGGTTATTTATATGTCTCTGATAATATGGACCAGATAGTCCGCATGTGGTTACCACAACGATGTGATGTGTACAGTGACTTAATTATGTTGTTTATATGTATCTGATGATATGGACCAGATAGTCCGCATGTGGTTACCACAACGATGTGATGTGACAGTGACTTAATTATGTTGTTTATATGTCTCTGATAATATGGACCAGATAGTCCGCATGTGGTTACCACAACGATGTGATGTGTACACTGACTTAATTATGTTGTTTATATGTCTCTGATAATATGGACTAGACAGTCCGCATGGGGTTACCACAACGATGTGATGTGACAGTGAATTAATTAGGTTGTTTATATGTCTCTGATAATATGGACCAGATAGTCCGCATGTGGTTACCGCAACGATGTGATGTGTACAGTGACTTAATTACGTTGGTCATATGTCTCTGATGATATGGACCAGATAGTCCGCATGTGGTTACCGCAACGATGTGATGTGTACAGCGACTTAATTAGGTTGTTTATTTGTCTCTGATGATATGGACCAGAGAGTCCGAATGTGGTTACCACAACGATGTGATGTGTACAGTAACTTAATTATGTTGTTTATATGTCTCTGATAATATGGACCAGATAGTCTGCATGTGGTTACCACAACGATGTGATGTGTACAGTGACTTAATTCTGTTGTTGATATGTCTCTGATAATATGGACCAGACATTCCGCATGTGGTTACCACAACGATGTGATGTGACAGTGACTTAATTAGGATGTTTATATGTCTCAGATGATATGGACCAGATTGTCGGCATGTGGTTACCACAACGATGTGATGTGTACAGTGACTTAATTACGTTGTTTATATGTCTCTAATGATATGGACCAGAGAGTCAGCATGTTGTTACCACAACGATGTGATGTGTACAGTGACTTAATTATGTTGTTTATATGTCTCTGATAATATGGACCAGATAGTCCGCATGTGGTTACCACAACGATGTGATGTGTACAGTGACTTAATTATGTTGTTTATATGTCTCTGATAATATGGACCAGATAGTCTGCATGTGGTTACCGCAACGATGTGATGTGTACAGTGACTTAATTATGTTGTTTATATGTCTCTGATAATATGGACCAGATAGTCCGCATTTGGTTACCACAACGATGTGATGTGGACAGTGACTTAATTATGTTGTTTATATGTCACTAATGATATGGACCAGAGAGTCCGCATGTTGTTACCACAACGATGTGATGTGGACAGAGACTTAATTATGTTGTTTATATGTCATTAATGATATGGACCAGAGAGTCCGCATGTTGTTACCACAACGATGTGATGTGTACTGTGACTTAATTATGTTGTTTATATGTCTCTGATAATATGGACCAGATAGTCCGTATGTGGTAACCACAACGATGTGATGTGTACAGTGACTTAATTATGTTGTTTATATGTCTCTGATAATATGGACAAGACAGTTCGCATGTGGTTACCACAACGATGAGATGTGACAGTGACTTAATTAGGTTGTTTATGTCTCTGATAATATGGACCAGATAGTTCGCATGTGGTTACCACAACGATATGATGTGACTTAATGACGTTGTTTATATGTCTATGATAATACAAACCAGATAGTCTGCATGTTGTTACCACAACGATGTGATTTGTACTGTGACTTAATTAGGTTGTTTATATGTCTCTGATGATATGGACCAGATAGTCGGCATGTGGTTACCACAACGTGGTGATGTGTACAGTGACTTAATTATGTTGTTTATATGTCTCTGATGATATGGACCAGATAGTCCGCATGTGGTTACCGCAACGATGTGATGTGTACAGCGACTTAATTAGGTTGTTTATTTGTCTCTGATGATATGGACCAGAGAGTCCGCATATTGTTACCACAACGATGTGATGTGTACAGTAACTTAAATATGTTGTTTATATGTCTCTGATAATATGGACCAGATAGTTCACATGTGGTTACCACAACGATGTGATGTGTACAGTGACTTAATTATGTTGTTTATTTGTCTCTGATAATATGGACCAGACAGTCCGCATGTGGTTACCACAACGATGTGATGGGACAGTGACTTAATCAGGTTATTTATATGTCTCTGATAATATGGACCAGATAGTCCGCATGTGGTTACCACAACGATGTGATGTGTACAGTGACTTAATTATGTTGTTTATATGTATCTGATGATATGGACCAGATAGTCCACATGTGGTTACCACAACGATGTGATGTGACAGTGACTTAATTAGGTTGTTTATATGTCTCTGATAATATGGACCAGATAGTCCGCATGTGGTTACCACAACGATGTGATGTGTACAGTGACTTAATTTTGTTGTTTATATGTCTCTGATAATATGGACTAGACAGTCCGCATGGGGTTACCACAACGATGTAATGTGACAGTGACTTAATTAGGTTGTTTATATGTCTCTGATAATATGGACCAGATAGTCCGCATGTGGTTACCGCAACGATGTGATGTGTACAGTGACTTGATTACGTTGGTCATATGTCTCTGATGATATGGACCAGATAGTCCGCATGTGGTTACCGCAACGATGTGATGTGTACAGCGACTTAATTAGGTTGTTTATTTGTCTCTGATGATATGGACCAGAGAGTCCGAATGTGGTTACCACAACGATGTGATGTGTACAGTAACTTAATTATGTTGTTTATATGTCTCTGATAATATGGACCAGATAGTCTGCATGTGGTTACCACAACGATGTGATGTGTACAGTGACTTAATTCTGTTGTTGATATGTCTCTGATAATATGGACCAGACATTCCGCATAAGGTTACCACAACGATGTGATGTGACAGTGACTTAATTAGGTTGTTTATATGTCTCAGATGATATGGACCAGATTGTCGGCATGTGGTTACCACAACGATGTGATGTGTACAGTGACTTAATTACGTTGTTTATATGTCTTTCATGATATGGACCAGAGAGTCAGCATGTTGGTACCACAACGATGTGATGTGTACAGTGACTTAATTATGTTGTTTATATGTCTCTGATAATATGGACCAGATAGTCCGCATGTGGTTACCACAACGATGTGATGTGTACAGTGACTTAATTATGTTGTTGATATGTCTCTGATAATATGGACCAGATAGTCCGCATGTGGTTACCGCAACGATGTGATGTGTACAGTGACTTAATTATGTTGTTTATATGTCTCTGATAATATGGACCAGATAGTCCGCATGTGGTTACCACAACGATGTGATGTGGACAGTGACTTAATTATGTTGTTTATATGTCACTAATGATATGGACCAGAGAGTCCGCATGTTGTTACCAAAACGATGTGATGTGGACAGAGACTTAATTATGTTGTTTATATGTCATTAATGATATGGACCAGAGAGTCCGCATGTTGTTACCACAACGATGTGATGTGTACTGTGACTTAATTATGTTGTTTATATATCTCTGATAATATGGACCAGATAGTCCGTATGTGGTAACCACAACGATGTGATGTGTACAGTGACTTAATTATGTTGTTTATATGTCTCTGATAATATGGACAAGACAGTTCGCATGTGGTTACCACAACGATGAGATGTGACAGTGACTTAATTAGGTTGTTTATGTCTCTGATAATATGGACCAGATAGTTCGCATGTGGTTACCACAACGATATGATGTGACTTAATGACGTTGTTTATATGTCTATGATAATACAAACCAGATAGTCCGCATGTTGTTACCACAACGATGTGATGTGTACTGTGACTTAATTATGTTGTTTATATGTCTCTGATAATATGGACCAGATAGTCCGCATGTGGTTACCACAACGATGTGATGTGTTCAGTGACTTAATTCTGTTGTTTATATGTCTCTGATGATATGGACCAGATAGTCCGCATGTGGTTACCACAACGATGTGATATGTACAGTGACTTAATTACGTTGTTTATATGTCTCTGATGATATGGACCAGATAGTCGTCATGTGGTTACCACATCGATGTGACGTGTACAGTGACTTAATTACGTTGTTTATATGTCACTGATGATATGGACCAGATAGTCCTCATGTGGTTAACACAACGATGTGATGTGTACAGTGGCTTAATTACGTTGTTTATATGTCTCTGATGATATGGACCAGATAGTCCGCA
Source organism: Panopea generosa (assembly GCA_029582155.1). NCBI lineage: Eukaryota > Metazoa > Mollusca > Bivalvia > Adapedonta > Hiatellidae > Panopea > Panopea generosa. Next base: position 27,194,010 of record CM055911.1, on the reverse strand, counting down.
TGTTGTAAACACAACGATGTGACGTGTACAGTGACTGAATTAGGTTGTTTATATGTCTCTGATAATATGGACCAGATAGTCCGCATCAAATCAAAGAAGTGTGCTCTTCAATTAGGTATAAGATTGGTAAATAAACAAACTTGCTCTAACCTTTTCAAAACAGGGTGATTTACAACAGACCGTAAAGGCAGATCGATGATTAAAATTGCCTAAGGCAAACAATTAAAGGATTACCGACCAGGACTCCTTATCACCTTGACAACGTCCAATTGACACTCGTCTTAGGAGGAAATCGATAATTACCGTGTCTTAACCTGGTTGATATAACACCTTTCAAAACCATTTGTGGCAAAAATATTGAAATTGAAAATAAATAAAGAAAACAGTTTGAATTTACTATATTTTTTTAATATATTTTTTTTTGTTGCGAATATTCGAATATCAATATGACATTCGAATATTCGGACGTATGACCGAATATTCGAATATCCGAATATTCGTTGACATCCTTAATCTGATAATATGGACCAGACAGTTCGCATGTGGTTACCACAACGATGTGATGTGACAGTGACTTAATTAGGTTGTTTATATGTCTCTGATAATATGGACCAGATAGTCTGCATGTGGTTATCACAACGATGTGATGTGTACAGTGACTTAATTACGTTGTTTATATGTCTCTGATGATATGGACCAGATAGTCCGCATGTGGTTACCACAACGATTTTATGTGTACAGTGACTTGATTATGTTGTTTATATGTCTCTGATAATATGGACCAGATAGTTCACATGTGGTTACTACAACGATGTGATATGTACAGTGACTTAATAACGTTGTTTATATGTCTCTGATAATATGGACCAGATAGTCGGCATGTGGTTACCACAACAATGTGATGTGTACAGTGACTTAATTATGTTGTTTATATGTCTCTGATGATATGGACCAGACAGTCCGCATGTGGTTACCACAACGATGTGATGTGACAGTGACTTAATTAGGTTGTTTATATGTATCTGATAATATGAACCAGATAGTCCGCATGTGGTTACCACAACGATGTTATGTGTACAGTGACTTAATTATGTTGTTTATATGTCTCTGATAATATGGACCAGATAGTCCGCATGTGGTTACCACAACGATGTGTTGTGTACAGTGACTTAATTATGTTGTTGATATGTCTCTGATAATATGGACCAGATAGTCCGCATGTGGTTACCACAACGATGTGATGTGATAGTGGCTTAATTAGGTTGTTTATATGTCTCTGATGATATGGACCAGACAGTTCGCATGTGGTTACCAGAACGATGTTATGTGTACAGTGACTTAATTAGGTTATTTATATGTCTCTGATAATATGGACCAGATTGTCTGCATGTGGTTACCACAACGATGTGATGTGACAGTGACTTAATTAGGTTGTTTATATGTATCTGTTAATATGGACCAGACAGTTTGCATGTGGTTACCACAACGATCTTATGTGTACATTGACTTAATTATGTTGTTGATATGTCTCTGATAATATGGACCAGATAGTCAGCATGTGGTTACCACAACGATGTGATGTGACAGTGACTTAATTAGGTTGTTTATATGTATCTGATAATATGGACCAGACAGTTCGCATGTGGTTACCACAACGATGTGATGTGACAGTGACTTAATTAGGTTGTTTATATGTCTCTGATGATATGGACCAGATAGTCCGCATGTGGTTACCACAATGATGTGATGTGTACAATGACTTAATTATGTTGTTTATATGTCTCTGATAATATGGACCAGATAGTCTGCATGTGGTTATCACAACGATGTTATGTGTACAGTGACTTAATAAGGTTGTTTATATGTCTCTGATAATATGGACCAGATAGTCCGCATGTGGCTACCACAACGATGTGATGTGACAGTGACATAATTAGGTTGTTTATATGTCTCTGATGATATTGACCAGATAGTCCCCATGTTGTTACCACAACAATGTGATGTAACAGTGACTTAATTACGTTGTTTATATGTCTCTGATGATATGGACCAGATAGTCCGCATGTGGTTACCACAACGATGTGACGTGTACAGTGACTTAATTACGTTGTTTATATGTCTTATAATATGGACCAGATAGTCCGCATGTGGTTACCACAGCGAGGTGATGTGTACAGTGACTTAATAACGCTGTTTATATGTCTCTGATAATATGGACCAGATAGTCCGCATGTGGTTACCACAACGATGTGATGTGACAGTGACTTAATTAGGTTGTTTATATGTATCTGATAATATGGACCAGACAGTTCGCATGTGGTTACCACAACGATGTGATGTGACAGTGACTTAATTAGGTTGTTTATATGTCTCTGATGATATGGACCAGATAGTCTGCATGTGGTTACCACAACGATGTGATGTGTACAGTGACTTAATTAGGTTGTTTATATGTCTCTGATAATATGGACCAGATAGTCTGCATGTGGTTATCACAACGATGTGATGTGTACAGTGACTTAATTAGATTGTTTATATGTCTCTGATGATATGGACCAGATAGTCCGCATGTGGTTACCACAACGATTTTATGTGTACAGTGACTTAATTATGTTGTTTATATGTCTCTGATAATATGGACCAGATAGTTCACATGTGGTTACTACAACGATGTCATATGTACAGTGACTTAACAACGTTGTTTATATGTCTCTGATAATATGGACCAGATAGTCGGCATGTGGTTACCACAACGATATGATGTGTACAGTGACTTAATTATGTTGTTTATATGTCTCTGGTGATATGGACCAGACAGTCCGCATGTGGTTACCACAACGATGTGATGTGACAGTGACTTAATTAGGTTGTTTATATGTATCTGATAATATGAACCAGATAGTCCGCATGTGGTTACCACAACGATGTTATGTGTACAGCGACTTAATTATGTTGTTTATATGTCTCTGATAATATGGACCAGATAGTCCGCATGTGGTTACCACAACGATGTGTTGTGTACAGTGGCTTAATTATGTTGTTTATATGTCTCTGATAATATGGACCAGATAGTCCGCATGTGGTTACCACAACGATGTGATGTGACAGTGACTTAATTAGGTTGTTTATATGTCTCTGATGATATGGACCAGACAGTTCGCATGTGGTTACCAGAACGATGTTATGTGTACAGTGACTTAATTACGTTGTTTATATGTCTCTGATAATATAGACCAGATAGTCTGCATGTGGTTACCACAACGATGTGATGTGACAGTGACTTAATTAGGTTGTTTATATGTATCTGATAATATGGACAAGACAGTTTGCATGTGGTTACCACAACGATGTGATGTGACAGTGACTTAATTAGGTTGTTTATATGTCTCTGATGATATGGACCAGATAGTCCGCATGTGGTTACCACAACGATGTGATGTGTACAGTTACTTAATTATGTTGTTTATATGTCTCTGACTTAATTATGTTGTTTATATGTCTCTGATAATATGGACCAGATAGTCTGCATGTGGTTATCACAACGATGTTATGTGTACAGTGACTTAATAAGGTTGTTTATATGTTTCTGATAATATGGACCAGATAGTCCGCATGTGGCAACCACAACGATGTGATGTGACAGTGACTTAATTAGTTTGTTTATATGCCTCTGATGATATGGACCAGATAGTCCGCATGTTGTTACCACAACAATGTGATGTAACAGTGACTTAATAACGTTGTTTATATGTCTCTGATGATATGGACCAGATAGTCCGCATGTGGTTACCACAACGATGTGACGTGTACATTGATTTAATTACGTTGTTTATATGTCTTATAATATGGACCAGATAGTCGGCATGTGGTTACCACAGCGAGGTGATGTGTACAGTGACTTAATAACGCTGTTTATATGTCTCTGATAATATGGACCAGATAGCCCGCATGTGGTTACCACAACGATGTGATGTGACAGTGACTTAATTAGGTTGTTTATATGTCTCTGATAATATGGACCAGATAGTCCGCATGTGGTTACCACAACGATGTGATGTGTTCAGTGACTTAATTACGTTGTTTATATGTCTGATAATATGGACCAGATAGTCCGCATGTGGTTACCACAACGATGTTATGTGACAGTGACTTAATTAGGTTGTTTATATGTCTCTGATAATATGGACCAGATAGTCCGCATGTGGTTACCACAACGATGTGGTGTGTACAGTGACTTAATTAGGTTGTTTATATGTCTCTAATAATATGGACCAGACAGTCCGCATGTGGTTACCACAACGATGTGATGTGACAGTGACTTAATTAGGTTGTTTATATGTCTCTGATGATATGGACCAGATAGTCCGCATGTGGTTACCACAACGATGTGATGTGTACAGTGACTTAATTATGTTGTTTATATGTCTCTGATGATATGGACCAAACAGTCCGCATGTGGTTACCACAACGATGTGATGTGACAGTGACTTAATAACGTTGTTTATATGTCTCTGATGATATGGACCAGTTAGTCCGCATGTGGTTACCACAACGATGTGATGTGACAGTGACTTAATTAGGTTGTTTATATGTCTCTGGTGATATGGGCCTGATAGTTTGCATGTGGTTACCACAACGATGTGATGTGACAGTGACTTAATAACGTTGTTTATATGTCTCTGATGATATGGACAAGATAGTCTGCATGTGGTTCCCACAACGATGTGATATTTACAGTGACTTAATTACGTTGTTTATATATCTCTGATAATATGGACCAGATAGTCCGCATGTGTTTTCCAAAACGATGTGATGTGACAGTGACTTAATGACTTTGTTTATATGTCACTGATAATATTGACCAGATAGTCCGCGTGTGGTTACCACAACGATGTGATGTGACAGTGACCTAATAACGTTGTTTATATGTCTCTGATGATATGGACCAGATAGTCCACATGTGGTTGCCACAACGATGTGATGTATACAGCGACTTAATTACGTTGTTTATATGTCTCTGATGATATGGACCAGATAGTCCGCATATGGTTGCCAAAACGATGTGATGTGTACAGTGACTTAATTAGGTTGTTTATATGTCTCTGATGATATGGACCAGATAGTCCACATGTAGTTGCCACAACGATGTGATGTGTACAGTGACTTAATTACGTTGTTTACATGTCTCTGATTATATGGACCAGATAGTCCGCATATGGTTACCACAACGATGTGATGTGTACAGTGACTTACTTTTGTTGTTTATATGTCTCTGACAATATGGACCGGATAGTACACATGTAGTTACCACAACGATGTGATGTGACAGTGACTTAATAACGTTGTTTATAGGTCTCTGATAATATGGACCAGATAGTCCCCATGTGGTTGCCACAACGATGTGATGTGACTGAATGACGTTGTTTATATGTCACTAATATTATGGACCAGATAGTCTGCATATGGTTACCACAACGAGGTGATGTGTACAGTGACTAAATTGCGTTGTTTATATGTCTCTGATAATATTGACCAGATAGTCCACATGTGGTTGCCACAACGATGTGATGTGTACAGTGACTTAATTACGTTTTTTATAGGTCTTTGATAATATGGACCAGATAGTCCACATGCGGTTGCCACAACGATGTTATGTGTACAGTGACTTAATTACGTTGTTGATAGGTCTCTGATAATATGGACCTAGTCCACACGCGGTTGCCACAACGATGTGATGTGTACAGTGACTAAATTACATTGTTTATATGTCTCTGATAATATGGACCAGATAGTCCACATGTGGCTACCACAACGATGTGATGTATACAGTGACGTAATTACGTTGTTTATATGTCTGATAATATGGACCAGATAGTCCGTATGTTGACTTAAAGCACCATTGCAAACAAGATGGAATACAGACCTGTCTTTTTCACAAGAACAAAACCTCTGCTCTGGAAACAGACGAACTGCAGCCGCCCTCGTAGCTCTCCACCATATGTCGACTTGTCGCCTTGTCGTACTCGCCATACACACGCTGTGCTGACCAGTGACGTCAACCAAAACACATCCCCCGCGGTCTCAGACCAGGAATCGAACATGTAAATGTTAATAACACAATACACGCTGAATCAGCGTAATACGATTTATTTTAAACACACGATTTGCGAAACGAGATTGCAACACAATTATCTGCTGGAAATCCCACTAAAACAAAAAGCCACATCTGCCCTCCGAGGCCCGCTGCACTCCTAATCAGGTGCGATACATTAATATGACACACGGACAGACACACGGAACACACAATCCATGCCTACTCTTAATTGCTCCCACAGAGTTATTATGGTGTACCTAAATGAAATTAAATGCCGGAATTGCCAACTCAAGACACACCAGTACACGGTAAATTCTGGCCCAAGAATTTCACGTGAACAGAGATATTATGGTGTACCAAAATGAAATGCCGGAATTGCCAACTCAAGACACACCAGTACACGGTTAATTCTTGCCCAAGAATTTCACGTGCACAGAGATATTATGGTGTACCTAAATGAAATGAAATGCCGGAATTGCCAACTCAAGACACACCAGTACACGGTAAATTCTGGCCCAAGAATTTCACGTGCACAGAGATATTATGGTGTACCTAAATAAAATGAAATGCCGCAATTGCCAACTCAAGACACACCAGTACATGGTAAATTCTGGCCCAAGAATTTCACGTGCACCGCCCTTAAATATGAACTGTGCTTTTGTATTAGGACTCGCAGATATACTAATATAAATAGAATTCTATGCAAAACATGTAGACCAAACAGAATACATAACACATACCATTGCTGGCTTCTTCTACCTCACAGCATAGACCGACAACAAATGCTTAAATAAAAAAGAAACAGATATATAATTAAAAATGATACAGATTTAAAACTAGACATGGACTAATCTCAACAACAAAAATGTTTTTACGCATCTAAAAGCATAAACAAACTGAACATCCTCCAAAAGTGGATCTCATTTGCTATTTATTTACGTTTTTCCTTTTAAAGTGAAGATGTTTTAGTCCAAATGTTGAACAGTGAAATTGTTTTGTCATGTCAATGCATTCATTTCTTTTGATAAACTGCCTGCCTGATAAACACAGGTTTATCACATCATTGCAAGTTTATCAGGAACACGAATTATGAATATATGATGTAATTTACATATTATTGCGCGGCTAAATAGAGATGCTCTCTAGATCTACAGGCTGTAACAAAAGTTTGATGATGAATTCAAATTCCATAAATAAGACGCATTGGAGATATTGACATGATAAATATAATACAATGTTAGTGTCTTATATTATCAACTTTATCAGGTTCGGCACGGAAAAAAAACATAGACTTTGCAAAGCCTCGTCATGGTATTTTTCTAATCCTCACCTGATAAAGCTGATAATATCAGACACTAGCATGGTATTCTCTATGTATCTGCAGCATCGAATATAGAATTAGCATACGTCTTTTCATTGTAAAAAAAAGAAAAAAGACATCAGACTATGTGAGGAAAATAATAAATAATTATCAAATAAACTTACCATCTGTGTCAACAGCTCCTGCAATGCCAACAACAGAGGCTCTGTCCCCAATGTGATCTATCAGAACAGCCTCTGAAGTGGTCAGGGACTGGTAAGGACCACCACCAGTCCCTTTCTGATGATCTATTTTACATTTCGCGGAAATGAACAACAGCATTATTGAAACTAACATGTTCTGTTTATAATTTCTAATATTAAAACAGTCATCTGACCGTTAACCACTGCAGTATTTTTTATAACCATAGAAAACCAGTATTCTATATAACATTATTAAAGTCGAGCCTGATAAGCTCAGTCAGCAGCTTGTGCGACTATCAATACATGGGTTTAGCGTTTGAATCCCAATCAGTCTCCATGATGTAAATTAATTATCCATGGAAGTCAAATATTTATAACAAAAGTTAAATATATAAAAAAGGTTGCGTTACTACATTTTTTATAACAAAAACACACTTAGCAGTAGATTAATTATTAAAAAATCACAAACTTTTTTGTATTAAGATATTGGCATTAATTGACAATGACAAGCAATTATTGGATACCAAAACAAGGAGACTATTAAAATGTAAATGACTGACAGTGGTACTTCATCTGCAACCATACAATTTGTAAATGATACATTTTAAAAGCAGGGGTCAAGGAAGATGGTAATTGATGTTGATAACCTGGTATGTCAGATGTCAAGTAAGAAAGTTGAGTATCTAGTAAGAAAATCAATATCAAATTAGTGAATTGTGTGTCGAGTAAGAATGTTGAGTGTCGATAAAGAATGCAGAGTGTCAAATAAAAAAAATGTACACAGCAGTTATATAACCACAAGATCTTGAAAGAGTTATTGAATAAATTTAAAGTGAAAATAAAAAAAAAAAAACATTTTTAAAAATCTTACTTGACACTTGACTTTCTTACTCGACACTCGATTTTTCAACTTGACAGTTAGAAATCCTCACAATTTTGAGTATCATTGTCATTCGTCTCTCACCGCTGATTAAAGTGGGAAAGTTATCAGTTAATTGAGGAGATGGGTGTGCTCAAGTACTGGTTAACCTTTTCAGGATCCAAGAAAATAGTGTTTATGTTAACTGAGCATCTGTTAGCCCTCGATAGCCTAAAATGAGGTTAAGTGTTCAAACGAAATATACTATTTACTTATGCTTTCGCATTAAAAAAAAATGTCATTACTTATACCATTGATTACTTCAAGTTATATGTAGAATTATATATACCCTATCACACATTTATATTTAGCATTGTTTGCAATCACATCAAACCTTGTAATTGAAAAAAAGTATTTACCTTATTTAAGTTTAAATAATGAGAAGTAGCCAAATGTCGGCCTCTGTATAATAAGGTAAGAGCTCTAAGTACAAAATGTATTTAAGTAGTATATATACTTACCCTTCCCTTTCATATTATAATACTTCTTCTTTACCGTTTTGACGTCTCTTTTCTCAGAGAAGAATTGGCTGAAATATTAATTTTTATATTTAGATTTAATTTCAAGATAATACTGAAGATTTGTTATCCTAGTTTTCCGGGATTTGTTGACTCAGTTGGAAGTGCGTTGAACTAGCAATCCAGAGGTCAAGAGTTAAAATCCCCCACCGATGATTCATATGTATACACAATTGTTTCTCGTTATCGTTCACCGTTCACAGCTGATTCAAGTGGAAAAGTTATCAGCTAAATTGCAGAGATGGGTTAGTGCATATCAAAGAACATTATCGAACGATTTCATATTTTTTTATTTGATCGTCTTATACTTGCGTAAAGGGGCTAGTCTCACCGCTATAACGGCGATTAAATGAGACTAGGAGATGGCTGTTCTTGAGTACTGGTTACCTTCCATAATCTCAGGAAAGATTTTATAGGTTGAGTTATCTGATCGTCTGCTAGCCCTGAATGTCATTATAATTATGCTATATAGTCAATCAACCAATCAATCAATCAATCAATCAACTTATTTAAAATTGATATAATAAATTGTTTACAATAAAATAAAATAAACGTTATTATATATAATAAAACAAGAAATGTCACTGTAAAGTGTTGCATGCCCCCAGAATGGTCTGTGAAAAATAAAAATATATGATATAATAGGAAACGATGTATCCATGAATATCAAGAGTAATGGACTAATGTTTCAGACTAGACATGCAATTTCATTTTTTTACATTAATGCATGACTTTGACTTTGTGTAACCTTGACCTTGACATCTGATGTAATGGTCTGGGCATTTCAACAGTTAAATGCAGGTGAAACATTATCATGACATGCTGATCACTTGTGTCAAACTATTTTAAAATCCCTAAATGTAAGTTACAGATCAATTGTTGATCAAATGATAAAATAAGCCAAGTGTTTTTGAAATCCATCCATGTATGATAAAGTTAAAGGACAGACTTGAAATCTTAAACAGATTCAAAGTGTTGTCATACATACTCAAAGTGTGACCGTGTCTAGGTTTTACTTATGACACGCCGTCATGTCATCTTGATAAATTGAGCCAAGTTAAAGACAAAGTCACAGACCTCACACGTAATATCAAACATATTGAAAGTGTGACCTTGACCTTTGAGGAAAGGTTCTGGGTTTTACATGCGACATTTAATTATGTCATGTTTATCAACTGAGCCAAGTGTTTTTGAAATATATCCAAAGATGATAAGTTATAGATCGGACAAGAAATTTCACACAAACTCAAAGTGTTGTCAAACAAACTCAAAGTGTGACCTTGACCTTTGTGGTACACATGTGGGTCTTATGCGTGACAATTTGTAATGTCATGCTGATGAATTGAGCCAAATGTTTTTGAAATTTATCCTTAGGTGACAAAGTTTCAGACTGGACACGAAATCTCAATCAGACTGAAAGTGTCATCAACTAAAGTTAAATTGTGACCTTGACCTTTGAAGTGGGATTCTGGGTGAAACGTGCAACACATCGTCATGTTATGTTGGTCATTTGTAGCTAGTATTAACAAATCTATCTATGCGTGACAAAGTTATAGGCCAGACACTAAATCTCAAACAGACTCAAAGTGTTGTCAAACAAACTCAAAGTGTGACCTTGACCTTTAAGGTATGGGTCTTACTCGCGACACGTTGTCATGTTATGTTGATTATTTGTAGCAAGTATTTTAAAAACCCATCTATACGTGACAAGTCACAGACCGGACACGAAATCTCGCACAAACTCAAAGTGTTGTCAAACAAACTCAAATTGTGACCTTGACATTTGAGATACAGGTGTGGGTCTTAATAGCCACATGTCATGATGTTATGTTGATCATTTGTAGCAAGTATCATTAAAATCCATCTATGCATGACAAAATTACAGGCCAGAAACGAAATCTCACAGTGTTGTCAAACAAACTCAAATTGTGACCTTGACCTTTGAGGTACGGGTGTTGGTCTTACTCGCGATACGTCATCATGTTATGTTGATCATTTGTAGCAAGTATCAACAAAATCCATCTATGCATGACAAAGTTACAGGCCGGAAACGAAATCTCACACAAACTCAAAGTGTTGTCAAACAAACTCAAATTGTGACCTTGACCTTTGAGGTACGGGTGTTGGTCTTACTCGCGACACGTCATCATGTTATGTTGATCATTTGTAGCAAGTATCAACAAAATCCAACTATGCATGACAAAGTTACAGGCCGGACACGAAATCTCACACAAACTCATAGTGTTGTCAAACAAACTCAAATTGTGACTTTGACCTTTGAGGTACTGGTGTGGGTCTTTCTCGCGACACGTCGTTATACTATGTTGACCATTTGTAGCAAGTATCAACAAAATCCATCTATGCATGACAAAGTTACAGGCCGGACACGAAATACCGGACGGAAGGATGGACGAACGTTCTGGTAGAAGAAATGTTGTGGGGTGCGGTTTTTATATGTTATAAAAACATCTTTTTTTTTCATAAAACAATATAAAACCTATTTTCTTTCTAACCCTAATGTCACAAACCTTGAGATCCTACCCTAATGACACAAAAAAGAATGAAAAAAGGTGAGAAAAAAAACTAAAAGAAAAATGTGTAAAAAATGGAATTAACCCCACAATGCCATTATGTACGCATTTCGCACTTGCACCCCACAAGAACAAAAAAAAAACACAATGCAATTCTTTACTGGCAACGCAACCCACAACTACCGCTCCAGAAGAACGGACAGATGTACAGACGGACGGACAGACGCTGCGATTACTATATGCAACCCAAAACATTTTTTTTTGGGGGGGGGGGGCATAAAAACATTGTTCTATTCTATTTTGTCGAGTTTATATTACAAACCTTTCAAATCCTAACATCTTAGAGCATCACCATATAATTGGCACCGTTCTAATACATTTTTGAAACAGACTATAATCTACTTTCACTTTTGAAACTATCTGCTTCAGCAATTTAATTGATGTAGTAAGGCAGAACTAATACAATGAATATAATAATGATTAATAAACAATTTACACTCTATTTATGACAGTCATGAAAGCATACCGGTCCATACCGCAGTTAGTTATGCATATGCAACGTACCTGTTCAGCACAAAACAGACCTCCTTCCAGGATTTCCTCTTCACCTGGCTGTGCTTTACTGTACCACAGCCGGACATTGATCCAAACAGTCTGTCCTTGCGTTCATGGACTACCTGGACCAATGTCGTCTCCTCGGCTGTGGTTCATTTTATTCGTCCCAAGGAAACAATATCACCCATTGATGTTGGGCGTTTCTTGGCAGACGAACCAAAAATTCACGCGCGTTGGTTCCCTTTATCATTTGCGTTTTCCCGGAAGCCGGTAGCCGGTCAACTTTTAAGATCGCTTACGACGTTATCAAACCAGTCTTAGCTAAGAACGTACTTGAGAATATTGGTGAATACGATTTCAAGACCTTCTTAGGAAAGACGGATTTGAAGAATATTCTTTATTCTTAGTCTTAAGTCTAATAATAGTTTGGTGAATACGGCCCCAGTGCAGTTTGGGAGCGAAAGTGCCTGCGTCACCATCATAAGTGCATAGGTAGGCGCACGGACACCTTGTCCACCAACCACGCTCTAACTGTGAGATTTCCAAAATGAAGAATGTTACAAGAAACAATTTCACCGCGACAAAAGACAAAATGCAATGTTGACCTAAAGCACTATTGCAAATAAGATGAAATACGGATCTGTCTTTTTTCGCAAGAACAAAACCTCTCTTCCAAAAACAGACGAACTAAAGCCGCCCTCGTCGCTCTCCTCCATATGTCGACTTGTCGCCTTGTCGTACTCCCCATACACACGCTGTGCGGACCAGTGATGTCGACCAAAACACACCCCCGCCGTCTCGGGCCCAGAATCGAACATGTAAATGTTAAGAGCACAATACACGCCGAAGCAGCGTAATACGATTCATTTTAAACAACACACGACTTGCGAAACGCGATTGCAACATTATTATCAGCTGGAAATCCCACCAAAACCAAAAAGCCACACCTGCCATCCGAGGCCCACTGCGCTCCTAAGCAGGTGCGGTACATAAATATGACAGACACGTACAGGCACACGGAACGTACATTCCTTGCCTTCTCCTAAGTAAATAGATTACACCAATTCAGACATTAAGAATGGAACATACACGTGTTGTTCCACTCGAACCCCCAAATACGAATGTTGCGGTTGCATTCAAACTCGCATATTTAACCATTTTCGGGAACATAACTATGTATCCTTCATAAGTGCCCACATACTTACTTTTCCATCCATTTACCATGCTATCACAATTGCAATGGCGGCGATAGACAATGCAATTAACTATTTTGATTTTTTGTGGAATATTCATTCGTCTATTTTCTCAGAGCCTTTCAATACGTTTTCATTGATATTGCGACGGATCTATCTAAAACACACTGATGTACTATGCTGCAGACAAATGCAGGAGCGTAGCTTCCTATAGTCACTAAATCATGTACCTACACTTTTTTCTGAGAAATAAAAAAAAAAAGAAAAAAAAAAAGACAAAATGCAATTATAATCGACCCCTAGGAAGGTTACTTCATTTTCCCCATTGTTAAAGTGAACACACCTTTAAACATTGCATTTCATATCCATTTATTTGGTTATAAAACAGTGAATTCAATGTAATAAAAAGGATAACCAGACCCCTAAAAACATTATATACGCCAAAACGCACCTACGACAGTCTAGCTGATTTTTTTTCAGGGGATAATACCCCTGGACCACGATATAACTGTGCCTACACATCGTTTTCTGCCAAGCTACGCCCCTTTACCTGTCAATGTTGTCCTTAATGAAAGAGCTGGTGACCGGACACTTTTAGATATTTTCTGTCAGCCTGCACGTTGACCAAATAGACCCTGAAAATCATATAATTCTCTTGTTAATTATCAAATGAAACTTTAACATTAAACACCATACAACAACAACAACAACAACAACAACAACAACAACAACAACAACAACAACAACAACAACAACAACAACAACAACAACAACAACAACAACAACATTATTTTAATTTAAAACAAACTTTTAAGTTGTAACTGGGCGGCAGGATAAATGTAAGCGGTGGAGGTGATGGTGGTGGTGGTGGTTGTAAGAGAGAGATAAGATAATACAGCTGAAATGGGCATAGAATTTCATTTAATACAAAACAAAACTTTAAAACAAGAGTTGTCAGAAGACAACAAAGCTCGCCCCTGGGAGTCTAAGTTCAAAAAGGGCCATAACTGTACCACAATACAATCAAGAGTTATGGTTCTTGTCTCTGTGTGTTCCATTGATGATGGTGAACATCATAAAACAAAACAGAACCTATTTTCTTTCTAACCCTAATGTCACAAACCTTGAGATCTGCCACTGAAAAGGAATGAAAATTGTTGAAAAAAAAAAAAAAGTAAAAGTAAAATGTGAAAAGAGAAAAAAAATGGAATTAACCCAACAGTGACATTTTTCACACATATGGCATTGTGCGATTAATATTTTTAACCCCACAAATCCAACTCATCCCACAATGGCATTCTGTACTCACAACTCACCCCATAATGTACCCTGGGCATGAAGGACGGACGGACAGACGGACGGACGGACACCACTATTATCTCCCGTGAGTACTTCGGACCTATAGATGAAAGAGGTAGAAATAAAACTTTAGTTCTCTTTTTCGTCTTTTTTCAGGGCTTTGTACTGAAATTATTTTTTTTAGCATGAGTTAAATGGTCTGTATTTTAGAAATCACCACTGAATATCTGGTACTGATACCAGCTTTATGGACAATTCTGTGTCATTTCAGAATCGTTGGTTTAAACCGCATCCGGGGCGAATAGTTGACATATTATTACTCTGGAAATTGATAGGTCTCACAAAAGCATTGAATTTAAAAAAAAAACATTGTCAATGTATGTTTTTTTCTTTTATAATTGCATATCTTGAACCAGTGAAGCACATGCTGCAGATTTTGATTTTCACTATTTTCGACATAAGTGTTACTGGAGCCCTATGGGAAATGTAATAGTGGTGTGAGATGGGACGGGTGGGCGGGCGTGTGGATGGATAGATGGGGACCGACCGACCGACCGACCGACCGACCGACCGACCGAACGAACGAATGAATGAATGAGTTAATTAATACAAACACACAAAAACAATATTTTCTTTAAAGAAATATGATGCTGCGACTATAGATATATATAAAGCTTGTATTGCTGCATTAAGCAGAGAGATTGACCATCGTTAACATACCCACTATACATTTTTGAACGGCATACGTGTCTTGGATGATAATGCAACACATTTTTTAGATCTACTTCAGTTTGCTTCTGGTATCTCTTTTGATTGAGATTTGCAGTATTTTGTTAATCATGTTTGATGCAAATTGTCTACAGCAGTAACTGAGTTTAATTGAATAAAGTGTAGGGCATAGATATATCAACTACAAACGTATTAAAACATATAAATGTATTTAATTATATACCTGATAAGAGAACCCTTACTTTTGTCATATCACCCGAGAATATTTTGGTTCCACGGGTGTCGTATCATGTGTTCACGGGTACCGTATTGTATCCATACAGGCTGGCCCACTGTGACTTCACTCTCTGCTTAATTTCAGCAATTTATCGAACAACCATTGACTCTCACCAGTATTGTAAGTCCTTGTTCAATGTTGTTAGAACACCACGGAGCCATATGGGTGTTGATATTTTCACTACAACAAAGAACAAAATCCTACATTGACGTAAATAAATCCATTTTAAAACTGCCCTGAATACATTTAGTATTTCATTGACACACCGCGTACCACGCACGTGGAATTGATGGTTTAGATGACTCGTGTATTATTGTAAGTGATATTTCATAAGATGTGGGTCACTCGTGGCGGGGGAGGGAGATTTCAATTCAGAAATAGTTCTGGCGTCGGGTTTTCGGTCAGTTTAACCACGGACTTTTAGAAAAAAAAAGGAATAACAACTGGCGCCGATATCCTAAAACTTTATGTAATACCAGTTTACCCATAACTCTTTGCGCGGATCATCTGCTGCTACAAGTAATCGTTATCGGGAATTGCCGGAAATTAACGAGCAATACTCGCCGATACGTTCGTAACATAAAATTATTGACAGTCTCCGGTATTTTTGTTTTATTTTATGAAATTTAAAATAAATAAAACATCAAATACGAATATGAAGAATAATACTATCAATAAAGAAAATATAATCATAAGGTAAGGTATACATTACGAGAAATTCATAAAAGCGTCACGGTTTAACTATACTATTTGGGGCGCCATAAAGTCGCGAATGCGCTCCCGATGAAAGAACAGATATTTACATAACGTGGCAGAAATTGTTATTAGAAATTTAAAAGACTCGGTTTAAATCAGAGAAAAATTTAATCTTTTTTTTCAAGATATGTCTTAAGTTTTCTAAAGTGATGTCGCCTACCTATCAACGCTGAAGTCAAGGTTCGAACCCACGGCGGTCTAAATGCGTTACGTGAGAAAGGTTGTCAGTTATTTACAGAAGAACATTGGCTCCACTCAGATCCAGTCGGACACGATAAGCATTGACTGTAGAGCGTATGCCTATCAATCCACGGGTCGTGAGTTCGACTCCCCGCAAGGCCACAGTCCTTCATCACATTCATCACAGAACGAACAACGACAGCATCATGATGATTCTAATCTTAGACGTCAAGCAAAACGTATGTGATTATAAAACTGATACCGTTAGATCAATGAATACGGTTATGTGCCAATCGTCCAGTGAATGAATATGGCTTTTACGGCGTATCAGCACAAAACATGTTGTGTGACACTCACCAACAGTAAGGGCGATTTAGCTACGCATGTACATATATGTGAATTAATTATTATTCTGAGGTCCATTTGAACTAATAATATTTAGAAATCTCTCTCTCTCTCTCTCTCTCTCTCTCTCTCTCTCTCTCTCTCATATATATAATCAAGCATGTGCCGGTGTGACAGTATATTTAGACGTATCTCTTATATGGGATTATTGAACTTTTCAGTGGTTAAGGTCTTGGACTGCGAACCCAGGGATCGCAGGTTTGACCCCACCCCCACTCCTCCAACTAAAAATACTTATCAGTCTTTCGACAAAATTCGAGGTCCCATGTATCGGTGCTTTACACCGAGCATGTCAAGGAACTAGGGACAAAGTCTTTAAGAAAAACAAGCGTCGCATATGATCAAGACTACCTGAACATATTATTACGATATGTTTTTGAAAAAATAAAGTCGTTGGGGGGGGGGGGGGGGGGGGGGGGTGCATGTAATAAAGGACTCTGTATAATTCCTTTATGTATTTTACCCATAACACAATTTAAATTGATTTATAACTTCATGAAAATAAAGGCAATATAATAATCTCTCCGGGTGGGCGTCATAAAAACGATATAAATTACCGTAAGATAATTTGAAATATGTAGTCACGAGAATTCCCGAAGGTTCCCGATGCTTGCCGACTTGTTAAAAAATATAGTAGTGTTTCTAAAAAAGTGTAAAAAGGACCAAAGAGATACACTCTTATTTTAATAAAAAAAAAATATTATCAATGGAAAAGCTTAATAAAATATTTTGTTATGATAATAAGTACAAATTCAGAATAATGTGGTTGAAATATGGTGTTGGAGATATAATATCCAGTTTCTCCAACATTTTTCTTCATTTTATAAAGTATATATAGAGAACTTAGGTGATTGTCTTAAATCTTAAAAAGGACCAAAAATTATGAAAAAAACAAAACAACTTGAAGGCATTTTACACAACATTTTATGATAAGTACAAATTTGATATTTTAAATGGTTATTGATTTATGAATATCAAACTAAAATCGTCCCTCTTTGTTTATAATAAAAATATTATCGGATTTTCACGCGACACCAATATCGAAAATTGTGTATGCCTACACTTGTTTATGAGAAATCGAAAAAATAAAAACGCCAAAAATGCAATAAAAATCGGTCTATTCGTCATCATTTTATCTATTTATCAATTGATTTGGTTATAAAACAGTGAATGCAATGTTAATATTAAGGGTAACCAGTCTCCATAAATTATAAGACATATATGTCAAAATGCACCTACGACAGTGTAGCTGAAAAAAGAATCGGGGAAGCATGCCCCTGGACCCCCTACAGCTGTGCCTACACATCGTTTTCAGCCAATATCCGCCCCTGCATTACCACCTATTCCGACTAGTCCATGATAGATCTATATCACTTCCATCAAGGACTATATATAATACGACCTTCCTTCCATCAATGACTTGTATATATATTCTATATATAATCCCTTGCTTCCATCAAACATAATTTACGATAATTTGGTTTATTTTTTAAAAAAAAAAGTTAGGAAAGAATACGAAGAAAAAAAAGGAGAAAGAAAATTAAGAAAGGGCATTATTTAAAGCATATACACATATATATCGTCGTTATATATGAAAAGCTGGAAAGAGGAATAGGAAGACGATAATGACCAGTGTAGTAATGAATTTGACCTCCTCGGTAATTAAGATTAGCCTCCCTTGAACTTCTCTGGAATATCTTTGTGTTCTTCCTTAAAACTTGCTGAAACAAGAAAACAGGTAATTTATAAAAATATCCATTAAAATATATGAATAATATTGATTTCCGGATAATTCGTATTTACAAATGTTTTTGTCCAATTCATGTTGTTCATTTTTCAAATATTGGAAAGAAAAATATACAATATAAAACTTCAACATGTTGGGGCGAAAATCTCGTTGGTAAGGACGCCATCGAAATTTGTCAGTCACAGAAGTAGCATATATTCCTTATATACCTAATACCCCGATATACCTATTACTGCGAATGCCAGTATAATAACAATCTGGGAAGATATGCGCAAAGCTCCAACTGCCAACTGTTTTTTATTCAGCACACTTAAGTAACCTTATTACTGTTTAGTATTGATGACATTCTTTACATGGTTGAACATTTTTTAGACTCCGGTATTAGATATGACCAGTATAAAACACCCATCTCTCACTGCAAGGTTTTTGTTAGAGCTCAGGTCAGTCCTTAATCTTATGTGATATATTTTCCAGTAACCATACTATATAGAAAGATACCACACTGTACACGGGGCTAGTGACATTAATTCTATATCTCTATATACTTGTCATACCTAATACCGCAAGTCTGAAAAAAAATCAACCATGTAAAGAATGGCATCAGTACTAAACAGTTATATAGTTATTTATGTGTGCTGAGTAAAAAACAGTTGCCGATACGAAATACAAACAAATGCCAACGCTAACGGAAGTTGGAGCTTTGCACATGTTTTCCCAGATTGTTATTATAAGGGCATTCATGGTAATAGGTATATCATATTAGGTACACAAGAGATATATAGTATGATAAAGACAAGGCTTCTGTTGCAAACATTCACAGCAACTCAAACTCAACACTCTAATTAGAAAAGATCCTGTCTTATTCCCATAAACTATATACTCCCGTTTGGCTGAACCATTCCTATTTGGGATGGTTTGTATTTATAGTTTCAAGTTTGTTTAATTTGGATAAAAATGTACTGTTAATATTTTTGCTATATTCATATACTGTAATATAATCCCTAATAAATGTTACTTTTTAATAAAACGGTTCAAGCCCCCAACCTCCACAGATTTTTTGGTAAAATAAAATAAATGACTTAACCATCTGGAAGTTAGTCTTTATTCAAAATAAATATGCATATATTTCACCTAGTCTAAACATTTTTAAGTTGAATGAATGATTCATGACCAGCTGTGTGTTTTGTGGCATTTTACGCATACTTTATAAAACAAATTAAATTTTCGTTTCTCGGACCCAAATTAAACTATGATTGCCCTTATTCAAAATACATTACTCAAGTATCATAAATGATGGAAATTGCGTGTGTGACAAGGTACCATCAGTTTTGATGATCAATGTAGAGCATTTAATTGATTCTTTAATAATTGAAAATTGTAAATATTTTTAGGTGATGACCATGACGTCACACGATGATGATAAGGCCATTGACTTTAAGAAGTTGGAGAAGGAACTCAATGTTGCTGTAGAAGCTGATGCCAAATATTGGAGGGAAAATGATGCCAAATTTAGAGCAGTTAATCAAAAAGTCGCAACCTATGATGAATTCAAGTAAGAGTTAAGTTTTGAAATTATAAAAAATACAGTCAATCAAACCTGTCTTAAGCAGTCAGTCAAGGGAAATAGTGAAAGTGGCCTTTTAAGACTAGTGCTGCTTAATACAGGTTTATTTGCTCTTAAAGCATAGAAATAGCAAATATGGCTGCTTAAGACAAATGGTTGCTTAATAGAGGTGACTTCTTACACAGGTTTGATTGTACAGTATGATTTATTAATTAACTTTATTAGTTTATTGTTTAAATTAATGCATTTCTTTATTATCAAAAGAAAATGGTCTGCATTTCCAAAGGTGTCGGTTAGTCGAGGTTGCAGGTCCAGTTTCCTAATCAACATGATGGCGTCTAAAAAACAACACAAAGGACTAGTTCTACACTATTAAGGAAACAGACTCAAGAGCAATTACAGTAGAACTTCATAAGCTCGAACAAGAACACCACACAGTCAAACCAGTGCAAGTGGTCACCTCTATTAAGCAGCCACTTGTCCTAAGCAGCCACATTTGCTATTTCCCATTTCTATGCTTTCAGAACAAATATACCTGTATTAAGCAACAATCTGTCTTAAAAGGCCACTTTGGACCCTGCCCATGACTGGCTGCATAATTAATACAGGTTTGACTACTTATCTGGTCCGTCCAAATTCATATTTCAATGTATGTGGAGTATGATGTTGAACAATACTTTGCTCAAAAATCTTAAGTCAAACTTTTTTGTCCAGTCCTGTCAGGTTTGAGCTATCAGAGTTTTACTGTAGTAAATACAAGCTCTAAAATTTCGTCATAGTTAAGCTAAAATAAATTAGTATAAAACAAACCTTACTACTTGTGGCTAATCAGCAAATGTTAATGTACTTGCTGATAAAAAGAAGTTTGTGAAAATAGTCAATTCTAACCCTGCTGGAGGATTTAGGCATTGAATTATAATCTTAATAGTTAGAGAAAACCCTCATAACATCCATGGGAAATCCTCCTATCCTCCTAAAAGACCATTAGTGATGTGCCTGTTTAGTAAAATTTGTTATGGATTGTGGCAAAATGTTACCAGATGACAATATCAAATTAACAAAATTTTATAAACTGTTGAACCTCTGTCAGTAGTCAGTGGATAAGTTGTTTGAAACTATAAATAGTCTAAATTTAATTGTGCTTATTGCAACTATCTAGTCAAAAACCAGCATTATACTTCATGTTGAAAGTCAGAATTTGTGTTTGACTCTCCTCTGGTGAATTCTCTTTTTAAACAGTTTGTTTATTTGAACATAATTATTGTTTATTGAGCTTGCTTTTTTTTTATCTTAATTTCAATTTTAGTCGATGATCAAGGCCTAAATTTAAATATTGTTTGTTTACCACAAGCACTTTTTTAAAGATGGCACATTTGGGTCATTGATTGATGGTTTTGGTGTTTGATTCCCACCACTAGTGATCACAGTACCCTACTCTTTCACAGGGATTCAACCCACATTGCTTTTATTAGAATGTTGCACCACCAACTGCACTAATCTGAAACATCGTTGAAGCATTCATTGAATTTTACAGGTAATAGTTAATACAGCTTCAACTATTTATGGGAAGACAGTGGTCAAAGGCCCCATCTCAAGATCGCTTACCTCTCATTGCTGAGGTTGTGGGTTCGAGCATAGCTTAGTATTAACTTTGTGTAAGAGAGTTTCGTCAGTTACTTGCAAAAGGACAATGGTTCAAATGAGATTATGTTTATATATGCTTAGTTTTAACACTTTGTGTATGGAAGCTTTGTCAGTAACTACCAGAAGGAAGAGATTCATGTTTATGCCTTTTGGATCAAATAAATGATTTATCTATAAATGACATTCTGCTTGATTCATTCTCATTTTCTCTTTCTCATTTCCATCTTTAGAGACATAGTAAAGGCATCACATTTGAAGCCACTGGAGAAAGATGATAGACTGTCAAACATTAAGTTTGTTCAGCCCTGGAATGTGGCTGCGAACAAGAAGGATATGGAAACTGGTGTCAAGAAAGGGGAAGAAAATATTCCAAAGGTAGAATTTATAATTAACAGCCAAATAAGTGATAGCAGTCATATTTTCTATCTCATGTGTCTGTATTAAGAAGAGGCATACTGATAATCGAAAGTCTGACTGAAAATAACGCATTCAACCTCAAAATTAATGTTTATGAAACAAGGGATTTTGACTTTTCTTTCTGCAGAGCACCGACAATATGCAGGGACACTTTGCTGGTAAAAGAGCACTTTGTTTTCAAGGACCTCTTATGGTTATATAGCTGCTGTGTAAGTCTGGTAAAGATCCGTTGAAAAACTAGACATATATTATAGAGATTAAATAGCAAAATTAGACAATTCAAAGGCAGATAATAATTGTATGGTTAAGCAAGTTCAGAAAGAAAGAGCTGCTAGCCTATGATTATGGCTATGTTTGGCGTGAAGTAAAACTTGTGCAATTGCCTGACACTGCAGAGACATTGATGCAGTAAAATCACTACTGTAGCTCCGCGGTCCTGCTTTGATCCAGCCTGGTGATTTGATCCAGCCTGGTGATTTGATCCAGTCTGGTGATTTGATCCAGCACTATTGACTGGTGATGTAATGTATACATATTTTTGGTCAAATTCTCAACACAGGGGGCAACAGAAGGCAAATTTCTTACAAATCTCGAATTCAATCTGTTAAAACAATTTGACATGGATTTGTGCTATACTAAATCTCTCCGTGTTGTGTTTTAATATCCTTGTTTTTCTAGGTCCGGTTAGCTCAGTCTGTGGCATGTCTGACTATCAATCTTGGGATCATAACTCTGAATCCCCATGCAGCCACAGTCTCCGTGGTGATTGATATACGACATTGCATCGCATTGTCATTCGTCTCTCACTGCTGGTTTAAGTAGGAAAGTTGTAAGTTACTTGCAGAGATGGGTGTGCTTAAGGCTTACTGGTTAACATTCAAGGATCCGAAGACATAGTGGTTAGGTGAACTGATTATCTCTTAGCCCCTGATTGCATATAAATGTCACTAAATATTCGATCAAACAAATATATCCTTGTTTTTATTGCAGAGTCTAGCTTTCCCAACAACAGGACAGGCATTTATAAGAGAGTGGCGTAAATTCACCAAGGACACATCTCAGCAGTATAGCTATCTACTTGAAATTGGAGGTGAACGCCTAGGTTCCATATTCAAGCAAGAGATAGGGTTCGGACTTCTTGGCGACTTTGCGAACTGCTTGAACTGTGAATTTCAGAACAAAGATATTCCATGTGTCAGTGATATTCTGAACCATCTTAGCAAGACCAACCGCTTTTCATTAACTGTGCAATTTTTAAGTTCGAAAGAAAGAGAGGATTTAAACAGTCTTTTCGTAAAGTTAAGGAATTCACTGGAAACGAACAAAAATGAGGAAAATAGTTCTGAAGAACTTGAAAGTTTGAAACAGTTAGAAACAGTATATGAAATAAAGAAGTGAGATTTTCATTGGTATATTTGTTATGTTCTTCAAATTGATTCTAATTTAATTTATAATTCGAGCGAGAAATTTGCTTGAATGCAGAAAACAAGTTCAGTCTCCAGCCGGGTCATACCAGAGAGTGATTTATGAAGATTCCTTGCATTGTGGTTGACTTTCGAGGACAGTTCTTGAACTGTTTGGCTATGTGTCAGCATAATTTGACTTAATGAATGAAGATACATTGTCAACTGGTCAAAGCCATTATTTATTTTTGCAAACTCCTTTAATAAATTCATTATTATATGTCCACATGTGTGCGATCGTCATTGTCCCAAAAAGACTGCTTTGAAATAGCGGGGAAAGTTTTAGAATTAGAAAAAAATCATATTTTTGCACAGAGCATAAAGTTGCTATGGTTTTTAAGGCAGTATCACTATATTCATTTTTTTTTCTTCAAAATTATAGAATAAAGAAAACAAACTTTTCCAGTTTAACAGCATGCTTGAAATTTATATACTCTCATTCAGAGACCTTATTGCAGTAAGTTTAATTATCACATGATTGTGGCATTTTTCTTTGAAGTATTGGGTTTCCTGAATTCCAGTATAGTCATGGTTAGCCGTGCTCTGAATTCCATTACATACGGGTATCATCCACAGTTACGAGTGCACCTGCGTTTGCACAACACACTAGAGACCAGCCTTTTCGCATATTCGTGAATATTTATATTGTTTTCAGCCAGTTTCGCATATATCATAAGCCACATCAGACACATATGTTTAAAAGCCACTAGTTTACTGTAACATATATTTTTTAAATATTAAAATAATTTTTTTTAAATACATGTAGAATGATGATAAAAAATATATGTACCTTTTTCAGCATCTAAAATACAATAAAATATTTCTAATACCAGTATAAACATTTTCTTAATAAACACATGAGACAGAATGGAATCGTCTAAATACTTTAAACATTTTATTCCAATATATTTTAGTTTAACCCTGTACTACATAGATACGCGATTTTCCACACCAATCACAGAAGGTCTTTAAAAACAGTGCAGGAAGAGTTCAGATTGCTCGTTACGATTGCTCGACACTTTCTGCACTGTTTTTCACTCTGTCAGTTAATGTAAACATAATTCACCCAATAATTCAAAAGCCTTCTATATTAGAGGTGTCCATAGCATCTATATTAGGTGTCCAAAGGCATCTATATGAAGTAAATTGTGAAACAAGTTATTACAACTTAGAAAAATCACGAGTCGTCCTGGATATAACCAATATTAAGCATATGTGGAAAAGTGTCTTTCTCAAGGACACTACACATAGATGTGGGGGTGGATCAAACCCAAGATCTGAGGGTTAGCACGCACTCTACAAATTATATCTTCAAATGGGGTTGGGCAACAATGTCTGCCAACATTAGGCCCTTCCCCTACATTTTAAACGTTATGAAAAAAATCAAAAACATTGGGCTTGTAAACAATGAGGCATGATACACAATACAACTGTTGTTTTTTTGTGTGTGTTTTTTTTGTCAAAATGGAAATTAAAATATAAAAAAAAGAATTATTCCGTGATCCTGCATAGTGCACAGACAAAAATTGTTGTGACATTGAAACTGATCATTCGGTTTGTTTTCCATTAAATCTAGCGCCCTAGACAACATAATCTCGTCCTTGTCATTCAGCAACAATTTTAATTTTACGCAAGACACATGTAAGCACCTCATGACAAAGCACTCGGAACCTATGTCAAAGTAGAAGAAAACCCAATTCGAATGTGATTGGCCGATTTGTCAATTCAGATAATGCCTATGCAAATTAATATGTTTGTACTATTTTGCTATGAGAGACTTACTAAAGGAAAATTATTTTTTATATATAAAAGAAACAAAAATGTTTTATATGAATTAGGTACAACCTATGTGGCAAGTGAATAAAGCATCAAAAGTTAACCGCTTTCAGTCGTCGCTATACAGTCGTCTTCCTGCATCTCAGAAAGTGGAGATTTTTGTGATGTCATGGAAATAGGCAAATTTTTTTTTAACTTTTGCCAAAGTTTTTATTATTATTATTTATATATGTACATTTTGCATACATTTGAAGTGTTTTTGTTTTATTTGCTTTTAAATATATTATATTTTGTACAGGAACAATATCAGTAGAGATTTCAAAATGACTATTAATGGTTTTTAGCTCTACTGGCCAAAAGGCCAGAAGTGCTTATGAGATGGCGCGTTGTCTGTCATCTGTTTGCAGCACTTTCTTTGAAACCACTAGACCAATTAAAGTGAAACTTCATAAGGATGTTTCTATCGCAAAGGATTCTATACAGAAGAATTTTTTTTTTCGATCTGAAATTCAAGATAGCCTCCATTACTAAAAATAGTCCAAAATTTAAAGAATTTTCTTCTCACAAACAGCCCAACATATTTTCAAAATGTTTATGTAGTAATGATGATCAACTGTAGTTTTGTTAGATTTGTTCAAATGGTGTCCCTAGCGTTAAAAATGACCTGCCACCGGTCCAATTAGGGGACACGTCATTATAATAATTTTTTTTTTTTTTTTTTTAAAAATGGAAATGATTTTGGCTTTATCCTCACAGAAGCATTGTTTGGTGAGAGGGTTATGACTAGGTTCCACTGTCTTAAGGGGTCTGAGGAGGGGCCCCAAAAGGGAAAAATTTGGGAATTACTAAACTCGTTTTCTTAAGAACCGGTATGTCAGATTTGTTCATATGTGGCATAAATCATCCCTTTGTGTAGGGGTTTGATTGCAGATAAGAACTAAATTTACATAAGATTATTGTAGGGTAAACTGATTTTTTTCATTTTTCATCCATGTGTACAAAAAAAATATTTTTTAAAATTTGAATCATTTCTGCTCATAGCAAATCACTAAGAGTTGATGATAGAAGTTCTGACAAATTAAAGGGCTGGATTGTATAAGGGTTCTGTACAGGGGACTTTATTTTTTTGTTTCCTTTTCACAATTAAGTTTTTGTTCAGTATGGGTGTGGTGGAGGTATTTATCCATAAGTTATTAAGACGACCCCCCCTCCCCTGAAGAGGGTAAATATTGTGAAATTTCAAGAAGTGCTATGGCCACTATGAGTCAGTAGAGCATCCTCAGGCCATCTTGGGCTTCTTGCTTTAATCTTACGTGTTGCCACTGTCATTGGCTTGCTTTTATAAAAACTTATTTTTGTCATGCAATAAATCAGCAAACAAACCTTGTTTTTTGCTCCCATATGATGTTTCCCCGAGATTTCCCCATACTTGAGGCTGCCAGTATAAGTATGGTATTTATTTTTAGGTAATCTGCGACTTTGTATAAAGGGACTTTTTGTGATTGCCTTTTGTCTGTCGTGCGTCGTTCGTCCTTAAACAATTGATATTTTTTACCTATTCTTAAAAACTGTAAGCTTAATCGTAGTGAAATGTTGTATGCAGTTTGGTACCTAAGGGCGAATCAAAATTGTGAATTTCATGGTCCCCATTCCCCTGGGAGCATGTCCCCAAAACAGACAAATTCAAGGTAAACATTGAAAATCTTCTTTCTGGACCATGGCGTGGTCTAGTAGTAGAGCGTCCGCCTCACATACAGAAGGTCGTGGGTTCAATCCCAGGCCGGGTCATACCAAAGACTTTAAAAAAGATACTAGAAGCTTCCTCGCTTGACGCTCAGCATTTAGAGGAGAGTTCTAGGTCTGGTCGGCCCGGTGTCAGTATAATGTGACTGGGTGGGGTATCATACTATGTGTCTGAAGCATGATACTCCAGTGTGACAGAGCTTAGAATACTGTCTCAAGTAGATGCTGCCGTGATATGACTGAAAAATTGTTGAAAACGACGTTAAACACCATACAACTTAATTCTTCTTTCTATAGGAAATAATGGGAAACAAATGGGAAGCATGATTATAACGTATATGGGCCCTTTATAAAAATTGTGACTTGCAAAAACCGTAAGTTCAATCTTAATGAAATGTTGTATGCAGCTTTGATATCCAAAGGTGAATCAAAATTGTGAGTTGCATGGTCCCAACCCTGCTGGGGCCTTAGCAGTGGGGCCAAAACAGTCAAATTCAAGGTAAACTTTAAAATCTTCTTACTATTGGAAGCACCCAGGGAAACAAATGGTGAGCATGATTATGGATGCATATGGTTCCTTTATAAAAAATTGTGAATTGCATGTCCCTGGGTCTCTCGGTTTGGCCCGAAGGATGGGGTCTATAAAAAATTAAAGGTAAACTATAAAAATCTTATAGGAAGCACTCAGAAACCAATTGCAAGATGATTGACGCCTATGGGTCCTTTATAAAATTTGTGAATTTCATACCCCTTGAGTTGGGGCCTACTTAACTAAATCTATATAAGAGAAAACGACAAAAAAACTTCATTTGCTTATGCCTGAGTAGAATTATGTGCTTGTTTTTTTTGGAAATTGTTGTTGCTTACATGACAGTTAATGCTTATGTTTTATTTAGTGCCCTCCACCCTCTGTTACCTTGGGCCTGAGCCAAAACAGTCAAATTTAAGGTAAACTTTAAAAATCTTCTTAGTAAAGGAAGCAATGGAAAACAAATTGTACGCATAATTAGTGAGGCCTATGAGTCATAAAAAAGTATGAATTTCATGCCTCTGGGTCTCATGGTTGACCCTTGGTGTCGATAAGATTTTACTAAATCTATATCAGAGAAAATAATGTGATTTGCGGATGCTGATGTAACATTCAAAATCCATGTTTGTCTTGAAGGACAAAAGTTGAAAAATAGATTCATATAGCTTTTTGTCATCAAGATAAATCAGGTGATCATTACAGCCCGTGGGCCTCTTGTTTAAATGTGGATTCTGTATTGATTTTATGCTCTGATTAAAATATTATTCTGTGTCATATTGTGGTGGATTTGAAATTTCTAACTCGAGTTACTAATGACGATTACATGTGGAGTGTGTGGCCCAGCTATATCTAAGATTGAGGGGTGTAGAGGAAGGGGGTTGTGGGTTCAATCCTCTGCAATGGTTATGTGTGGTGTCCTTGAGCAAAACACTTTTTCTGCATATGCATAAATACATCAATCTCCCCAAGTAACTGATATCATTCCAACTTGAATCAGCGGCGAGAGACAAATGACAATGTGATTAAATGTATATCAATCATCATAGAGACTGTGGCCAGGCAGAGATTCAAACTCACGATCCCTGGACTTACGCGCCGCTGAGCTGATCAGGTCTGGTTCCCCAGATAGGCATTATTTATGGTGATATAAAAAACAACAAAACTACAAATATATTATTACAAAACTATATTAGCCTTCTCTAAATGCTAACAAAGACAAATGTAAAGAAATAAATGATCTGTATATATAAAACATGTGTATGAGAATACCGATCAACCTGTACGTAAAAGAGATTTTGATTGTAAATATTTGTACAAGTTGCACAATATGAAATTTCTTACAATTTAAACTATTTCATCAAACAATAAGGCCATAATAAATTAATTCCTAGATTTTCATCCAAATTCCTTTCAAAATAAGGGTCGGGAACATTTTTATTTATTTTATTTTTTTTATTTTTCATATGTTAAAAAATGTTGACTCAGCCATGAAATGAAAAAAATATCATTTAAAGAGCTCTAGATTTGAAACATGTCACTGTGTTGGAAAATTACAGTTCTGTAGGGAAATTTTTTTATTTACAATAAAAATGTTGGGACAGGTAAAAAAATGGAATGAATGAAAATCTAAGAATGAATGTATTCTATGGCCTAATGTAAGAAATGGAAATGTGTTCCACAACCTACAACCAGGCTGTAACAATCAATAATCATAAAAATTAACAAGGGTGACTGACTGTCGGAGGCCAAACAATGTAGACCCTGATCCAACTGGGACTCCAGGGACTGTCGGAATTAAATCTTCCCTAAATTTCTCCAATAGACTCCCTCATCCTTGTTTGAAGACCAAGTCAAACCATGTAGACGTTGATCAGAGATTGTCAGTGACTAGCAAGCAGTCTGATCTGGTTTTACGTAGTGTTTGCATATGTATGATATAATTGGCGAATAAAATTTGTTCCCTTGTTCCATTTTTTAATGCATTCATCATGCCATTCACCTAATAAATAGTATGTTCTTTTCTATATCTAATCATAGAAGTTCATTTCAGTCAAAGAATTTTAATCTGCTATACACCATTAGACAGCATATATTGATGAATTCAACGTTGACACATCTCGGCCACACATTTCATTTCAATTTATCCAAATGAAACTTAGTGGATCATGACCAAACACATTTTTATAGATACACTGGAATAGAATAGCAAATAGCAGAAGGTGACGCAAATACATTAATTGAGATGAGGAATGTAATAAAAGTATAAGGTATCTGCAAGTGCAGGGAATGTCTATTTTTCAAAATTCCAAACAAAAATGTTTGGTGAGATTTACATCCAAGACTGAAAAAGTATTTTAGTAAGACGCCATTAAACAAACCAGCTGACAGCCTGTGATGATTGTTATATAGATTACATACTTTTATATAGTATATCCAGATTGACAGTTAAAATTTAAGCAAATAACATGAATGGATAAAATAGGACTTAGAAATAGGGTTTTAGCGTAATTAACATGAAAAAGGTTATATGATGCTAACAAGTAGGAAAATTTCAGGCTCATTCTCCATGATCTAACAAACAGAGTAAAATAAAAACATCAAATAATATGCAGAGTGAGCCTAGAACCTTCCTTACTATAGAACTGCCATCCAAAAGTCTATATTAAATACTTTGTAAGACATGTTTGAGCGTTTACAGTGGCCCTATTCTCACCATCAATCAGGTAACAAATAAATGATGATATAATGCTTTGTTTTGAAATGTGTAGAACAACAAGAAAACCATTAAACTGTAGGCAAATAGCAATTATCTTTTATTCTTAAATAATATTTCATAAATTGTCATAAAACCACATCTGCAGTCAATGCAGGTTTAATATTACAATTTTCCATGTTTCAAAATGCTGATATTGGACAAAAAAATTACAAATCGTTTCATAAAACTATTTTTAAAGAGGTCTTCTGTTTGGAATGCATAAAGTATTGTTAACCATTTGAATAAAATAATAAAATCCAACAATCTGTTTGTAAGTTTGTAGATTATCATAAAAAATAAAAACACATAAAACTTTGAAATGATATGAACATTTCTAATATGTAGTTAGTATATCTATATTTTCACAGTGGAATAGATTTTTGCAATACATATATGTAACCGAATCACAAAAAAGAAAAACAATCATGTTACATAAAGGGAAGTATATCAGGATTTTGCTAAATTTTAAAATTGGCAAAAAAAATTATTCCAACAAACCATGCCTATGTCTATGTAAACATGTCAATGAATAAGGTTTTACGGCATACCAACACATTATAGTAAACATGTCAAAATAATATATTGAAAAGAGGTTTCCTAACTTGGCATGGCAACCAGGTTATACAAAATAGATTTCCAGCTTAAAGTGGCAATATATTTTAATAAAAGAGTCAAATGATTTCATTTTTAATTCCTTTGATCCGTTATATTGGATACATATTGCAGAATTTGTTTGATCTTAAAAAAAGTCCAAGTAGCGAGCTGAAGGTCTTCAAGCTGTATTTTTGTGCCAGATCTATTTTTAGAATTGGAATTTTGTTTCAGTTTGACCATTTTGATTTTTATGTCATCATTTGGTGGATTTGTAATTCCAAAATAATTTGTTTTTTATTGTTATTGATAATGAGATACTTTGTTTCCAGTTTAAAAACAATAATTTTCAAACATTTATACCAATTTTTCCTGGTATACTTCCTTTAAGGT
This sequence comes from Panopea generosa, assembly GCA_029582155.1. Classification (NCBI taxonomy): domain Eukaryota; kingdom Metazoa; phylum Mollusca; class Bivalvia; order Adapedonta; family Hiatellidae; genus Panopea; species Panopea generosa. The sequence goes on along the minus strand of CM055911.1, from coordinate 27,162,429 downwards.
ATATGTTTGGAATGTGAAGATTTACAGCCACAATATCAAGGTTTTAATATCATATACAGGAAGTTATCTTGACAAAAACATCAAGAAAATAATTAAGAAAATAATTATGTACAAACTGCTTTCATATCACAGTGGGATAATATTTGGATTTTTTTTCACAACCATTAGTCAACGGAAAATATCTATATCTCAATGCTGATATATTTTACATAACATACAAACTGCATGTGGAAAGTACTTTAAAACAAGGGACTTATGCTCCCATGGAATCTTGTTATTAAAAAAGAACTGCATAGGATTAATCTTGTAAAGCAAGATTCATGGTATCATAAGAACCCATGGTTGCTTGCATTAGAAACATAGTTTTACAAATGGGGAGTAATGTTATACAATCCTTCTAGTCATTCGTTCCAGTCATGTTTTTAAGAAAGATTGTATGCTTAAGAACATCATCTCTTAATTACAGAATTTTAGATTACCACAACAATTATGAAACAACCTCGGATTTCAACAACCATTATTACAATGGATTTCAACATGCATTATGCAACAGAAATAATATAACGCCTTGCAGTATTTTGCATTTTCATAATCATGAATCAACAAAAATTACATAAAAAACACCTTGCAGTACTTTGCATTTTTTTCACAACCATTAGTAGAAAGAAATTTTAGAACACCTTGCAGCATTTTGGATTTCAACAAGTATGCAATAGAACTTATAAAACACTTCTTTGCATTTTCATAATCATGAGCCAACAAAAATTACATAAAAAAACACCTTGCAATACTTTGCATTTTTCACAACCATGAGTAGAAAGAAATTTTAAAACACCTTTCGGCATTTTGGATTTCACTAGTATTATGTAACGGAACTTATAAAACACCTCTTTGCATTTTCACAATCATGAGTCAACTGACTATATGAACACCATAAAGTACTTTGGATTTCCACAACCATGAATAAAAATTTTAACACCTGGAAAAACTTGGATTTCAACAAGTATTTTGCAGCAAAATAATATAAAAAAAATCACAGTACCACGAATCAAAAGGAATTATAAAACACTTTGTACAACTTTTGGATTTCCGAAACTATGAGGCAACAGAAATTATAAATGCCATGTGGCACTTTGGATTTTCACATTCATTATGCAACAGAGACTATACAAACACACAGTCCAAACAACATGGAATGTCGCTGTAATACTTTAGAAAGAACTTGATTAAATGGAACTAGACACCATCTTTAACAAATAAATGTATTTTATAATATACTGACAGTATAAAGAAGTGCCGAGTGAATTTCAGAGCCACATTATCAAACTTATAAACCATTAATATAATCATTATTATTGAAAAAATCATCAATGAAATAATTATCATATTCTTGCATACCGGATAAAAATGTTTGTACTTTAACTGGGGTTAGTTATTTCTCTCTCTCCCTAGGGCCAAGATGAAATTCTTGCAAAGTGACATTGGAACCATAATGCATAAAATATACGATTGAAATAATTTAATTCAGTGGTAAAAACATAACGATGTATTAAGTTAAAATAATTATTCAATGCGTTCAAACATTCATTTATGGCTTTTTTGATTCGGATAGAAAATTCCGTCCTCTGGGATAACAGTTTACCTCAAACCCATGTAAATTCTTATATAAATCTAAAACTGTAAATTGTCCATTTGGTGCAAAGAAGTACCAAGTGCCTTCTTATTTCATTTACACTTGGTACCTTATTGTTCTAATGGGACGAAATATTTATTACAATAGTTTTGACAATGTGGCATAGAAATTAAGCCAGCGTTTCTTCATCCTTTCAGTATCTATTGCAACCAGTTCTATTGGAGAAGAAAGTACTCTTTTTTTATATATTTTCTATTATTTCTTTTTTTTTAACAAATTCAGAAATTTTTGTCAATGAATCATATTCAACCTGCAGTACTATAAACATGTTGTGCCAAACACCACAGGGTCTTATTGATTACTTAGGGCATCAAGGTGCTATCTGTATACGAAACATGAAGGCACACAGCACCTTGATGCTGTAAGGGATCGTTACATCATTGCTGCTCAATGACATGACCTTTATTTAAATCAAACAATCTCAGATTTAATACTGACTTCAAATCATGTGCATGAAAACATTATATATATATATATATAGCAACAGTAGGCATCAAATCAAAGTTGTAGCTCTGCAGGTATTTATAAGGAAACAGAAAATAATTTTTAAAAAAAATAAGTCATTAAGTCATCACTCTGCGTGACTTTTTCGGACTAAACAATTGTAAAAGCCAATTTCATAAAAATTAAAATAAAGAATTATTAAAAACAATTATGCAAGTTGAACAATATACAATACAATGCAAAACCAAATTGATTCAAATACATTGTACTGCTGCCTCAACTTCCTAGAGACAAATATAGATTTTTCAACTTGTTGAGGAAAAGTGTGACAACAAAGAAAATTGTCCAACAGACAATTAAAACGAAATCAAAATACCAATACAATTTGAAAATCAGTAATTCTTAATACAAAATTAAATCTGTTCTACAGTTTAAAACATCATAAAACTACAACAGTTCACAACAAACTACATGTTTGATAATTTAAGCCTTAAAAACAGCTGCTGCAACAACAGGTCAAAGAAGTATACACATAACAACAAATTATATACCAATGAACAAAGAGAGCATTACAAATTTTACAATTTGCCGAAATGAAATTTAAGATTATTTCGTTTCAAGGAATGTCGACATTCATTTGAACTGTAAATATTAAATGCATCTAAAATAGTTTGCAAAGTTTACGTCCTGCATTTATTGATTTTGATCATATTTTTGTCAAACGACGAATTTACAATTCCTCCATTCAACAAACTGCATGACAATTGATAATTTATTTGTTGTTTTAGTGATTTTCTAGACCAGATCGAAGGTTGGCCATTCAGTGACAAGACAATTTGATTTGGAATCTTTTGTAAAATATAACTGATATGTACATTAAATTGTGAATATGATATATACAAAATGTGTATGTAAAAATAAATGCAAATTTCTATTTACACGTTTTTGGTTGTTAGAGAATATACAAAATTAACATTTCATTGTATAACAAATACAATGCATCTCACAACCTGTAAGTATATTTGAATAACAAATATTGTAAAACAGCACATCCATACTTGTAAATTTGGGCCCACTAGTATAAAGAAAATGTTAACTAAATGTTAGCCCTAATGACCTCATAAATTAAATTCACAAATCATGTTATTTTGAGATCAAAATATTGGTAACTAATACTTACTTGATAAAACCAAGATAATTTATATTTAAAGTGCATTTAATTTATTCTAAAATACTGAATTTTTTGGAAAATATATAAATTAAACATAATGCAAAGCATGGCTCGAATCTGACGGGAGTGGACAAAACAGTTCCGAGTTAAGGGTTGTTCAACATCATGGGAATACAGCTGGGACCAGATAAGTGGTTCGAGCTATAATTTATGTTCCAGCCTTCTGCGTTTGAGCCAACGAAGTTCTACTGTACATTTTTATCAAAATGATTCAAATTGACGATCGTGGTAAAGAAAGTATTTCTTTAATTTTATTATATAATATTAAATTTATTATCAAATATTCATATACATGTATCTAATATATACTTGGCAAGAATGTTTATAACCAGTCGCCACGATGCAATGTGTAAACCAAAACTAAAATTCTAATTTGATCAGATCTTGATTAAAGCCTTTCTGTTACAGAGGGGGCGGGATCAAGAGCCCCTTCCTGAAATTTCCCAAAAATTAATGTATAGCTTATTCTGTTAAAAACATACAGTATAACCTGTCTAAAGCAGCTAGTCAATGGAAGGAGCAAAAGTTGCCTTTAAAGACAGGTTGTTGTTTAATGTCGGTTAATTTGCTCTGAAAACATAAGAATGGGAAATACCAGATGTGGTAACCACATGGAATGTTTTGACCATACTTGGTTGGACACCACTCTGGAAATTGGTGATCACCTCTGGTTAAAATATATATATGCATTGGAACCCACTGGTAGAAAGTCCTATTTTGTTGTTTAAACTAAAATGAATTTATTTTTATAACCTTTCAAAAAAATCTATCAATCTCTACATGAACAACAAAAATACAGGGGTTTTTTTCAATAAAAAAATGATAAAATCACAGTACCACTGTTAGTTTTTTTTATAATCAAATAAATAAGGGCAAAAATACAAATCTATATATATATATTGTGCATAGGGCAAACCAACATTATAATAATACTTGAGTTGAAAATGAATCACATTTGATATTTCTGATTTGTCTGTCTTCATACACTAACTAAAAATAGCATGATGCCATTACATATAATAACAACAATGTGACATTCAACTCATGCATGGAATGCTATTTTTATATGACTTTCCAACCACTTCATAGCGTCAATTTTTGCAAGGACTTATATAGAAGGGAAAAGCAACTGGTTGAGATGTTATGAACGCTTGCTTATTCACGCAAAATCTCAAAAAAATCTCGTTTTCAAATATTCCATTCATCTCTGAAATACAAATAAAACATCAATCTTTGCACAATGGAATTTTTTGCAACATGAGACCATTCCCAGCAAATTGTATTTACAGTACATTTATTTTAGTACTTATGATTATAAAATGTGTATACTGCAACTAAAATATCAAGGAAAATACTTGGAATGTTACTTCAAACTGCAATATTTTAAATTCAAGAATATTCTTTGTGTTTGAAACATTATAATTATAAACCATCTAAAGTTGCATACACCTTACATTTTTTGTAAACAAATTCATTTGCCTGTGAAAATTGAATGATTTTATCAACATTCAGTAGAGAGATACAGCAAGTTTCCGATCCCTCTATATAAATCCTTGATTTTTGGAATGATTAAAAGTAAAACATTTTGATTATTTGACATTTGAATAAAAAACACTGTAACTCTCCATTATAACTGCAATTGTACTACACATGCATTTAAAATTGCATAATGATCCCATTTCAATAAATTAATATAACAAAACCTGCAGTAAATACCAGAATTAACTCTATATATTTGTTCATGCACAGGAGACTAAACAAAAAATAGATACTGCACATATTTATATATTTAACACAGTTTAACCTATATTTGTGGTCACCTCTTTTAAGCAACCACTTGTCTTTAAAAAACATATTTTCTATTAACCATTTGTATAATTTTAGTTTTATCAACCTGTAGTAAGCAGCCATCTGTCTTAAAGGGTCATTTTTGCTCTTTCCCTCGAGTGGTTGCTTAAGACAGGTTTGACTGTATGTATCAGAAAGGTTACATCTTATATTCCTATTTTTAAATAACATGACCAGTCACAAAACCATATATATAAGCCACCTGATTAAATACCTGCACATCTCATAATGCCGGTATTTAAGTATTTTCCATATTAAAAAGGACTTACAATCTCAGATCTAAAATCAATAAATGAGAAAAAAACCCTGAACACACCGTTTTTTTAAAAAAAATATGTAAACATATATCTATTGAAATATGTCGACAGATGAGCTGGATACCAGCATATCATGTCTATAATATTATATTATTATTATATAAGTTGTATGAGCTTGATTTGTTATGGTACCCGTCTCCTTACATCTTAGTCAACTAAAATCAGGTGTTGACAATAAAACAGTGACACAAAAATCATTTCATGGACTCATATTCGAAATGCCTTATCAAATAAGCTGGAACCAGCATATGAAAATATCTATAATGGTACCCAGCTCCTTTTTTAAATGTTTTCAGAGATAAGCTGGGACCAGCATAATGACTTTTCTGTAATGGTACCAGGTTCCTACTTGAAATGTGTCTGCATGTGGGAATCTCTTATGGATTTACGACTGTACGACTTCCCACAAACTTCACAGGTGAACGGTTTAACTTGTGTGTGCTGGAATAAGTGCTGTTTCAAGTTGCTCTGACATTTGAAGCGCATGTTGCAGAATTCACATGCATATGGTGTTTCCCCAGTGTGCTTTCTCATGTGTGTCTGCAACCCTGATGAAATTTTGAATGAAGCCTGGAAATAAAAAATTTCTTGGTTACAAGTAGTAAAATCTATATTTATCTACTTTCATTTTACACCGATTATAAAGACTATATGAATATCTCTCAATGGCACAGATAAAGATGTTACTTAGGATTGCTATGAAAAAATGGAGCATGCAACCCAGTGGTAGAGTGTCTGACTCAATATCAGTGGGTTATTGGTTTGATCCCCACACCACAACTATGTGTAGTGTCCTTGAGCAAGACACTTTACCCAGGTATGCTTAATAGTGGTTCTCCCCAAAGAATACTTCAAGAGTAACTTGTCTAGGTTGTAAGAACTTGTTTCACAATCAATGTAAAATAACTTAACTTAAAACAAGAAAAAAGGGAAAAACACACCTGTCCCATTAGATATCAGGACTTACCCTTTCATTTGCAATGGCTAAACTTGTAATTTTTCCAAGGTTGCATTGTTAATATACATGAAGTTCACTGCTGATTGTGGTTATATGATATTGTGAAACATGTTGGAACAAACATATTTCTAATTAATTAACATTACAAGAATGTCATGACATTTCAATAGCTCTGTTCACTTATGACATCAATTTTCAAATGAAAAATGTTCTAACACTTTTTGAGCCCTCCTGCGACAGCGATTGATTGATTGAATATTTTTATGCCATCTAGGGCTAACAGATGGTCATTTAACCTAACCACTGTTTCCTTGGATCCTGAAAGGAAAAACAGTACTCAAGCACACCCCATCTTTGCAAGTAACTGATAACCTTCTCACTTGGATCAGCAGTGAGACTAATGATAATGAGACACAATGGTGTACATGTATTTCAATCATCACAGAGATTGATGCCTTGAGGGATTAAAACTCAACGACCCTTGAATTGATAGTCAGACGCATAACCAACTAATTGATGGCAAAGATTTCTGTTTCTTAACCATGCTCAAATGCTGGACAAGGAGAATAATATAACCTCCTGATTAACTATGCTAACACAGAACCAAGAAGAGTTTTGCCAACCAAAGATTTAAATCCAAGCAAATGGTTTCCTCCTGCCCAGCATTGTTATGATTTTTCATCTTGAAAAAAACAAACCAGAGACCCAAGATGTCATGAGGATGCTCTACTTGCTCATAGTGACCATAGCACTTTTTGAAATTTCACAATATTAACCCTCTTTTGGGTTCATCTTAACTTAAGGATAAATACCCCCACCATACCAATAATGAACAAAAAGTAATTTGCTTTGAAAAGGAAATACTTTAAATTCCCTAACCATTCATGTGTAAAACAAGATGGCCCTATATCGCTCACCTGAGTGAACACTCAAAATTTAAAAAAAAACGAGATGGGCAACTATGTTTTTCGATGAATCACAATGGCTTGAACAAACTTGGTAGAGATTCACTCATGGTAAATGTCAGTGAAATTTCATTGAAATCAGGTCAGTAGATTCTGACAAGAAAGCTTTTGAAATTTTTACTATAGCTGCCTATATAGTAAACTAGCACCTCAATGTGGCAGTTTTTTAACAAATCACAACAGCATGAACAAACTTGGTAAAGAGTTACCATAGGAACATTTCTGTGAAATTATTTTAAACCGATTCAGTAGTTTCTGACAAGAAGATTTTTTAAGTTTTTACTAATTAAACTTGCCCCGCCCCCTGGCGGCCATGTTTGTGCAGTTATATAAAAATTGGCACAGTGGTTTCTGACAATAAGATTTTTTATGTTTTTACTATAGCTTATATAGTTAACTAACCCCACTCCCTGGCCTCCATGTTTTCTTGACGAATCACTATGATTTGAACAAATTTTGTGAAGGTCCTCCAAGGAACATTTGTGAAATTATTTTAAAATCGAGCCAGTAGTTGCTGACAAGAAGATTTTTTAAGTTTTTACTAATTAAACTTGCTCTGGCGGCCATGTTTTTTGAAAAATCAAGATGGCTTGAACAAACTTGGTAGAGGGTCACCCAAGGAACATTTCTGTGAAGTTACCGTATATCAAAAATGGTCCAGTGGTTTCAGAGGAGAAGCTGTTAGAAGCTAAAAGTTAACGACGGACGACAGACAACAGATGTCATACACCAGGCAATAAAAAAAGCTCACCAAGTGAGCCTATGGCTGAGGTGAGCTAAAAATAGACCCTCATACAGAACCCTTATACATCCCAGACCCTTGATTTGTCAAAACTTCAATCACCTGCTCTTAGGGATTTGTTTTGAGAAGACATGCTTTAGATTTTTCAAATATAAGTTGTTTTTTTAACACATGGATGCTAAAATAAAATTTTTTCCTTAAAATATTCCTATGTAAAAGTAAAGGTCACCATACAGAATCTTCAATCCCTTGCTGATGTAAGGATAATTTGAACAAGTTTGACGGAAAGGTTATTGAGAGGAAGATTTATAAAAAATCCCAATTTTAACCATTATTGCCTACCACCCATCTCTCTCTCCCTGGCCTCTTATGGAAATTCAATCCCCTTTATTGAACAAAATCAAATTTACTGTTACTAGACAATGCTTTAGATCTATAAAATATTTAACTACAAATGGATGAAAAAATGGAAATTTTCCATTTTCCAATAGTGTTCCTATGTAAAACTCGATGTTCCCTTACAGGACCTCTATACAACCCAGTGCCCCTTTATTTGTACAAACCTGGAACTCTTAATCATAAGGATAATTTATATCAAATATGAACAAATTTGACTGACTGGTTGTTGAGAATAAGATATATGAAAATATTCATTTCAACCACTTTGTGACCCCACCAGGTCCCTTTTGATAAGTCAATCCTTCTTATTGAACAAAATCTTATTTGTCTCACTAGAAGATGCTACGAAACTCAAACTGAATAAAAAAATCATAAATGGATGAAAAAATTAGAATTTTCTGTTTTTCCATAGTACCGGTATTCCTATATAAAACTCAAAGTCCCCTTACAGAACCCCTATAAATACAAACCCCTTGATTTGTACAAAATTCAAACCCATACTCATTGGGATAATCTATATCAAATATGAACAAATTTGACTAACCGGTGGTTGGGAAGAAAATTTTCCATTTAAACCCTTTTTTGACCCACCCTGGCCCCTTATGGAAAGTCAATTCCCCTTATTGAACAAAATCTTATTCCCTATGACCAGATGATGCTTCAGAAAACAAACTGAATAAAAAAAATTTCCAAATGGATGAAAAAATGAGAATTTTCTGTTTTCTCATAGTATCCCTATGTAAAATTCTAAGTTCCCTTACAGGGCCCCTATAAATATTATTCCCTTAATTCTTATCTTCATTCAAACCCCTAGTCCTACACATTGGGATAATTTATGCCAAATCTGATCAAATCTGACTGACTGGTTCTGAAGAAAACGATTTTTGTTAGTTTCTAATTTTTACTCTTTTGAGGCCTCTACTCTCCTGACCCCTTAAGACTGTAAAACCCAATCATTTTTTACAATCTGAAGCTCATTGAATGAATAGGGTTTTACGGCATACCAACACATTATAGGTTGTTCGACACCAACAGGAAGGAAGATTCCAGGTTCACTCTACATGTACATAAACAACAAATTAACATACAGATTTAAAAAAACAAAAACGCCAACAAATGAATATGCAGAATGAACCTAGAACCTTGATAACTGCAGAGTTTCAGCAAATTCTATCATATTACTCAAATTGTCGCTTCTTACGACATGCATGGGCCACAGTAGTCCTTTTCTTGCCATCACTCATATGGCTCCCTGAAACCACACAGGGACTGATAATTTAACCACAATAGTGAACATGACAAAAAATGATCAAATGAACATAACACCCATTTGGAGGATTCCTACCACTCTGCAGTGATTGACAGTGATTCTATTCTTAGCCGGAACCACACAGGCTTTCAAGAAATAGAGCTCTCCTCACTGAGCCCTCATGGCGGGGTCATTTTTTACCCCAGTGATACCATTTGAACAAATCTAATAGAATTATAGTTGTTTATCATTACTACATAAATATTTTCAAAGTCTGTTGGGCAGTTCATGAGAAGAAGATTTTTTAAATTTTGGACTATTTTTAATAATAGCTGCCATCTTGAATTTCAGATAAAAAATTTCTTATGTATAGTAGTCTCCAATGTAACAGAAACATCCATGTGAAGTTTGAGTTTAATTGGCCTAGTGGTTTTAGAGAAAGTGCTGCTTACGGACAACAGACGATGCACAATGTACATTGACCAGTAGAGCCAAAATAATACATAAAAAGATAAAAGTACGAAACAACTCTGCTTAGTGTGTCAAGAAAATTAAATTTGTACTGTTTCTTATTGATTTATTATCAAATATTTTATAGAATAGAAAAAAAACAAGTTCAAATCAATTTGATTATAATAGTTATTATGACAGTTTTTCGAAAAATAAAAATTAGAAAAAAAAAAAAAATTGCCTATCTACCTTTCCCTTCCTTAAAACGTTTTTTTTTTTACCAGTCGCAGAATAATACATGTATGTCAAATTCCCTTTTCCACATCAACATTCAACTTCTAAAAAAAAACTTCCAGTTTTGTGTCCTTAATCTGTTACATTGCCTATATAGATTGAATTTCATTAAAAGATATATTTATGCTGAATTATCAACTGTGTATATTGTCGCCATTTAATTGTGACTTTGTGTTTGTGCAGGCATGCAAACACAAATATTGCAAAACATACTATTCACCTGCTCTCACTCTATCATGAATTGCATGTCAAAAAATCTTGCACTCGTGGTTACAACACATGTTCAGTATAAACAAACAATAAGAAGAGTCAACCAGCAAAAACTATATTATGAACTTTTGTTATGTTTTGACATTTTATTAAAAATGAAATGAACTCATTATGTGTAAAAATTTATTGATTTGTCTTTATTAATCTCTGACATACAAGTGAAATAAAAAGTTTCTTTTGGAGTTGAGCGCAGGTGTAAATGTTGCTGTCTAACTTCCATAAAATATAACTGTATGGTATCATTATATCAAAACCAGTTTGATGAAAATAGGTTTCTTTTTTTTTTTTTAAAAATGATATGTCCTAATTATTTTTACTCCCCCAACCCCCATAAACAATCCAGGTGTTTCTTTTAAACAAACAGATAATAACCATTATTTTATGAACCCTTCACATACTGTAATTCTCAAATACTTTGTTTGAATATTAAGTGTCATTTCATGCCATCTAGGGTTAACAGTCAATCAGTAAACCAGACTTGCGAACAACTGAGCTATCAAAGCCTGAATTCTTACTGATTGATTGATTGAATATTTAGCATCATTTTTATGCCATCGAGGGCTAACAGACGATCAGTTAACCTAACCACTGTTTCCTGGGATTAACAAGTACTCGAGCACACCCCATCTCAGCAAGTAACTGATAACTTTCCCACTTGAATCAGTGGTGAGAGATGAATGATAATAAGACACAATTTCATATATCAATCATCACGGAGACTGTTGCGTGGCGGGGGATTCGAACTCACGACCCCTGGATTGATAGTCAGACGCGTAACCGACTGAGCTTATCGGGCCCGTATCATGGTTTTAATTATAGTAATTTTGCTTCTTTAAATCTTGTTTTCAGCCAATAGTTTGCCTACTGATCAATCCAGGAGTTTGAATCCCCGCCCAGCCATAGTCTCAGTGATTATTGATATAAGACATTGTTTCTCAATGTTATTATCTCTCACCACTGATCCAAGTGGAAAAATCATCTGTTACTTGCTGAAATGGGTGTGCTCGATTGCTGGGTAAACCGATCCCAAGAAAGAAGTGGTTACATTAACTTAATGATAGTCTGTTAGACCTTGATGACATAAATATTCAAACAAATAAACAAAATCTTATTTATTTAGATTATTTATTCCAGCATGGGGTTCAAAAAGCATTTTAATTTGGGAATATACTCAAACTGAAATGTTAAAACTGTTTCATTAGAATCTAAGAATTGCTCACAGATATGTTACAACAGACATGTCAAGGGTGAACTTTAACTGATTAAATTTTAACCCTTTACTCCATAGATCAGCGTTTTCCCGCACCAATCACAGAAGGCCTTTGAAAACAGTGCAGGAAGAGTTCAGATTGCTCGTAACAAGCAATCTGAACACTTCCTGCACTGTTTTCCACTCTGTCAGTTAATATAAACATTATTCAACCATTGCTGATACATGGTGAATTAATGCTTTTCATATTAAAGGTGTCCAAAGGCGTCTTTATGAAGAAAAGGGTTAAAAGATGCATCAAATTTTAGTCTCTTCACTTGAAGGCAAGGACCCAAACTTTAAAATGGAGTTTTTCTGCAAAAGTAGGATTTTCTAAATAATTTTATAGAAATATTATCAAAGGAACTGACCCACTATGAGCTTAACTTAATTCTGATTGGATAGTAAGATAATCTCAGTCAATAGATACACATTGATTCATTAGAATGCTATTGGGAGCATTACTCAAATGAATTCATGATTCCATGAAACTGAAGATAAGAGCCGTGCTGCATTCGTTGTTCATAATGACATATGTTAAGGAATAATTATATATTTTTGTATTTATAATTGTTAGTGTATTTATGAATGTAATATAAGCAACACGCTTGTCTGGAACTGTTCGGAACAATAATTTTGATCAAACCTGAAGTTTGAACAGGAGTGCATACCGGAGATATTCTCAGATACAAAAGTTGTGCATTGAATAATCCAAAGTTTGTTTGAAATAATTACTAATGGATCCCTTACCTGACAAATCTCACATTTAAATGGTTTCTCCCCACTATGTATGCGCATGTGAACTTTCAATGTACATTTGTGCCGAAACTTTCTCTGACATTCTGGACACTCAAATGGGATGTCACTCTCATCGTGTACCCGCATGTGTTGACGGAAGTTTCCCGCATCGTGGAATGACCTTAAAAAAAGTAAATTGATATGATTGTACATGTATTTATAAATGTCAATTTATTAAATCAATATTTTGGACCATATTAAGAGAGGAAAGATATAGATTTCAGAGGTGTTTTTCAACAATAATAACGAATGTCAAATAGCGATCACATTGAACTTATTTGGCTTAGATATATTTTTTATTGCACATTTAATAAGATGTTTATATGTAAATGGACATTGGTTGTCTTTGAATCTTTACAATACTATATTAAAATTTACCTTCCAAAACATGAAAATACAATAACTTACCACCTGTTATCATCTAAAAAATGGATTTTTTTCATGACACTTTATCTAAGTACCTTTAGCCATCTAAACACTGGAACATTTTTATGGCACATTATGACTCGATCCCTTTCACATATTTAAACACTGGACTGTTTTACCTTTCGCAATCTTAACACTGGAGCTTTTCATATCACAATAACCTACCTTTCGCAACTTGTACACTGGAATTTCTTCAAGATGTGCAGTTTCTTGATATGTCTGGTCAGGTGTTCCACATGGAAGAACTTTTGTCCACACACCTGGCAGATGTACTTCAAATCGAGGTCGGCAGCATCCATTCCCTCTGTGCTGTTCAACGATCCATTCTGAACCAAATTTGATACAATCACTTGAATTTGTTCGTTGTCTTTTACGTGATATTGAACTTCACCTTTTTTCCCTGTGGTCTGCTTCACAAAAACCCCATTTAATGCTGGGTTCATACCTATGTCAGCCGATTTAATCTCATCAACAGAATTTGGTTCCATATTAGCCACACCATTTAAAACCATACTTTTCGATGCATCTAATTCAGACTTGACTGGCATCTCTAATTTAGCCAAACCACCAATGTTTTTCTTTTTCGATGTAAAAACTGGATTTGCTTCAGCAGCAGCATTAAAGGCTTGCATCATGCTTTGGTTAGCTGCAAATGGAGGTACCGTGTTGTTGTGCAGTAACCCATTTTTTTGCATGAACTCTAAATTAAATTTCTGGAAATCATGTGTAAGAGTAGCATTCATATCATTATTTTCCTTTTTCACAATATTTTCATTATGATCATTTTTCATGACCTTACTGACGTTGTTAACTGCATTTCTAAAGCTGTTCAGTAGCATATTTTGCATCCACATTTGGAACTGTAAGTAAGATGCATTTGCTTGCATTAAGTTTGCAGTTGGAAACTGCTTCTGCAATTTGTTCATCATATCCAGGATCTGCATTTGGTTTACAGGATTACATGGTCCATCTGCTGCCATGCCTGCAAACATATTAGCTTTATTGTCAATCATCTCCGTCTGGTTTCTACTGCTAACAGTCAGATCCATTGGTTCTATTTTGACTTGACATTGTTTTCCATTAACTAATTTTGTTTCATTATTTGATGTCTTGAAACTAATAGGATTGATTGTAAACCCATTTAAACCCTTTTCAATATTTCCAAAACCATGACTGGCAAAAGATTTCCCAGCTCTTACTTGTTCTCCAGTTGCAGCAGAATAATCAATTACTTCACCATTCTCATTAACCGCTTCTTCTTTGACATTAACGGTAGACTCTGCAGTATTACAATAATCAAATGCTTCATCTGAAATGTCTTCATTAACAATTTTAACACGAGGAACGAAAGATCGTTTTCTTCTGTTTGGTTTCACTGGTTTAGATATGGACAAATTTGATTTTGTTTGAGAAAGCAAAACAGGATCCGGACTGGATCTTAGCTTTGGTATAAAGTTCCCATCATAATTACCAACTGGCATAGGTAAAACAGCAGTATCATTCACACTGGAACAGGTTTTTGAATTTTCCTGAATTAAAACTTTGTTTGGTTGCACAATTTCATTCACTGTCGGCGCAATTTCCATATCTACCTCATCTATCACCAATTTTCCTTCATCATCACTAAATGCATTCAGGCAGTCCATTTTATCTCTGCAAACAGTTTTAGTTCGAATAATTTGTGAGATAGTATTTTCTAAACTAAATTTTCTTTTTCTTTTGCTGGCTCCAACCAGTTTATTTGGACCTGGGTTTGAGGTAAGGTTTGTGACCACTTTATTAGTTTGATTATAATTTGATTCCAAGTTACTTTCATTAACACTCTTACCAACCATGTTCTCAAAACTAGTTTGCAGTTGTGGCTCATTTTTTATTATGGAACTAGACTCTGCATTAAGATTTGTTTGAAATGAAAGCCGATCCATCGGACTATGTCCAATATCTTTATTTTCATCTCCAGTGCTGTCAGTGGTGTCTAATCCAGAGTCACCATTTTCATTAAACTGTTGTTTGGTTTGGTCACCTTCAATAAAATTCTCCTCCGTGTCAAAAACATAAACATATCCAGATTCCTCGAAATCATCTTCATCAATGGTATTGCCATCTGCATTTTTCATCACAGCATCACAAACACTGTCCACCTCTTCAATAGAGCCACTTCCACTGTCATCAGCACTTTCACATTCACCAACAAAGCCATTTTCGTATTTAACATTTCCGTTAATTTCTTTAAAGTGTCCCTTAAACTTTTGAATTTCTCCATTATTATTAGTATTATATCTTGGTTCAGTATCATCCATTTCCTTCACAGCTGTTTCCCCCATCTCCACACTGTCTCCTTTATCAAAATCGAAACTTTTATTTAGTTCAATTGTAAATTCCTCTGCAGTGTCGGTGATTCCTTGAAAACTTTCTTTAACGCGGTCAGACAGTGGTTTGTGTTCAATAGAAACTGATTCTGTCATATCCTTACCCAGCATTTCCTTAAAACAATAAATAACAGGTGTGAGACATCAGATGTGAATGAATAGTAATTTATGGTTTAATAGCCAATGACATGTGTATATGAGCTGCTAAACTCTGTGACTTTATATTAAATTCTGGTGAAATGACTGAAGTGATATAAATTAATACATTGAGTAATTTGCCATAACTACATCTACTCACTGACAGAGACATTTGAGTTAATCAATGAACTCTGACAAATTTGAAAGATGACATTTACATGTAATTGAAATTACCTGGACAAGGTATTAAGTGATACTGATCTAGGTGTTGACAAGTTAATTGTTTTTGACAGCTTGTCATGGTTTGTAATAACATGTGCTTTTTTCACACCTTTAATGATACTGGAATCTAGTTAAAAATAAGTAGATAGTGTGTTCCAACTGACATAATTGTATATTAACCTCAATGTTTACAGCAAGGACTTGTATAGAAGGATAGGAAATTTGCATCTCTTGATTAAGTGTTGAATAAGTAGCAAATGAAGAATTAATCATTCATAATCCACAAGCAACTGATTTCTTGTACATAAACTGTAAGTTGTATGTAATCTTAGATGTTTAAGCATGTTTCGATCACGCAAAATTATAAAGATATTGAGGTTCGAAGGAAAATTTGTTGTAATTTGTCTTTACTTTAGCTGCAGTATACAAATTTTGTCATCAGAAGCACTTCAACAATTTTAAACACAAATTTCTGGGAATGGTATTGTTTTGATGACAATTTCATTCTGCAGTGTAAGAATTTTGATTTGTGTTCCTGAGATGAATGGAAGTTAAAATAATTGAAAACGAGATATTGCGAGACTTTGCGTGAATACAAGTGTTCACAAAACCATAATCAGTTGCCTTTCCTTCACTATATAATTCGTTGTTCACAGTCATACACACACTTCATACAATATCAAGGTTAAGTGACTGGTCTATTATTAGTACGGGTAAGGCCATAATAAATTAATTCCTAGATTTACTTCCAAGTTTGACCATGGCATGGTCTAGTGGTAGAGCGTCCGCCTCGCATGCGGAAGATCATAGGTTCGATCCCCCGCCGGGTCATACCAAAGACCTTAAAAATGGTACTAGAAGCTTCCTCCCTTGACGCTCAGAATTTAGAGAAAAGTTATAGGTCTGGTCAGCCCAGTGTCAGTCAATGTGACTGGGTGGGGTATCATACCATGTGTCTGTGGCATGATACTCCAGTGTGACAGCGCTCAGAATACTATCTCAAGTAGACACCATCGCGATATGACTGAAACTACAACAGTTACTATTTCCAAATTTGTTTTATAAAAAGGGGTGAGGGATGGAATTTTATTTGTTATTTTTCAGATATTAAAACTGAAACGCTCATTAAATATGGAGAGGATCAAAAGACAGTGGGGTGGGGGGAGGCAATTATTGATCATATGGTTTTACTAGTCATTGATTTGTATTTAATATATTGAGGGGAATTAGGGTTTTCTTTAACCCTTTACTTCATAAAGACGCCTTTGGACACCTCTCATATAGACACCTTTGGACACCTCTAATATAGACGCCTTTGGACACCTCTAATACAGACGCCTTTGGACACCAAATATAGAAGGCTTTTGAATTATTGGGTGAATTATGTTTATATTAACTGACAGAGTGGAAAACAGTGCAATGCTCGTTATGAGCAATCTGAACTCTTCCTGCACTGTTTTCAAAGGCCTTCTGTGATTTGTGCGGGAAAACGCATATCTATGGAGTAAAGGTTATGCTCTATTAGCTGAGTTGGCAGAGCGTCTGACTATCCATCCAGTGGTCATGAGTTAGAAACCCTGTTAGACTAGTGTGCGTCATTCTGTCATTTATCACTCACTTCTGATTCAAGTGGGAAGTAATCAGTGACTTATGAAAATGGGTTTACTTAAGTACCGGTTAACAAACCATGGTGAGGTTAACTGATCATGTGATGGTTCAATATATGGTATCATATTGTCATTCATCGGCTGATTCAAGTGGGAAAGTAATCAGTTACTTATTGAAATGGGTCAGCTCGAGTACCGATTAACATTCCAACATCCCAGGAAAACGTTATGAGGTTAAGTGATCGTCTGTTAGCACCAAAGGCATAAAAACACAAGATGCTACACTTATAATTGAATTCATAACGAAAAATATTAAATTAAGGGCAAATCTATACCCCACCCTTGGAAGTATATAGCAGGTGTATTGAAATATCTTATAATCAGTAAAAAATCAATCAAATGTAGCACCCCACCCACGTACCAAATAAGATTTGTTAATTTAACCATCACAACGAACATGATAAAAATTGCCCCCGACATCCATGGGGGGGATTCCTTCTCATTTCCAAATATTCTTGCATCATGGACATGAATTTCTGCATATTTTTTCATCAAACACCCCCTTCATGACCTTATGATATCCATCCTCGCACTATAACTTCATGACATATTTATTCGTTCAAAAATACTATGATGCAGTAACTAATAGATTTGGAAAATAAATGTAAAAATTCACATAGGGTTAAATTGTATGCAAAAAAAGTTGCATCTTTCATGGGTTTTTAGGACTGGTGGATAACCAAACCTTGGGATAACTGTTTTGTCAGTAACGAGGCTCTTCCATTTGCACCTCAAACCCATGACATACTTATTTTCTTACCGGGAAGCACATGGGTAGTCTTGGGTTCGAATACCAGTTGGGAGTGATATTTACTATTAAATATTTATATTATCAGTTCATTTAACATATACCTCATCAGAATTATCGGACTTGTCCAGAATTATGACCTCATTTTCTTTATCTTCTTCCAAGTCAGAGAAGGATTCCGTCACCAGAGAACTGGCTGGTGTGCACGAATGATATCGCAGCTGTGTGAACGAATGGTAAGTTCTCTCACAAAACACGCAGAAATGGGCCATTTACATACTGCAATGAGAAAATGAATGACATTTATTACATTAATTAATTTAAAATTATTGTTTGTCTATTACACTGTATTGTATTAAAAAACATAATCTTTACATACTTTAGTCCTCTGTACAAATTGTTATAGAACAAGAAAAATGGCACCCCAGTCCAACCCAGGGCCATCCACTGACTTGGACTAGCTATGTACACTGAAAGGAAAACGAAAGTATACATTTTGGTTTTTAAAATTATTTCATTATTGGCTAAGTTTATTCATGTGATGGAAAATGAACTGATTTTTTCTTATTGTTTTGCTTTGAAATAAATTAAATGTTTGTTTTTTTATTCAACAATATGATGAAATATAAATATACAAAATTTATATGCAATACATTTATTGTTCTTTGACCTGTCGACGTTTAGGTATGTATACTTTCTTTTTCCTTTCACTGTATATAAATATATATATAAACTGAGATAATTGAAATAACAACAACAGAATTTCCTATTTTATTGTAGCTATACAGTAGAACTTCATTGGTTCGAACATGGAAGACTCAAACACCACACATATCTCGAACTACTCATTTGATCCCAGACAAATTCCTATTTCAATGTATATGTATGGTATGTTGGACAATACTCCAACAACCCTCAATTCAAACTATTTTGTCCAGTCGTGTCAGGTTGGAGCCATCAAAGTTCAACTGTATTTAAACTTAGATTGCTGAATACGTAACACTGTACTATTATATATTTATAACACAAATATTTTAATCAAATATTTGTTATTTGTCCTCCTCGACACTTATTTTAAACGGGTTTAAAATATGGATCTGTCAGTATATAGAGAACCACTGCCAACTAATATCCTTGAGAATGTATGTGTCGCTAAACAGGCAAATTTCTCACATAAAGTTTTCTGGACTGAGCAGGACTCTAACCTCCAACCTCGTGATCAGTGGTGAGAGATAAGTGACCTTGACCTCAGTCAGCAGGGAACCTCCCTCGATGAAACACTTTAATCTAACAAAATTATAAAAATCTAGATGTTCGCTCACTGGTATTACAAGTAAATCAATTCTGTTCAGCTAAACAGACACGATGCAACATGTGTGTGTAACTACTCGTATTCAAATATGAAACCTAAACCTTGGTAGTGTCAACAATTTATATTTGATCCACGCAGCAGCGAAATACGAACCTTCAAAATTGTGAGCAAGACTAAACTTTAATATATCAGCTACCTTTTATAAATTACGTGCAAAAGTGACGTAAACTCAAACACCTATAAAGTGACATACATCATTACACTCACCCAAACTGCTCTCATAAGGAATAATACCGGATATCAGTTTTAATAGTGTGGTAACATAATTGCAGTTGTGCACATGCACACATGAATGCTCATACAGCAGGTAAACATAAAGGGTATCGTGTGACAATATCATATCATGCTTTATGCTTTATCTGAAAAGACTTCATTGTATGAACAAAAATCATTTTTTATCAATGTTGAGCCTACTGGTGGATCCAGGGATAGTGATACAGATCCACCAATTCTTAGAAAATAGGGATTCCCTTCAACAGGGGAAACAGTGAGCATCAGGGTGATGGAAATGAAATGCAATGCAAATCCTTAAAGACTTACTATGTAATATGTTTCAAGGAATTTAAAGGTACACGTCCCTGTTGATTTAAAACAATATGATTTTTTTTTTTTTTTTAATTTTGAGTAAATTCTTTTGTTAACATGGGGTGGGGGACATAACGTTTTTATGTGTTTTGGCAAAAAAGTGCAGTCAAACTTCTGCCCCGCAAGAGCAGAAAATTGAACCTGCTGAGATCCATCCCTTAAATTGAGAGTCGGCACTCTAGCAAAAATCTGCAAAAAAAAGGCACCGTTATACAAGCTTCCAGTATCATTTTTTAAAGTCTTTGGTATGACCCGACCGGGGACTGAACCCACGACCTTCCGCATGCGAGGCGGACGTTCTACCACTAAACTACGCCGCGAATAAACACATAACCAGTCAACCCAAATTCTCAATTCACTCCCACATATAATGCAGTTAAGATGATGGTTAATTTACATACAGTCAAACCTGTCTTTAGTCAAGTGGTAATATGCAAAAATGGCCTTTTAAGACAGGTAATTGCTTAAGACAGATTAATTTGATTTTAAAGCATAAAAACTGAAACTGTAATAAATGTGGCTGCTAAATAGAGGCAACTACTTACACAGGTTTGACTGTATATGAAAACAGTAGAATCTCTTTGTGACAATCACCACTGGAACAGACGACACGGTAGTACTTTGACTAAAAAAATAGTAATTCCAATCTATATATTAGAACACAGACTTGTCTGAGAATTCCATCTTAAACTGTTCAGTCAAACCTGTGTAAGCAGTCACCTCTGTTAAGCAGCCACTTGTCTTAAGCAGTCACATTTTCTATTTCCCATTTCTATGCTTTCATAGCAAATTAACCTGTATTAAGCAACAACCCATCTTAAAAAGTCAATTTTGCTCCTAACCTTGACTGGTTGCTTACGAAAAGACAAGTTTGACTGTACATGAAAGTGCTCTGAAAAACATATTAGTATTACATGATACATTGTCTATACTGTACATAGGCTGGGTCCAGTTAGCTCAGTCGGTAGGGTGTCTGACTACCAAACATGAAGTCATGAGTTTAAATTTCACCAGAACAGTCTCATGATGATAATTGATAAAAAACATTCTGTCTCATTGTCATTCAACTCTCATCACTGATTCAGTGGAAAAATTATGCTTGAATACTGCTTAACCTTCCATGATTCCCGGAAAGAGTTATTAAGTTACCGTAGGTGGACTGACTGAAGATCAAAGCCAGCTAGATTTATTGACAATTAAAAAACAAAATCATAATGTTAGTAACAAACATTATTATTATGCAACAACTACTCTATACAGTCAAACCTGTCTTAAGCAGCCACACATTGGAAAGAGCAAAGATGACCCCTTCTGACAGGTGGCTGAATAAAACAAGGCTGTTTAAAAATACAATAATAAAATGGTTATTATAAAATGTTAAATGTGACTGTTAAAGACAAGTGGTTGCTTAACAGAGGTAATGTATAACACAGGTTTGAATGTATAACTATAAACCACCAATCTTCAATCAAACTTCAAACAAAACACAAGATTTATAAAACTGCAATATTCACCCACTGCAAAGTCATTCCAATGATACTCAATCAACTAGTAAACTATTATAGAAGAATTACCTGTACACCCTGAGACATAAACAAACACAATGAATGCATTTCGTTAAACGTTAAACGCTTCACGGGTACGCGAGACTACACATAAAAGATTTCCAACTAGTCTATGCGTCATCTAACTCACATTGTTAAAATACTCATAAATACATAAAACTGCTACAAACTATGCTTTACAATAAGTAGTGTGCAGTAAAGCAAGCGCCTGTCCAATACACAATCTATAACTATGTACATGGTTACTATGCATTTATGGGGATACTCACAGTTTGATTCAATGTAATTCACAATTCAATACTCACCGTCTATTTATAGAATCTATTGTACATTAGGGTGACTCTGCTAGTAAGCTCTTTTGCTAACATTGAACACAGCCTACCTGTATATCAAAATGACATTAAGGGCAGGTAACCATTCACACAGGTGAGGTATTGATGTATTGTCCAATACTGACCAATTGACCAGTCCATACACAGGTTATACAGATCAGTATTTCAACATAAACATACTGGTCCAATCATATCTGAACAAGTGCCACATTTTTAATTGGTGGAGGGAGACCTCAGGAATCTGTATAACATATACACCCGAATAAACTTAATCAAAACAGCCGGTTATAACTTCATTATTAAAACAATATATGTTTTTAATGGTATATCCTCAGCCCATAGTAGCCGGTGATCAGAACAAGAATTGCCAGGTGAATTCCATGGCCCCAGGCCCCTTAGAAACTGCCCTGAGTTCAGTAACAGGCAGCAGCCTTTAATATAGAGTTATACAGTATAAACACCTTACAAGAGCCGTCAAGATGATCCACAACTTAGAATCAGTAGTTATGTTGGTTTCTATGATCAAGTTTGATTTTTTTTAGTATTGTTGTCTATTTAATTTTTAGTATTGTTTTCTATTTAATAACTGAGTCAATGAATTGAGTACCGGTATATCCAAAAGTTAAATCTCTGATTCCCCAACACAAGGACATGAATATCCCACCTCTGAACATGTGTGTAAGTAGTAAGTGACTTACAGATGGATGCCTAATACCTAGCAGATCTCTGGAGCAATTATTAAATGTGCTTAGTCTAAAACGCCGTTATATAACTGAAATACTAAAAATGGCACAAAATTTCACTGATACAATTCAAAAAATTTCATATTCTATTGAAAGCTTCCATCGAGTGATAGTTCATCAATTTTGTCATGTGTCCCACTATTTTCTTCCCATGTATCATCTTCAAAAATATGTAGTGCATAGAAAGATGGCTGCTCACATGAGGGGTTGGGTGTTTGATCCCCAGCTAGACCAGATGCCTTTATAAACATTTACAACACTCAATACTGGTTCTATCCAGGCAGTGGACTCAGCAGTTTATATAAACTCTGAATTTTCTTTGCAAACAAGTTAAAATAAAGAAGTATAACAAATTATGTAATACAGAAAATAGTCCAACTTAGAGATGAGGAGAAGCTTCAACAGTCATTATCTAAATATTAAAAAAATGATTGATGCACTGGCAGTGAGTGGTAGAGAGGGTCTGGACACTATCCCTTCCGCCAGATTTTCTGATTAACAAATTTTAGTGAATGAATGAATGAATGAATGAATGAATGAATGAATGAATAAATGAATGAATACGGTTTTACGGCATACCAACACATTTTTATGTTATTCGACGCCAATAGGAAGGAAGATTCCAGGTTCACTGTACATGTACAGCAAATTAACATATACTTATCTGATTAAAAAAATACAACAAATGAATATGCAGAATGAACCTATAACCTTAATACCTGCAGAACTGCAGAGTTTCAGCAAATTATATTGTATCACTCAATTTGTCGCTTCTTACGACATGCATAAGTCGCAGCGATCAAATTCTTGCCATCACTTATGGCTTTAGTGAAAATGATAACAAGATCTACTTGGAATTCCCAAAGAATCTTCAAGCCACATCCAACAATTTGAGATTACAAAATCTGCATTGAGACCCAAACAGAGTAACTATTACCCCACAACAGAACATTCTGGATCCGCCCATGAGATATTGGTGATGTATGAATTATGTAATCCAAATACACAAAAACACTGAAACAAAAACATTATCTATATAAAAAGTCAAAATAATGCCCTAATCTCATACCTGTAGTCCTGTTACTTTAATATACACATATACCCGCATCAAGAACAAGTACTGCCGAAACACAAATCTACTTTCTGCCAAATCTATAATCCCAACTTCATAATAGTACTAATCAATCAAATGCACTACCACTAGTTAAACACTGTAGTACTAACAATATAACTCACTTCACAAAATGCGACCCTGGATAGTCATTATAAAAATTTTAAGTTGTATAGATTTTCTATACCCCAATGAATGTTGAATTATACACGATAATACCCCAGCAGAATGTGAGCACAATGGCCTACATGATTTATGTAAATAACATTGCCTATGAGCTGTGTACATCCTGATCCTGTATTGGTTAATACCCACCTGTACATATACAGGTAAGTAATACTATCAGAAAAGGAAGAACTGGTTAGCGTACGGAAAAATGGCAAAAATTAAAGTCACACTTAATTTAGCTCCAAAACTCAAATTTCATTCCTTTTTACAGTAACATATAAAGTTTTAATTAAATTCATTATTTAGGTATAAATATTTCTAACAAAGACACATTTTTATTTATATTTTGCTTTGATTGTGAAACAAGTTATTAACAAATCACATTCGAAGTTATCCTGGGTAGAACAAACAATAAGCATATGCGAAAAGTCTTGCTTAAGGACACCACACATAGCAATGGAGGAGGATCGAACCCACGACTCTCCAATCATCCGATGCTCTACCATAAGACCATGCGTTTTGTCTTGTTTAATCTTTCAAGTCATATCTAGTTTTGATACAATACCACTACGTAATCTGCGTCTTTAAAGGCGCTGAGTATAGTATATATCAGACAACCATGATAACTATATCCAATCAGTTCCAGGAAAATTTGCTGCTGTTTTTAAAAAAATATGATTAGCAAATATATGTTCGCTACGGTATATGAACAACATTTGCGTTAATTTATTTTTGACTTCCCTCCATAAATTATTTTTAAAAGTTGTTCCCTTTAAAACTACTATATTTGAGTGGATCAATACATCACTCATTTGAGTGTCATGTACATCACACATTCATACAGACAATATGTAACATTGCATGTATACGATATAAAAAAAATTGGATTAGCTCAGTGATGGTAGCAAGTTTGATTATCAATCTTGGGGGTCAAAGGTTTGAATCCCGAACTGACCACAGTCTTGGACTTGATGACTGATATATTATGATCATTCATCTCAGTGTCATTTGTCTCTCACAGCTGATCAAAGTGAGACAGTTATCAGTCACTTGCGGAGATGGGTGAGCTTGTTTAAGTACAAGTGTAAACTTTTCAAGATCCACGGAAAGTCAGCGATTAGATTAACAGAATGTCTGATATCTCTCAATGGTGTAAAATAATACTAAATATTACACACTGTAACCCTTTACTCCATAGATACCAATCACAGAAGGCCTTTGAAAACAGTGCAGGAAGAGTTCAGATTGCTCGTAACAAGCAATCTGAACACTTCCTGCACAGTTTTCCACTCTGTCAGTTAATATAAACATAATTCACCAAATAATTCAAAAGTCTTCTATATAAGAGGTGACAAAAAGCGACTATATTAGAGGTGTCCAAAGTAGTCTATATGAAGTTAAGGGGTAAACATATACAGATACACTTGTTCAACCCCAATTTATTTCTCCTTTTCCATCACCTCCTTATATATATAATGTTATAGATATGAATTGTTTCTGGGTAAACCAGTACAGTGTTCAAATTTCAAGCAGGTTTGATCCCCAGCTCAATGAATTAGGCCTTTCAAACACAAGCCTCAGTACTTGTTCTACCTAAGAATCAGATTTTAAGAGAGCATGTCATACAAACTCTCAGCTTACTTCGCAATAATTTCATTAAACTCAAACAAATTCACTTTGTATAAACCAAGGAATACGCGAGCGTTCAGAAAATCTCAATCAATTGCCTTTCCTTAATCTCTATACAATTCCTTGAATTAAATAAATTCCATTAAAAAAATTTTTTTAACAAACATCCATCAAAATATAACACTTATATTAAAACGTACCAAACATCAAAATCTGAAACCATCAAGTACCTCAATAGCAAACACCTCTGTAAAATCCAAAAATGTTCTCTGGGGCTTTAAAACTAAAAAAAATTCAATTTATTCAAGAACTATTCACTATAAACTGTTTAACACTTTCTCAAATCATAAAACACATGAGTTTCACAATCAGCATGTATAAAATCATAGTATACACAACAAAGACCCTAAAAAGAAACTGACACACTAACCAAAAATAAAGAAAGAAAACAGATTAAAAAAATAAAAGCTATAATACCTGCCAGACAAGTCGAAAAACAAACTCATTCATGTCCAGAGTTCAACCTGTTATGGTTCTATAACTGTACAGCTATTCACAATTCACTATTTTAGTATTATTGGCAACAGTGTATAAGATTATCCCATTGTCCCTGGGGCAAACACTATACAAATAATTCCTATACTCATACCTGGGCTATTGTTCAGGTCAACTGGCCTTTCCTTTGTACAATGGATGTGTGAAAAACAAGAATTTATTTCTATTAACACTCATGTCCTTCTACACGACTGTTGCCGTGTGAACAGTGTTTAATTGGGTTTGTGTGTGTGTGTGTGTGTGTTGAGGGCAGATGGTTAGAGTTTTCAGTTGGGTATAATTACACAAAATAATTTAAACTACCATTTTTATTGGCCTTTTAATTGTCATTGTTGAAAACCACAGATGACAAAAATTGTTATATATATAATTGATCATTTTCATAGTATTTTCTTTTGTTATAATATTTTTGGAATATGTTTATTTTTTTTAAAACCATACACAATGTTAATTGTTTTATAATAAATAACTTTTATACGTTTTTTTAAAATATTTTTGGAAGATGTATTTTATAAACCATAGAAAAATTGTAAAATTGTTTTAAATTGATAAATTTTATATAATTCTTTGAATAATATTTTAGGAAGCATATTTTTTTTTTTTAAGAAAGATTTTTTTAAAACTGCTTTTAATAAAACAAATTGTTGCTTTTTAAGCTTTAATTATGAAAATTCAGTTAATTTGGTGGTGGAAGACTCAGATACATTCATAAACAGTAAGAACACCAGTCTGTCCCTGGCAAGTCATCTCTCTGCAATTTTAAACTGACATTAATGTGAAAACGTCTTCTTTTGTCAGAGACTCATAATAGTTAAAACTTATTAATTACAATTTATATAAATCATACTTGAAGTCTTTCTGGGTAAGAACCAGTATTGAAGCACATGCCGAAAAAAATGTCAGATGCTCCACTGAGAGTCCTTGGATAATTCAGCTCAAATATTAAAATAAAAAACACAAGGATAAACATGACACAACATTGATACACGCCAATGATCAATATTTTTGTTAGGTTTGATCTGTCATAAATCCAAGGTATTCACATTTAATTTTGAAATAATTGTTTAGTTTTCAAGTTCAAATTATGGTTATAGACACACACATGTATTTTCATCCAAAGCCAGTTGAGGCTGCAAAAACTAGGAAAATGGTACAAAAAGCTTCATTGCTTGCTAATTTACTCAAAAAGTTTAGAAAAAGATTGTTTGAGGATTGAGTATCATCTCTATAACTAGGGATAACAGACAACCTGGTGACCCTACCAGAACTACTCTTTCCTGGGATCCTGTATGGGTAACCAGTACTCAAGCACACCCACCTTCTCAAGAAACTGATAACTTTCCTACTTGAATCAGTCAGTCAATATATCAATCATCACAAAGATTATGGTAGAGCAGGGATTCAGACTCACAACCCATGGAATTAACTGTGCCCAGCTGATAGAAGATATCAGTGTACAAAATATACAAGCTACTGGCAAGACATTTACTGTAATCCTTTGTATTTGTCTTATATAAAAAGCGGTTTGCAATAAAGTGATCATCTGTGCCCGTCACAACATTATAACAAAGTTAAAATTCTATTTTTAGTAACAGGAAGTACATGTGCTTGTTATTGACCAATGAACAATGGTGTCATGTTTCGGCACCATAGCAATCATTTAAAGTAGATAATGTATTAGTGCTGACCAAGGGACATAATTTGGCAGATAATCCAACGCATAAATATTAATGCCCTTTATAGCTGCTAATCAATGAAAAATTGATGTTACAATAAAAGCAAAATTTAAATATCATTAATTTAAATGTAGTTTTAAAGGGACATTCAATTTATTTGTATATATTTTAATAGCTTGATTGATTGATTGAATTGATCGATTGAATATTAAGCATCATTTTTATTTCATCAAAGGCTAAAAGCTGATTAGTTAACCTAACCACTGTTTCCTGAGATCCTGAAAGGTTAACCAGTACTTTAGCACACCCCATCTGCGCAACTAACTGATAACTTCCCCACTTGAATCAGCGGTGAGAGACGAATGATAATGAGACACAATGTCGTATATCAATCATCATGGAGACTGTTGCCATGCAGGGATTCAAACTCATGACCCCTGGATTGATAGTCAGATGCCGTTACCGATTGAGCTAATTATAGTCTAGATTAAACACATCCACGTTTCAACTTTTAAAAAAAAATTTTTAATTGAGTTATGAGCACATTTCCCATACAAACATATGATCAATTAGCTGTATATGAGCATATAAACACAATCCCGTACAAAATGATGCCAAAATTATAATGCGTGACTAACACTTTATAAAACAAGCGTGTAACTCACCCGAGTCAAATAAAATTGTCAAAATGACTTTCAAGGCAGGTTAAGTACACTACGCATTAAAACGTGAAGTTTTTTTGAATGACTCGCATAATTCAATTTGAAGCCAAGTTGGAATCCTCAGCAATTTAAAAATAATTTATAAAGCGTTTGTCACGCTTTATAATTTGGACATCTTTTTTTATAATTCTAAAGCGTTCTGGATAGTGTTTGTTAGCACATATACAGCTCACTGACCATATATTTATGTATGGGAAATGTGCTCACAACTCAATTGAAAAACTTTTTAAAAAAGTTTAAACGTGGATGTGTTGCTTTAAGTCTGTTAAATTATCAATTACTGAGTGTTGTTTTTTAGAGGCCATCTGGTCTATTGCTAGGATCGAACCTGCCATTTCTGGCATAAGTGCCTAACACTCATATCCACTGCACTCCCACTACACTTTAAAATGACTTGGTAAGAAATTCAGCCATCAAAACATCACAACAGGTTTACCAGTGTATTTTTTTTAATGGGGTCTAACACCATTTTCAACACATTACAGCTTATATATATAATGACATAGCCAGTTTTATTGATGAAAGAAAAATGAATCCGAGTAGAACCACCATCCTTCCACAAATAACTTGCAAACTGTCTCACATAAAGTTTTTGGAGTAAGAGAGCGGGACTCAAACCTATGACCTTAAGCAATGAGAGGTAAGTCAACAACAACATAAACAAATTGATATTATGTAATTACATTCAGACTGTAATTAACACCCTTTTGTCCTTTGCATGTACAGTAGTTGAACCTGCAGGCATTGTGTATGGTAGCAGTTAATCTGTTCCATCTAACCGTCACCCCTCTTTGTGTAGCGATCTTTTAAGTTTATAAATATTCTGTAAGCTTAAATAACCAAACTGTAAATTTACAATAAAGTGAGGAATTACTGGGCATTCTTCACAAATTGCATACATTGTGTCTGGAGTAGGGTATAAACAGTGAATAGGTATTATAAAATTATAAATACCCCCGAGGCTGTTTTACCATGTACAAGTGTATGTATGTGGAGTATGGTATATTCACACCATTTATAAACAGAAATTGTTGACTAAATAAAATCAATGACCGTAACGAAGTACAAACTAGGAACAAGTAAACGCGACTCATATCAAATCATTCGCATACCCCATTACAATGGTTGTCATGGCAACTAATGTTAGCATAACAGGTTTTAAGTTTATTTTGTTCGGGGCTATATATAAGTGTGTATTTGTAACTGAATGTGAAGTGGTTGTTTATTGACAATGAGATGGGTGCATTCATTGTGTCACTGTGGGTGCATTCATTGTGAGTGCATTTACTGTACCTGTGTATGTACAGTGAGTTGTCCAACCATGCTTTATTAAACAGTCCAGAGTCATGCAGGTCATATTGTTTTTTCGCTTTTTTAAATACAATGTTATTTTTTAAGGGTTTTTTTTTTCAGATTTTTTTTTAACTCCATTTGCAATGTATAAATAAAAGCATGCATTTTTTATTAGAGAAAAAAAAATGTTATTATAAAATTGAAAATTAATAGAAATATGTCCACTTGATGTCCCTCAGCATAATAATTTATATTGTCAGTAATTTTATAGTAAAAATTAAGTCATATTTATTTAGGGGGCCTGTAAAAATAAAAATTCAGCAATGGGTGAATTATGTTTATATTAACTGACAGAGTTGAAAACAGTGCAGGAAGTGTTCAGATTGCTCGTTACCAGTAACATGACTCGGGTGAAATTTCCAGGAGAATGCATGGAAAATTACCAACACGGAAAACCCCGGAGTTTTCAGGCATCTTTTAACGTGGGTTTGAAAAAAACACATGGAAAAGCATGGACCTATATTATTCCCGGACTGATTTCACATGAACATATTCCAGGAAAACCCCAAAATACAGACTGCCTGGAAAATCCTGGAATATAAGCACACAAATACCTTAAAATAAGTTTATCTATGGTTCTATAAGAAATGGGAGTGATTTCATCGAAAATGAATGATAATTCAAAGACACATGTACTCAACCTGTGAATTTATAAAGTTATTAGGTTTCGAACTAAATATCCGACTTCTCACGGTTAGTACTTAGACTTATGTGACAACATATACAAGAGGAGAAATGATATATATATATATATATATATATATATAAATATATATATACAGTTATAACTACTACTTCAATAAGGCCATTATAAATTAATTGCTAGATTATCATCCAAATTTTTCTTAACAAGAATTCTGCAGAATGATGTCTCGCCGTGTCGGAGTGCGCTTTGACAGTTAATACACACATGGGAAAGAAAAAATAAAAATTCAATGACAAAAATGGCCACATGTATCTGTATAGCTCAAAAAATATTGTTTTAATCCAGTGGTAACAGAGAAATGACCTAACAACTTCCATAATATATTAAAGAGTGTTTATTTACAATAGTTATTTGATTTGATGAATTAAGTAACAGCCACGATTTGCAAAAATAAGACACAAGAATTTGCATTATACTCATGCAAGAGTTATCTAACTTGATTAATGTAGTAGGTTTAATGACTAAGAAATATTGTAGGAAGTTCAATCAAATACATTTAGTGATTTTTGAGATATGAACTTGATGGAAGTTGCAAACAAAACTTTTAACCAGTATTTCTAAGTAAAACATATTAAAAAAAAACAACTTTAACCAGTATTTCTAAGTAAAACATATTTAAAATAAAAAAAAAGAATAATTTTTTCAAAATAACAAAATTAATAAAAAAAATAAAAATAAAAAATAAAAAAAAGAATAAAAAATTATAAAAAAAAGTCCTCAGTATCTGCATTATATATTATGTTATGCAGGGTGTTAGTTGTAACTATGATCCAAGTATGAGTGCCCTAGCACTAGTACTTATTGGGAAATAGTGTAAAAATGAAAACTTAATGTTGGAGGTAAATGCAAAATTCAGCATCAAACAATGTCAATGGACCATGAAATGTAGGTCACACTCAGCATCTGCTGTATATAATGTGATACAGGGTGTTAGTTGTATCTATGATCCAAGTTTGAGTGTCCTAGCACTTGTACTTGTTGAGAAATAGTGTAAAAATGAAAACTTAATGTTGGAGCTAAATATAAATGTTTATCGCAAACGCCACCGACAGAAAAGCAACACCTTAATCTCGCTTTCGCTCCTTCATCATGGCGAAACAAAATTGGGGAGTGCATGAGGATTTTACTTTTATTTTTAAAATTTTTGCTTTTTTTTCATTCTTTTTTATTTTTATTTTTTTATGAAAATAAAAAGGGTCGGGGGCAGCATGAAAATTAGGGGGCGGGCGGAGATGATAATTTAGCAATCAATCTATTATGGCCTAAATCTCCTAAAGTCTGCTTCCTGGGCAGAACCAGAACAGTTTATCTGAACTATTCGTATTGTTTTTGAGGACAGAACATGCAACCTCAGACGTGAGAGGACAACATGCTTACATCCGCTGTACTATACTGCCCCATTATCTGCCCACATTTACAAATCTTTACTACCATGCTACACCTCTAGTACCTTTTGTGAGTTCAACAGTTAATTAACTAGATGCATCATGTGACAGTCATGAACCATGCATTATTTATATAATTCGCCTTCTGTTTTTTTTTCATTTACAATAACACGTATGTATAGTATGTCACCGCGTGAAGCGATTTGTTCACAGTAACGGTCATAAATTGTTTACACAATACTGACAGGAAATATATAAAAGAAATGAAAAACAGCACCATGAATCTGAATTGAGAACTTAAATCGAAACTAATCCATCACATGTCCAACATGAGAAAATTACTATATATAGGCATCATTTACTACACTTTTTTATCATTATGCTCTATAATGTTGTTATTTAATCCTATTTTATACTGTTTTCCACTCTGTCAGTTAATATAAACATAATTTACTCAATAATTCAAAAGCCTTCTATATTAGGTGTCCATTACAGGCGTCTATATTAGAGGTGTCTATATGAAGTAAAGGGTTAAATAATTACTTGCACATTACTGTAACTAAGTATTTATTTTTAAGCATATTGAAGTATAATCTATCCTGCTGAATAATAATTTTGTAACCAATCTGCAAGAATTCATTGTAAAATATCTAAATAATCCATCGAATTACTGTGAAAAAATTACTTCCCACTGTGACATACTATACAATCCACGAATTGGGTAACATGCCATTTTTCAACTAACATTTCAGGTTGTATATATATGGCATGTCAAGTTTATTGGCGGTGAAAGACCTAAGAAATAGTCTGAGTAGAACCATCATCCTTCTGCATGTAACTGCGAAACTGTGAGACCCGAACCTACGACCTCTGTGGTGAAAGGTAAGCGATCTTTAAAATTGTCTCAATTTTCTTATTTCAAGAACAACATAGCTATATTTGTTCAACTTAGGTGGTCAACCAAAGTTGACTAAAAATTGATTTAACCTTTTACTCCATAGATAAGTGTTTTGCCGCACCAATCACAGAAGGCCTTTTATAACAGTGCAGGAAGAGTTCAGATTGCTCATAACAATCTGAACACTTCCTGCACTGTTTTCCACTCTGTCAGTTAATATAAACATAAATTCACCCAATAACTCAAAAGCCTTCTATATTAGGTGTCCGAAGGCGTCTATATAAGAGGTGTCCAAAGGCGTCTATATGAAGTAAAGGGTTAAAACCATTCAAAAGACAAATGACATTAGATCACGACAATGGAATATTTATGACCAAAAGCACCAAGAGCAGAATGACTCTAAGATAAAATTCAGTGCTCCAGATAAGTTTTTGTTCAAATGATTTTTTTTACCCTTTAAATTAGTATGCAATGCTTATTTTCAAAATGTTAAGGGTAAAAATGAACATTCTCATCAAATTGCCAATTTAAACAAACTAATCAACACTGAAATTGAGAATAACCAATGCGTATTTTACATTTATAATTGATATTTCAATGTTTTATTGAGAAATTTCAATGCTTAAATACCCCCAAATTGCGCTTATCTGGAGTACTGTTATACATATCATACTTTCTTGGGACATGCAAATTTTAATTAAAGTCGATTTGATTATATATATAATAATTTAGTTTTGCTCAATGCAACTTTTATTGAAATAAGCTTAGATAAGCTTAAAACAAATAAAAGAAGCTTTTGTAATGGTACTCTTCAGAGTCGCCAATGCTGATAGTTTTATATGTGACGCTATAAAGTGGAGTTTACAGCTGAACCCAATACCTCTGGCGTGACCAGCCAACCCTCCATCCGCTGGTACATCAGTGACCACTTATATCATTTAGATCCTTTATATAAGTTTTTATTCATATTTGAAACTTTTGTTTGATTGATTGAATTACGAGTTAGTGTCATTTTTATGCCATCGAGTGCTAACAGATGATCATTTAACGTAACCACTGTTTCCCGGGATCCTGAAAGGTAAACCAGTACTCAATCACACCCTATCTCGCAAGTAGCGGATAATTTTCCCACTTAAATCAGCAGTGAGAGACAAATGATAATGAATTTGATATCTTGACTCCTCATGTCATACTGCTAATTTACCTAATGAAGTACATATATGTGTGTGTGAAAGCATGTTTGAGTGATATTGACATCTTGTTTTAATTCTGATGCCATTGATTGGTTAAAATGATATAAAACTGATCAATTCCTCCATAATGTCCTTTAATACTTGTCTTTTCCACTTCCAACATTGTATTGCAGGTTTAATACAATGTACATACACAATATGGCAGCATATGGGCTCTCAGCAAGACATAATAACTACCAGTATGTTTTAAATATAATTACATGTCATAATGCACAAAACTGTCCATCATGTTTACATTTACATGTTTTACTAATTAGCACAACAGAAGGTTCTTAATTTACACAATAACATGGTAACAGCTGTGAAGTTAAAATAAATATTTTCTGCTTGATTGCTAAGAAAGCCGAGTTTATATGAACTGCTCTTGAATCCACCAGTACCAAGTGTTATTTTTGAAAGGCCATCTGGTTGTGCTGGGGATTGAATCTGCAACCTTTGACATGAGACGGCAACACTCTATTTACTGTAGTAACGTCCCACTTTAATGGCAACAGAATGATTTGCCATAAATATGGGGTTAAAAGTCACAATTAATTTCCACTACTAATTCTGCTTTTACAATAATAAATATTCCACTTATATCTTTGTATAAATATAACAAATTTCTATTTTCCATGAAACAAAAAAATTACAGTCCTGCATTATAACCAAATCAGTTAAATGATTGTTTGTTTGACTAGTTAGCATCATTTGGATGCCATCGAGGGCTCATTGACGATCTGTTAACCTAACCACTCTTTCCTGGGATCCTTGAAGGTTAACCAGAACTCCACAAACAAATGATAACTCTGTCAAGTAAAGACAAATGACAATGAGACGCATTGTGGTATATATCAATCATGATGGAGACTGGCTGGGCGGGGATTGGAACTCACGACCCCTGGATTAATAGTCAAATGCCCGGGCCAAGCTGTAACAGAATGATCAGTTAACCTAACCGCTGTTTCCTGGGATCCTGGAAAGTTAACCAGTACTGGAGCACACCATATTGCAACCCCTGGATTGATAGTCAGACGCACTAATAACTGAGCTAATCAGGCCCAGCAGTTTTACTACATAAGTTAGCAATTAAGCTACTTACAGAATGTACTGTTTTCTCATTTTTCACCCCTATTCAAAAGCTCCAGCATGTACACAGTACATTAATTTCATTTTACTTTTTGTAAATGCCATAAATCAGTCACATCCAATTTATAGACATCTATGACTAAAATAATTACAAAAGTGTCAAAATCGTATAAACTCTTCAGTTTTTAATGATAATCGGATAAAACAAGAAGACTGTCAAATAATGTCATCTGACTTAAAGTGGTGATGCAAAATTAAACATTGAGTTGAAGCAATTATAGACACCACAGTGGTGGTCTAGGGGTAGAGTGTCTACGTTGCATGTGGAAGGTCAGGGGTTCAATCTCTGGCTGGGTCATACCAAAGAATTGAAAATGGTACTAGAAGCTTCCTCGCTTGGTACTCAACATTAAGAGGTTAGTTCTAGGTCTGGTCACGTTCAACAATTTTCCAGTCATATCGTGACTGTGGCTGCTAGAGACAACAATCCCACAGGGGCTAGTTTCAATAAATATATAGCATAATAAAAACGTATTATACTATATATAGGAATATAGAATATTTATACATGTATTGTTTGTTATAAGCCCCTGCGCTCAATCCACCCCAAGAAAAGTGATTATAGTCATAAACAGGTGCTTAGAAATACCTAGAAAAGTGTAACTGAAGAGTGGCTATGTATCAGGTGAAGAAAAAAAAAAGTTAGTGCTGTGTAAGAAGATAAAAAAATCTGGTACTGTCTATAGGATGTGTGGCAGTGTCTTGCAACAACTACAATCAACTAGTAAGGGGTTCCATTCTATTTGTGGAACGAATGAGAATATTATGTAATCTGATGTGGTGTATCTGATATTGGAAGTGATGGTAATGTCACGATTCTACGTGTAGCATGTCATGTATAAAGATGTAGCAATATCCATAATGGACCATGTAAAATTTGAGAAGGGGACAATTCTATGCTCTTTTTTTTTTAATGATTAATTGTTTGAGAGGGGTTTTGCATCTTTTTTTTCAACAGTAATTGTTTTTCAGTTATATAAAGTCAACCAGTATAACTAATGTAACCATTGTTCCTAGATAAGACAGCTTTTCTCTGCTAGATGGTTAACCAATGCTCCAGACACACCTCATCTCTTCAAGTCACCGACTTCTTCCACACATATTCTGAGGAAGAAGATTCATGGCAATAGAATGAAGTTCACTACCAATCATCACAAAGACTGTCAATGAGTGGGGATTTGAACGCTTGACCTCTGTATTGAGTCAGATCTATGTGTTACTGACAGAGCTAATATAGGGCCGGCTTCAGATCAGATAAATGTTGGTAACTGTTCCTCAGGGCTAAGATTTAAGCCCTTCTCTGCACATTATCAAGTGTTTAATGTTTTTTTAATGGTACTGATCTCAGACAGATGAGCAGCTTCTGTATTCTGAAGAAGGTCAGAATATTATATGTAGAAAGATGAAGAAGAAATGCATGGGGATTGAGAGATTCAAATTGCATATTTAGCCACATATTCATGCCATCGAGGGCTAACAGATGATCACTTAATATAACCATTCTTTCCTGGGATCGGGCTTGGATGGTTAACCAGTACTCAAGCACACTCATCTCTGCAAGAAACTCAAAACTGATAACTTTCTCCCTTGAATCACAGATGACAGAGGATGGCAATGAGATGCAATGTTGTATATCAATCATCACAGGACTACGGCCTAACAGGGTATGGAACTCAATATCCATTGGCTGATGGGCAGTTCTCTGTGCTATCCATTGCGCTAACCAGGCCTGGCCAGTGACTTAATTACATTTATATGATTATATGTCTTTGGCCCAGCTAATGCATGAACAGATTTAAAAAAAATTATTTCTTGCTTTATGTTTACATTTACATGTTTTACTAATTAACACAACAGAAGGTACTTGATTTACACAATAACATGGCAACAGCTGTGAAGTTAAAATAAACAATTTCTGCTTGATTGCTAAAAAAGTCGAGTTTATATGAACTGCTCTTGAATCCACCAGTACCAAGTGCTATTTTTGAAAGGCCATCTGGTTGTGTTGGGGGTTGAACCTGCAACCTATAACATGAGACGGCAACACTCTATTTACTGTAGTAACGTCCCACTTTAACGGCAACAGAAAGATTTGCCATAAATATGGGGTTAAAAGTCACAATTAATTTCCACTACTAATTCTGCTTTAATAATAATAACTATTCATTTATATCTTTGTATAAATGTAACAAATTTCTATTTTCCATGAAACAAAACAATTACAGTCCTGTATTATGACCAAATCAGTTAAATGATTGTTTGTTTGAATAGTTAGCATTATTTGGATGCCATCGAGGGCTTAGTGACAATCTGTTAACCTAACAACTTTTCCTGGGATCCTTGAAGGTCAACCAGTACTCCACAAACAAATGAAAACTCTGTCAAGTAGAGACAAATGACAATGAGATGCATTGTGGTATATCAATTTGAATTATGATGGAGACTGGCTGGGCGGGGATTGGAACTCATAACCCCTGGATTAATAGTCAAATGCCCGCGTCAAGCTGTAACAGATGATTAGTTAACCTAACCACTGTTTCCTGGGATCCTGGAAGGTTAACCAGTACTGGAGCACACCATATTGCAACCCCTGGATTGATAGTCAGACGCACTTATAACTGAGCTAATTGGGCCCAGCAGTTTTCTGTTTTCTCATTTTCACCCCTATTCAAAAGCTCCAGCATGTACACAGTACATTATTTTCATTTTACTTTTGTATCATGCCATAAATCAGTCATATCCAATTTATAGACATCTATGACTATAATAATTACAAAAGTGTCAAAATCATATAAACTCTTCAGTTTTTAATGATAATCGGATAAAACAAGAAGACTGTCAATTAATGGCATAGATCTGACTTAAAGTGGTAATGCAAAATTAAACATTGAATTAATGCCATTATAGACACCACAGTGGTGGTCTAGGGGTAGAGTGTCCACATTGCATGCAGAAGGTCAGGAGTTCAATCTCTGGCTGGGTCATACCAAAGAATTGAAAATGGTACTAGAAGCTTCCTCGCTTAGCACTCAACATTGAGAGGATTATATTGTCATATTACTGTCAATTCCGTGTCCTAAATACACAAGCCCTGCATGAAGATACACTTATAACTTAGAGATATACGCGTCTAAAGTGTCTAATTGCATAACCTCTTTTTAACAAACATAGGGTTTCTGAAGCCACGTTTTTGTTTTTGTTTACATTCGTCATTTTCAACGAACTGCTTTCAGGTTTCAGATCAATCATCGGATAAAATCGTGAAGATTCATTCCCGATATTGTTTTTGAGGCTTGGTTCCGGAAGTTTATGGAGTTCAATGTAAACATTGCGCAATACTTTATTGCGGGACATATTAAAGTTTTGGCCAATATTCAATTACTGTTAATTTTATAACTTTCAAGTAAATAAAAGTTATACGTCAATACATAATCATTATTTTGTGCACACTGCATACAGAAAAAGTCTGGATTAACAGCGTGCTTGTGTTACTTGCCAATATAATCCCTTTAAGAGGATAGTTCTAAGTCTGGTCACTTTCAACAATTTTTCAGTCATATCCTGACTGTGTCTACTAGAGACAACAATCCCACAGGGACTTATTTCAATAAATATATAGACTTGAATCACAGATGAGAGACGATGGCAATGAGATGCAATGTTGTATATAAATCATCACATGACTACGGCCTAACAGGGTATGGAACTCACAACCCATGGGCTGATGGGCAGTTCTCTGTGCTATCCATTGCGCTAACTGGGCCTGGCCAGTGACTTAATTACATTTATACATTTATATGTCTTTGGCCAAACTAATCCATGAACAAATTTCAAAAAAAAAATTTCTTGCTTTTAAAAAGAGCAAAAAAGTGAGAGAAAAACTATTACAAACATAACTGTGGGCACAAATTCTTGGTTTCTCTGCTGATTTGTTGAGGAGGCAATGTGTTTTAGATAAAAATGCTACACCAAAATTAAGAATATAATTTATGTGTCTCTGGTTAATTTTAAAGTAAATACAGGTAGATCCAAAACCACCGGACTTCTATCTGAAATCTTATACATACATACTGTACTGCTAAAATATATAACACTTTTCAACCTCAAAATTCATGAATTAATTTCTTATCTAAGTGAAATAACACTGACTTTATTAAATATAATAAAAAAACCCAGAATATATCAATAATTGCAAAAATAAAACCTTTCTCTTGCGGTCGCATCTTCTTTGTTTTGTAATGCAAATGGCGTCGAAATTGGCAAGGGGAATAACTCTAAAGTAGTAATTTTTTTTTAGCAATATACTAATGTAATCTGGGACGAGGTTTAAACATTAATATCAGAGACTAAGGATGTCTTCTACGTTCTTCCAGTGCAGGAGCGGATCAAGGATTTCAGTTTGGAGGGGGCGTACTGGGTCGCAACACAAAATTTGAACAGGCACAAGTGTTTTCAGTAGAAAAATTCGTCGGCGTTTTAAAGGCAGTAGATCTATATCCGAATGGAAAACGTTAAAAAATACTTATCAAAATGGATAAACGCGTTTCAATATCATTAATAGATAAAATCCCAATGGTTTGGTTTGTCAAATCACCAAAACGTGACAAAATCAATATTTAAATGGGAGTGAAAAACTTGAAAAAGAATCCCCATTCTAAAAATAGACAGCACTTCAATACTGCTTAACGACCGTCGCAAAGTCATTTGGACTCTTTCCAAGATGAAACAATATTGACATGATATAATGGGGGGAAATGTTTTTAGCCAATTTTAAAAGTTTAAAAAATCCTAATAAATTCCCTTTAAAAAGTATACCGGCCATTGCATTTTTATGCGGGTTTAAACACACAGAATGATATTGACTTTAAAATATTGCTGTTTAAGGCGTCTGCCTCGGAAGCGGGAGGTCGAATTATCGAATCCCGTTGGAAGCACTCGGTTCTTTTCAGATGCAGGCCAGTTGCTCGACCAGTAGCTAATTTAATTGAGGGGTACCGAATGGCTTACAGCATGACTCCCTGCAAGGAAAGCGTTCGTGAAGTAACAGTGTACAACATAAAGGTGTCTCATAAGCCCATTGTGGCTACAGTGACATATCATAAGTCACGCTTTATACATCAAGATACTGTACTCGCTCAATATTGTGTATCATGGCAAGTGATAATTCTGTCCGCATTCTGTCTACAATAAACGTGTCCGCTTTTTTCTATATATATTTAACGATTACTTACAGCTAGAGAAACAATTAGACTATAAGTTTTTTTTATAATTTTCTCGATAGTGTATGTTCTGCTAGAAGTCACTTTTCCGAGTATGTATCACTTTTGCTTGGCGATTTTAATACTGATGTATCCAGTGCAAAAGCATGCCCTGTTTTGTCAGCTTTAAGTGCTTTCATCAACGTGTTTCATTTCAAACAATTATATATGATTACAAGAATTTGTAGTACAACATCGACTATTATTGATTTAATTTTAATCTCTGACAATGACAAGATTTCCCAGTCTGGTGTTATTGAAACCAAAGCATGTTTTTTGTACAAGAAAAACTACAAAATCTTCAATCAGTACACATAATATGTTACAATACATTTTATGAAGAACTACAGCAAAGAGGACATACAAACCAATCTGTTATCTACAGACTGGAGTCCGGTTATGATTAGCGATAATGTATCTGTGGCTTGGGATAAATTCAAACAGTTATTTATGTCGGTTATTGACAATGTCGCTCCTGTCAAGCAGGTACGAATCAAGGAGAGGACATAACCATGGATCGATTCAGATATTTGACATGCCATTAATGAAAGAGATAAGGCTTTTAATCGTTACAAAAAAGACATGAAAGTTTGATGATAATTTTAATTCTTTTAAATATTTAAGAAACAAGACACAGTACTTTATTGATTCTGCAAATAAAATCTTTAATGAGACTCTTGAGCAGAATCAAAATGACTCAAAATTCTTGTAAAAACTCTTAAAAACCATGGTTTACCATCCAAGAAAGGATTATCTTTATCAGGTTCCAATATTAGTCTGAAAATTGATAGCAATATTTGCATTGAAAAGAAAATTATCTCTGATACTTTCAGCAGTTGTTATACCACAGTTGCCTCTAAACTTGTTGATAAACTGCTGCCAGTTTGCACAAATTTGCAAAAAATGTTCGTATCAGATTTTTATGCAAACAAGGGTGTGTCCTCAAACAGTTATTCCTTTTCTTTTGTTGCTGAGAACACGAATTTTTAAGTACTTAACCCAGTTATGTGCTAATAAAGCCACTGGTTTAGACGGCGTTTCTCCGCACCTTGTAAAAGATGGCGCATCAATAATTGCTAGTCCTCTAGCTCATATTTTTAATCTGTCTTTAATTCAAGGTGAGGTCCCAGATGACCTCAAGGCAGCAAGAGTTCTTCCCCTTTTTAAGAAAAATGATAAAACCTCTGTTGGGAATTATCGCTCTGTTTCCATATTAAGTATTGTGTCTAAGATATTTGAAAAATTGTCTATGAACAAATTAAATCTTACTTCGAAGAAAACAAGTTATTATATAAATTTCAGTAAGGTTCCAGAACTGTTTTTTTCAACTGGTCAACGCTTGTCTCATCCATTTGACAGATTATATAACGCTGTAAATGGATAAGGATAATGTTGTAGACCTGTATGATTCTATTAGATCTGCAAAAAGCTTTCGTTACTGTAGATCACACTGTTCTTCTCGTGAAACTCTAGGCATCAGGTCTAGGCGATGGCATTTTAAAATGGTTTAGTCCTACCTTTCGGACAGACAGCAGCTTGTTGATGTGTCAGGGACACATTCTTATCACATTCCTATCACATTTGGAGTGCAACAAAGGTCAATTCTTGAACCACTACTGTTCTTGATTTATGTAAATGACATGTCAGTTGTGGTTACAAACAGACTATTGTTATATGCAGATGAGTCTTGTATTCTTGTGTCAGGAAAAATTAAGTTACATGCTGAGAAGGTTCTGACAGAGGACCTACATCTTGTTAGTCAGTGGCTAGTGGACAATAAATTATCCCTGCATTTGGGTAAAACTGAATCCATCTTATTCGGTTCAAAATACAAATTAAGATCTGGCTTAAGCCTAAATGTAACTTGTAATGGTTTAAGTTAAATATCTTGGTGCAACATTGGATCGATGTTCATTTTTTGATGCCATGGCTCATTCAGTTTTAAAGAAGGCTAATTCCAGGTTGAAATTCTTGTATCGTAAGAAGG
Source organism: Panopea generosa (assembly GCA_029582155.1). Lineage (NCBI taxonomy): Eukaryota > Metazoa > Mollusca > Bivalvia > Adapedonta > Hiatellidae > Panopea > Panopea generosa. The sequence continues at coordinate 27,119,526 of CM055911.1, read as the reverse complement.
ATTACCTTACACTTCATACCAAGAAATTCCTTGTCATGTCTTTGTTTCAATGTCACTACGACTATGCCTGCTCGTTAAGGTAACATGGTCTGACCAAGGTTTTGAAAACTAAACTATAGACAACTCAGAATATGTAAATAGGATTTGTGCAAGATATGGATCCTAGAGCGCATATTGGATCGGAACAGTGAACAGTCTGTTAACTGGTTACTGGTACCAGTTCACAAACGTGTTGATCAGATTGTCTGTTATCATGTGTTTAAGATAAAACATGGGTTAGCCCCTGATTATATGGGAGAACACATTACTCCACATAATGCTATTTATTCTTACAGGTCAAGACTAAGTCACAAGGATGCTTATGCTGTCCCTTTAGTTATTGAATGGTTTGTATATAATTCCTGCTGCTTCAAAGGATGTACTTTGTGGAACAGTTTACCTGCCAATATCACTCCGATTGAGAAACTTCCTTGTTTTAAGGCTGCCATTAAGTCTCATTTGCTCGAAAGCTTAGCATAATTTTTTAACCACATTCTTTGTTGTTGCTTTGTTTTTTTTAATATAAATATATTAATATTATGATATGTACTATTTATGTCTGTGGTATTCATTTAAACACGTGATGAATTAAATTTAACTGTGCAAGTTACAATATAAAGTGATATATTTAATCAACTTAATACTGATATTACATGTGATAGTATATTTGATTCTTAATAAGTTATTAGTGCAATTGATTTCTACGATAATAAAATTGCCTCTATATGCCATGCTAACAACACAAAGGACCACAATGGAAATAAGAGTTTATTCTTTATTGTGTTATCTTTGGTGGTGGTGTGCATGGCATGGCTCACAATGCCTCATGTATGTAATAATTTTAATTAATGTTGTTTTAATTGTCCATGTATACATTTCATTACCGAAAGAAATGTATCTATAAATTGCGCAGCATTGTGGTCATTAATATGTTATTTTAATTCTCACGTGTTACCGCTATGTTGCTAGGATGATTGCCTCCCTTTAAGGTTTCAATGTATCACTAATTTGTTCTGTATCAACTAAATATATATTATAGTATGCAATTACATATATAAATCTTCCTATATTTTACAATTTGGCTGAAATAGACTGACTCAAACCATACAATAATCGTGTTATGACACTTTATCTGTTACATAGCAACACCGCCATTTTGTTTATCAAACCAAGATGGCGGAAAAATAAGAATGGATAGCCGATGTTAGTCTAAAAGAGGATTGTTTTCTACTTAGATAATTGGATAAGTAACACACTATGTGAACTGAGTACACGTAAGACATTATATCTCATATTCACTTAAACATTAGAGCCGTTTTAAAGCATATTTCTGACAATAAATGGTTTTATATAGGGCACCTGCTGGATATTTTAAATGTTGACGAATTGGTATTTTTCTTTACAAGCATTATTATGATTTTCTACATATTTTTGTCAGATTTTTGTGTCAGGTATATTTCTACTATTTGCAAAATAAACACCAGTAATGTGTATAAATGCCTATTGTTAATAATTCAATTTCAATTGTTGTTATTGAAGATGCGCGATAGATTCACCACACATATATATATCCCTTGTATACCTAATACCGTGAATGATTGTATAATAACAATCTGGGAAGACATGTGCAAAGCTCCAACTTCTTTTAGCATAGGCATTTGTTTGCATTTCGTATTGGCAACTGCTTTTTACTCAGCACACAAAAATAACCTTATTACTGTTCAGTATTTATGCCATTCTTTACATGGTTGAATTTTTTTAGACCAGTAAACAAATGCAAACAAATGCCGATGCTAACAGAAGTTGGAGCTTTGCACATGTCTTCCCAGATTGTTATTATATGGGCATTCGCGGTAATAGGTATATCGCGGTATTAGGTATACAAGGCATAGAATATTTATAAATGGTTGTGTAATCAGAAACAATACACTGATATAGCTAATTACTAAACACACTGCCACATTTAATTTACCTATTTCTGTTAGCTACAGTAAACTGTCTAAACAGAGTATTAGTGGTCTTGTTGGTGGCAGTTGCAGTGGTCTAGTGGTTAACATGCTTGCTCCAGGACATACGTCCCAGGTTCAATTGAGGGTGGGGTTTCATCTGGGGGTTTTCAAATGCACTCCCATAGTGCCTTATTCAGACAAGTCATCGTGAATGCATGCACTTGTTTGAAGAGGATTTAAGCACTCGGTAGGAAATGAGGCTTCCTATGAAAGTCATAAATTGATTGCTGGAAGAAAAAAGCATAAAAGCATGTATACTTGCTTCTCCAAAAACTCGCCAGTAGGTTCAAACATGGAATTCGCATTACACACACTTCCACAGTGCCTTTAACTGGCCATTTGTTTCAAAGAATGTAAACCTTCGGGTCTGTATTTAAGGATATTAATATTGTGTGAATATATTTCCATAAATGAAAATCTTAAGTATATATGGTTAAAACAGTTTACATGTCATCTTCCTGTTCTTTATTCTTTTAAACTGGACCATCGTTAAAAAATAAATTGTTTGCCATGCTTCTACCTACTCACTACCCAAACTTTTTTTATTGACTTTCAAATCATTTAATTTTTTAGTTTTCATGACTTCTGTCCATTTTTCATTAAAATGACTGCGAAATCAAAATTTGGCAAAAATATTACATCTACCCACATGAAAAATACTGGGCACAGCACAGTAAATAAATATTTTTTTTAAAGATGGCCTTGGCATGAATGTCAACAGATATCCACTACAGATATCCAGTTTCGTATAGTAGAACTTGCAGATTTATGGTTACATGGGTAGCATCCTGTGAACTTATAGTCTGTTTGGCACCATCTTAAGACCACTTACTTCTCATCACTGAAATTGTGGATTTGAGTTTTACCCTGTCCAAAAACTTTCTGTGAGAAAGTAACTTGCAGAAGGGCGATAGTGTATTTTTCAACTGAGGTCTTCCTCCACCAGTTAACTTGATATACAGTCAAACTTGTGTAAGTGGTCACCTCTATTAAGCAGCCACTTTTCTTAAGCACCATATATTCTATTTCCCATGTCTATGCTTTCAGAGTAAATTAACCTGTATTAAGCAGCAACCTGTCTTAAAAGGCATCTTTTGCTCCTTCCCTTGACTGGCTGCTTAAGACAGGTTTGACTGTACATATCAACAAACTGAACTGTGTTGAAAATGATGTTTTTGATTTACATAATTATGTCGACAAATTGATACAATGAATGGACATATTTCAACATTTATATCTTGCTTCACAGTAATGATATATTGCTGGAAATATCTACTGGTGATAAAATTATATAAATCATATAAAGCTATAACCTATAAACCTGCTTAGTTGCCTATTCAATCAAATGTTTTTATTTTTAGACAATAAGATATGCCAACAAGTATGATGCAGGTTAGTCAGCCTGTGACTCACTCTCTGGGTGGTCAGACGATAAAACAGATGGACTCGCTGAAGTCGGTTTCCAAACCCAACAATCTCGGCATCGAAGTAATAGACAAGATAACGTGGCAGGGCTGGGAGCCAGGCAGAGAATATACCAAAAACATCATCTTAAAAAATGTGAAAGTAAAGACTCAGAAGATAAAATATAAGTAAGATATATGTTTCTCATTTCATCTTGAGTTTCAATTATTTATACAATTTATTTTTGCTTGATTTCGAAGTAAGCTCATAGTTGTTGTTAATTGCACAGCTCTTGAGCTTGAGTCCACTTTCTGGTAAAACAAGAACTGGGTGTTGTACGTGAGAGGCCCGCAGATTAGTGTTGGTATAAATCAGAGAAAATTTTGCTATTGATAATTTGAGTAATTGATTATTGATAGTGCAAATGATTTGCTATTGATAATTTGAGTAATTGATTATTGATAGTGCAAATGATTTGATTTGATTTGTTACTGTGATATTTTAATGTTTTTTTGTTGTTTTTTGGTCAATATAACTAGAAATGAAATTCAATTTATATTAAACTATCAATTGTAGAAATTACAATCAATGATTGATTTTTCAGGCTTTAACTTGTCTAGTAACAATCATAGAAACATAACTACCTCGGTTTGATAGAGTCTTGAATCAAATCGACAACCTTGGGTATGAGCGTCCTCTCCCTATCCTCTACATTACCACCCTGCTTAAATTAGGCTTAAACTTCAGGCTTATGTTCTGGGTCTGCTGTTTCCCTATCAATTTTATAACCTCTTTTTTCAATCAGTTTTCTAATGGCTTCTTTTTCTATCAATTTTGTAACTCATTTTTTTTATCAATTTTACAACCCCAACATATTTTTAAAATATTTTTTTTTTTGTGATACATGCACATGGCATGTATTTATTCTTAAATTGAAATATAGATTGTTCATATATTTATTTTCTTCTGAAATGAATAGAATAAAAAGGTTTTGAATAAGTTTTGTGTATTCTTATCTAAGATATTTTTTAACGGAAGAAAAATGCTGTGCTAGTTTTTCCAAGTCTTATTAAACTTTGATTTCTATTATATATCAAAATTAATAAAACAAAATCGTGCTCTTTTTAGAAATATTTTGTTTCTTATAATATCAAATAACATTTTTGTACAATGCATGTTTATTTATTATTATTGGGACTGGGCTGCCTTGGCACAAAGATGGCTCTCTTGTTAAAGACTGGAAAGGTCAATTTTATTTTCAAGAAATCAAAGATTGAAAACATTGACAAAGGTTGCCAAAAGTTGTCAGTGAATATTAAAAAATGTACAACTCACAATGCTGTGGTAACTCAATGGATTTGTTGTTGTTTTTTTCAGTGTACCAAACTCGAGATTTTTCACAACACTGTACCCAAAGCAAATAGTTTTGAGCGCTGGCACAAGTTTTTCTTTACCCGTCACCTTCCGACCATTGGAAAAAAATGTTTATGAAGACAAAATTGAATTCCACACGAAGGTAAAGTGAATGCTCATCTTTCTCTACTTTTAAATTTCTTAACCTTATATATCTGAAATTAGAAATCAATAAAAAATTTACTGATAATTAGATTTATTTACCGCAATCTTTCCCTTATCCAAATATAGCAGAATCCTGTCTCTGACAATTCTGAATCTTTGCATATAGGGACGTTATAAATTCTTAAATTCTATGAATGTTAGAAATTAGGCCATATTTAAAATTGATTTGTTTTCCAAATTGTTTCTATCATAACCTAATAAAAATGTAACTATAGATCCAAACTTGAATAAAACTCAAATAGTCTATTCACCAAACTATGACATATTGTAAGGATTAAGATATCAAGTTTATTTTCTGTCTATTTCCCACATGAACATTTTTAAATATTGCAATTAAAATTTATTTTTATATCCGTCAACAGGAAGGCGTGTTTGATGTTCCAATCAAGGCTGTCCTGCCCAAGTATGACATCGTGGTGCCACAAAATCTCAACTTCAACATGTGTGCTGCCAAAGATTTTGTGGAGGCTACCTTTGATGTAAAAAATTCGGGGTAAATACATTTAAATTTTATGATGCAAATGCCATAGTGTGTATTTGAACCTGTCATGGAGAATTGTGTGAACGCAGTCTGGAAAGCTTAGTCAGCAGAGCACTCGTCCTACAAGTTGAGGGTTCAGGGTTCAATCCCCATTCTGGCTGTATTCTTTTCTAACCTTTCCGATTATCAAAAAATAAGATTTTGAGACGTGGACCAAAGATTTTAAAACTTTTAATCAATTTCATACTCATTGAGTGAGTACAACAAATGGATGTCTGTTATTGTAACATTAATTTTGATTGTTTTTCTGAAAAATAAATTGTTCTGATAAATTTATGACATATTGTTAAATAATTGTAAAATGATATTTTTCAGTGACCTTGATACAGAATTAGAGTGGTCGGTGTGCGACCCATTTACAATCCAGCCCGAGGTAACAAAACTGAAGTCTGGAGAAGTGAAGACTTTCAAGGCAACGTTCAAGCCTGATGTATGTCAAACTTTATTTGATTTAATTAAAAATTTACTAGTTCTTGTCATGTGACATTCTCATTTCATTGAGGTTCAATTATGTGTTGCTATTTAAGGGGGTGGGGGGGGGGGGGGGGGGGGAGGGGGGTGGAGTTGAGACACACTTTTGCTTACAATACTTGATGGGATACTTTTTTGTTTTTTGCCTATATCAGAATCATGCTTACTCTGTTTATCAATGAAAGTTATGTGTTATTGCTGCATAAACAATTAGAACATAATGAATTACCATATAAATATAACAGACACCAGTTAATGTAACAGACATATATATATATATATATATATATATATATATATATATATATTTAATATATATATATATAGAACCCCTACTATATCTTGTAAAATAAGATTTTATTATTATCAGTTACAAATGTAAATGGAGAAGAACTTTATGAGATTTTATCTTCCATTCTAATCCATATTCAAATATGAATGAATAAATAGGTTTAAACTAAATATAATAAATTATGCAATAGTTAGTGTTTAAAAAAACATACTAAGATTCAAAATTTATATCACTAATAATTATGAATTTAAAAATAATCCATAAAAAAACAAATGAAAGATGAAAAATCAGTATAAATACAGGTATATCACTGAATGGATTTTTAAGGGAACTATGGTGGAGCTAATAAGATTAAACTGTAAATCTGGAAACGATAATTTTTTTATACCCGGTAACCCTACTTTATTTTAGCTTAATTGTGAAGTAAACTCAGAACTTAAATAAATCAATCTCAAGTCCTTTTTCCTGTGTAGAATCAGTACTGTGTTTTATTTATGCGAGACCACTAAGTCGCTCTTGAGGTCAGATCTGCAGTCTCGTGGGGAGAGTGGCCAGTACCCCACACACCACATCAAAGTAGGGTGTGGTACTAAATAAACATTATCTTAGTCTATAATTAATGAATTGTCTGTTAGCCCCTAATGGCATAAAAATAATGGTAACTTTTCATATATTATCAGTGACTGTATTGTATTTCAGTCTGCAGTTGTGTTTGAGGCAACATCTGTCTGTAAATACGGACCTGAAGGTTCCTTGTCCAAGGTTACAACACTATATGGCATTGGTAAGTCAAAGTTTCATGTTTTTTGGTGTGGTTTAAAGTAATTTTCAACACATTATAGTTTATATATAGCAACCAGTTTTGTTGGTGTAGGAAGATCTCAGATGAATGCATCTGAGTAGAACCATTGTCTCCCATTACTGGCAAACTTTCGAACCCATGGCCTCGGTGGTGATTTGTTGTTGTTGTTGTTGTATGGTGTTTAGCGTCGCTTTCAACAATTTTTCAGTCATATCGCAAAGGTGTCTACTTGAGACAGTATTCTGAGTGTTGTCACACTGGAGTATCATGCCGCAGACACATGGTATGATACCCCACCCAGTCACATTATACTGACACCTGGCCGACCAGACCTAAAACTCTCCCCTAATTGCTGAGCATCAAGCGAGGAAGCTTCTAGTACCATTTTTAAAGTGTTTGGTATGACCTAGCCGGGGATCGAACCACGACCTTCTGCATGCGAGGCGGACGCTCTACCACTAGACCACGTCGCAGTCTCGGTGGTGAGAGGTTAGTGATATTGAGACAGCACCTTTGACCACTCAGCATGGAGGCATCATCCTACAAGATTCATCTCCGCTGTATGGAATATAAGGCCATTTTTTTTTTGCTGTCTTTCTTATTTTTCCTGGAGAGTACCGGTATATGTGTCAGAAATATTTGTAATGTATATTTTCTTATCATTTCATTCTGACAAACAAAGATAATAATTTATTGATGATTCTCTTAAAAAGCATTGCCTATAAATCATATATAAAGGTTATTTTAAAAATATACTCATAGCACATGAATAAAAATTATACTAAGCCGTAAAAAATTATTTTTCCTTTATGCTATTTCCAAATTGCGTATTGATGTTGAATAAATATTTATACATGTAATGGCTACCTGTAGAAGCCTGATGACGTCAATAGTGTCAGATTTTTTTAATTCTTAAAATATGAGAAAAGTCCATATATTTCTCATTTATATATATTTCCTCATATATTTAGAATAAAAGTTCAAGTGATGATCATTTGAATCCAATCCTACATGTATATAAATAAAACTAAATGATAAAAAAATATTGCTGCACATTTCAGGCAAATACCCACACATTATTGTATCATCGGTGGGGAAACCAGCCACAGCTCTGGGCAGGGATAATCTGGAAGCTGTAGTTCAGTTTTCTCAGACACCCGTCGGCACAACTGCACAGAAAATGGTAGAACTCCACAACCTTTCTGCAGTAAGTGTTTCAGTGTTATTGTATCTGTCACCATTTATTTGATTTGTAGAATATTTTAGATTGTGAAATAAACTCTCGAGTCTGTTTTGTTTAAACTTTTATTTTACATCGGCTTGGAAACAAGTTCTTACAAATTAAGAGACTATAGACAAATCACACTTGAAGACCCCCTGGGTAGAACCAGAACCAGTACTAAGCATAATATTTTAATATTTGCTAAGAAACATTACACATTACTGTGGCGGGGTTTGAACCCAGGACTATTCGGTCCTGTGTCCATTATGCTGTAACTCTAGACCTTGTGCTTTTCTTGAATCTGTTTCCTGGGTAGATATAATTATTCATTGTATTAAATATCTTTGAAATTTGAAACATGAAAAAAAATAATTTTGTAACAAAAACTATGAATCAAAATATTAAATGAAAACCTGATCATGTGTTGACCGACTGAGGACATAAATCTTAGACATCCGTACTGGCAAGGTCAAGAGGGTTTTGTGTTTGTTAGTCATCCAGTTTCATTTGTAAACTTTTTCATATGTCAAACTTCAAATGCTGTTGATTTTTGTTTGGTTAAATATTTAGCATCAGTTTTATTGCCATCGAGGGCTAACAGATGATCACTTAATCTAATCACTCTTTCCTGGGATCCCAGATTAACCTATACTTGAGCACACCATCTCCACAAGCAAATGATAACTTTCCGATTTGTATCAGCGATAAGAGACGAATGACAATGAGACACAGTGTTATGTATCAATCGTCGCAGAAAATGTGGCCAGAAGGGGATTTTAACTCACGACCCCATAATTGATAATCAGACACTCTATTGTCTTGGCTAACTGAGCCCAGCTTTGATGATTGAAAGAACAATTTTGAATTTAAAGTAAATACCATTACGGATAAATGCTGTTAGACGGTACTTATTAAATAGAACTGTTTTTCATATTTGTTTGATTTTTGTTTCACACAGGTGAGAGCTCCCTTCAAAGTAGAACATCCATCAGCATTGAGCCGTATTGACACAGTGTTTCAGTGTCCAAAGATGCAGGGGATAGTTCCTCCAATGTCATCGATCAAAATACCAGTAAGTATTTATAAATTTACATGCATGGGATAATTCATTAAATGTCATCAATAAAAATACCATTCCGTATTATGTAATGAATTCATACTATTTTTACAATCAGGGGATAGTTCAGGCAATGTCATAGATCAAAATACCAGTAAGTATTAATGAACTGTACAGTTATTAACTGGTACATGCGCTCAGTAGTCCTAAAATGTTACCAACAATGTCACGGATCAAAGTAACTGTAAATATAGATGGACACAATTTAGCGCACCTAATATAGAAGGCTTTTGAATTATTGGGAGAATTATGTTTATATTAACTGACAGAGTGGAAATCAGTGCAGGAAATGTTCAGATTGCTTGTTACGAGCAGTCTGAACTCTTCCTGCACTGTTTTCAAAGGCTTTCTGTGATTGGTGCAGGAAAAGCGTATCTATGGAGTAAAGGGTTAAACCCCATTTAAAAAAAAGAAATCTTGGGTAAAACTAATACTTAGTATATGCGGATAAAGATTCTTAGTTAAGTGCACCACATATAGCCGTGGCGAAGGATCAAATCCACGTATCTCCGATCCTGGATCAGATACTCTACCACTGAACCACACGCTCAACAGTGATGCTAAACACCACACAATGCTGTAATCAGAATAGATTATAACTTGTCATACACAGGATTGTCTCATTTTTTTCATTTATTTTTTTTTCAGATTACCTACAGTCCTAATATGGTAGACGTCACAAGTGTTGATTATTTTAACATCATCGCCATTGGCAAAGTCAGCAAAAGTGTATTGAAGTGTGTCGGCTCGTCAAAAGGTCAGTAACATTTACAGACTTAACTCTGAAACTTCTAATGTTTAAACCCAAATTATAAAATAATTGAATATAATGAAATAAAAACTCTTACGAAACTAAATAGAATTAGTGCTGAATATATTTGAATTCAAGAAAAAATGACTGGCAAAAAAAATCAATTCAACTTTTTAAGAAATTCATGTTCAAACTTTATCTAATATGTGTAAAATACCCACGTTAAAAAACACCTAAAGTTTTATCATAGTATTTTATGTCCATCAGAAATTATTTAAAAATATCTGTTCCCTATTTAAAATCAATATTTACTGTAAAATTTGTTTTTCTTTTAAAATTAACATTTCAAAAAAACATTTTTATATACCACTAATAAGACTGGTCCCCTTACACGTGTATATAACTTGTAAATATGCCACTGCACTGAAATTTTATTCATAAAAGCCTGAAACATGTGACCCAAACATTTAGGTACAACATATTAATAATGTGAAGTCATTGTGATAAAAGTAAAACAAAAGCAGGATTCACCAGCCTCATGGCATGTTTTATTTCCCAGGACCGCAGGTGCAACTTGGTGCTAAAGTTGTGAATTTCTTACAAATTGACGTCGGGGACGTTGCCACCAGGACGATAGATCTTGTCAACAATTCTGACATTGATGCTGTTTATCAGGTAGCTATGATATCATTTATTGTTAATGTGTTTGAATTTATGCTCCCAAGTGAGCAGACATTTTCTTCACTTCCCCTGTATCTGTATTTAGACACCCAACCATCTTATTTAGTCTAATATATTGCTTTGGCTTTGTTAATAGCCTAACAATGTATTGATATCACCATTTTTCATTGGATGTTTGCAATCACATTTACATATTATTACTAAAATTAGAAACAAACATATTATTATCGTTTTAGTTTTGTGCTGTTTGTTGTTTTTATCATATGTTTAGTTTATTATACTCATTTAAGCTTGATTGCAGAGAAAGTTCAGAGTTTAAAGAATAGCTCTTGAGTCCGCTCCCTAGGTAGAACCAGTACTGAGAGTTGTTTTTTGAGAGACATCAGAACAAGCTGGGAATTGAACCAACAACCTCTGGCATGAGCGGCTAACACTCTGTTCATTACACTACTGCCTTCTTTTTATCATTTGGGAAGGTGTTGATAAAATTTTACTGATTTGGAAGCAAACAATGCAGAACAGGCTGATCAGAGTCTACATTGGATGGTTTGATGGTTGATTGAATATTTAGAGTCATTTTTATGCCATCGAGGGCTAACAGACGATCAGTTAACCTAACCACTGTTTCCTGGGATCCTGAAATGTTAACCAGTACTCGAGCACACCCCATTTCAGCAAAGTAGCTGACAACTTCCCCACTTGAATCAGCGGTGAGAGACAATGTCATATATCAATCATCACGGAGACTATTGCCGGATGGGGATTCAAACTCATGACCCCTGGATTACATTGGATGGAAATGGTATCATACATGTGACATGGTAATAATTGCGATAGCTTAAAATCTTGATTCCGGGGTTCAGATTAATGCCACATTAAGATGAATTTTTGAATCATGGTATTTTAAAGATTAGCACATTCAAGGTAATAGTTAACTGATAATCATAACATTATGTCATTTTAATTTCATAACCAATTGTACTTGATATGAAAACTTTGAATTTTAAGATATCAAATATATTAAATTTTTCTTAACGAAGTGTAAAGCTAACACAACTCAGATCTGGTATTTGAATATTTTTATCTTTATTCCAGTTCATGATTGACTGCACTGAGAGTGTTTTCAAGTTTGAGCGTACCACAGGGACGCTGAAGGCCAACTCCACCCAGACGATCATCCTCAAGTTTTTACCCCAACACCCCATCAACTATCACCGGCGCATCCCCTGTATGATACACAACCAGGTATACTCAGCATCTGTAGGAATGTCGTAATTAAAGTTGATGTTTTTTGAATATATTGTCAAATTTGAAATTTACATTTATATGTACTTTTTCCTGAATGATCAGGGAAAATTGTAGAGTTAGGGCAATCTGTAGCTGTAGAAATAAAAAAAAAACTGACAATGAGTGATAATACCTCTGCCATGTACATGTAAGACATGTAAGACTACTTATGTGTGGTTTACACTCGTCAGTTACAATGTGCAGTTACCACACTTAGACATATTTAATACTTTTGGTCAGGTGCTTTCTATCATCGAGTTCACCAATTTCAAAGCTTTTCTGTTAAATAGACATTAACATGCTGTTTCTTGTTTCGATTACATATATATATAATTTTCTTAATTAATTTTATTTGGATTTTTAATTTTTGATGTTTTAGATCTTGAGTCCATTACTTATTGACTCCTTGAATCAATAAATTTTAGGTTGTCATTTTAGGCTAGTTTGTGAATTGGTGATAAGGAGACAATACATGTAATATTGAAAACATTACATATAATGTAAACACAATTTTGGATCCCATATTGAGTAGAAATCATGCTCTGTTTAAATAACACCTCAAGCTGTTTAATTTTCACAGGGACCATTGTTCCTTGACCTTATCGGTACCTGTCACTCGGAGCTCGTGAAACCCGCTGTTCTACAAAGCAAGCATCTGGACAACTTCAGAACTCATGTTGAGCGAGGGTTCTCCATATTTCCTCCTGAGCAACTTAACGAGCTGCGACAACAGGGCCGTCTCGAGCTGGATGACGCCGGAGCTCTGATGGCACCCGTGGTATGTGAATACAAATCAAAACATTTTTCAGTGAGGTCAGACCTCCTCGGCATGTTTGAATATTTCGAGGGTTCAGCGCAACATTGTTTTATCTACATATAAACAAATATAGCAGTGTTACGTTGAACTATCAAATTAATCAATCAGGTTTCAGTCTACAAACTAATTTTATTATGGAAGCTTACATGTACAAAATTTTTATCCTTCATTTTGTTATAAAAATGGCAAGGAAACAATATGTGCTGTTCCGTATGATACTGTCATTAATCCTATATACAGTTAACCAGATAGAATTTCAGCAGGCACTAGTTACTGTGTATTGTTGCTGTGTGTCCCCTAATTTAACTTAAATTTAATAAACAGGTTGATAAACGTTATTTAGAAATTGACATGCGTTTCTCAATTTAAATGTGACATAAAGTTGATTTCTACTTAATAGCAAGAACCATTTATGGTTGATGTCTTAGATGGACTGCGTTACAAGGACCCTAAATCTAAAGTAGATTTGGCAGATATAACTCCGTTGGTGAGTTGGGGAAGTGTGCCACACTTGTGTGATTTTTAGCACTTGTAGGGTCTCGATAAAAAAACTTTCACGGCAGACTTCATTTGTGCAATCTTTAATTTTGCTATTACATTTTGCACACACGATTTTATGTTTAATCTCACGTTTTCACCATAAAGGGATTGTTTTCTTTATAAGTTATGATTGGTGATGCTATTTCTTTTATTTAAACTAATTTTTTTTTTGTTACAACATTGCACACATGCTTTTTTCGCACATTTTTTGTGTTACACGTAAATTCACCGGGTTCAAATATCGTCATATATACATCTTCAGCACTGTATGGTATAATGTATACAAAAAACATTTCTGATTAAAAAATAATTCTCAGTGGCTTTACTTGTAAAATATGACTGGTTTAATCTAATTTATCATGAATTTTACGGTAATCTATGTCTGACAACAAGCTAGTCACAGTTGGAATCAGTCTGAAATCATGATCAAGTAGATGCTTTTTCTCATATTAAAATTTTGAATTACCAATTTATTGAAATATATATTTTTTTTCTTTATTATTTAATAGTGACGATCCTGTGGCAGTAAGACTTCATACTGAATTAAGCCAAATTTGTAGTTGTCATCAAGCACTATACGACTTGTCATTTTAAATGTTTATGATACATTTTTGTACTTTGAATTGAATAGACATTGAAACTTGGGCCATCCTTGAAATAATGTTTGTTTGCTATGCTCTTACTGTTGACCCAGTATTTTTCATGTGGGTAGTTAGGTAGCGCATATACACCCCGCTTCCCTCCCACAGACTTTTATTTTTATTTCGTATAGTCATTTATAGGCATAAATCATGAAATATAATTGGAAACTATGAAAGTCAATAAAAAAATTGAGGTAGATTTTAAGTGTCGGTGTAGGTAGGAACATGGCAAACAATTATTTTTAAGGACAGTCTGATAAGGTAAATGTTTATTATTGGTTTTAATCAGTCTATTAAAATTGATTTATATACAATTATAATTAATGCAAACACAAGAATTTTTGGTGACAGGCCATTTTTTCTTCTATATTAACTGCCAATTGCTTGAACATGGTAGACATTTGCCATGCATATTCTTTTGGATATGGCACATACTGGCGTTGTCCAGTGGTAGAGCATTAAATCCAAGATTGGAGGGTCCTGGGTATGAACCTCCGGCACAGCTATATATGGTGTCCTTGTGCAAGACACTTTTTCTGCTTAAGCTTAGTTGTCTAAGTTGTAATGACTTTTTTTCCCAGTCAAAGTAAAATAAATAAGTTTAAACTAAATAGATATACAACAAAAAGTATGTGAACAGGAGTAAACAATCTTTGGCTCAAAAATGAGTCATCAGCACTTTGACTCAAGAGCTCAGACTCCATATTGCATTACTGCTCTAGTTTTTTTAGTAAAAATGTGATTATATCAAAACATTTTTTGTAAGTGCTATTCCATTTAAACATACAACCCACCCATGGAAGGCACTTTGAAATTGGACCCTCCCATTTATATTTTTAATTAATTTTATCAGGCCCCCCATTTTGAAAAACCCTCCAACCTTAGAAGTTTATTATTTTGCCGTCCATGGGTGGGATGTATGTTTAAATGGAACAGTCCTAACTCGCCATCACATTTTATTTTTACTGATTATTTATATTGAGAATTTGAATGGAAGTACACTGTACAGTACACTGTATGTTATTGATGACTTTTAAATAAATACAGGATCTTACTTACATGAGTGCTCATTAATTACTGAATTCATTAAACGAGTAGGCAAAGTATATTATGTGAGGCACTGCCAAGCATTATAATTATATCAATCTTGCCAACGAGTTCAATAAATTAAATAATAAATACTTCTTTTTATCCCATAACTCAGGAAAACGGTAAATTTACCATTTATTTAAAAGGTCACCCCTACAAGGAATTAGAATAGAATTAATCGGCATTTTAATTTCTGTCAGTCAGTGTTGACTTAACATCTAAAAAAAAAAGTCATTTATATATTCGTGCTTGTTAGAAGGAAGATATGAGAGCGGAGTTATTAGGAACACACACAGCGATGAATCTAAACTTATATTACAGACTAAGGTTAATATCAAAGATATGTCATGGGTTTATCGCACTCTTACATTGTAAATAATGTGATAATATTGTTATATTCCTCTCAGATTGGGACAGTAGAAAATCCCGCTGACCCTCCCCTACACCAGTTTCCTCCCATGGATGAATACTTCAACGATGGATTCCACTGTGATGTTGTAGTAAGTTTCAATGTTTGATGATGATACCAGGATTAGCTCAGTCTGCAGCATGTCTGACTATCAATCTAATGTTGGAAGAAATTGTGGTCCAACCCCAATTCTGTGTAGATGTATATAAATAGAAATAAAATATGATTAAGCCATAAACCATCAATCCAGGGATCGTGAGTTAGAATCCCTGCCTGGTCACAGTCTCTGTGATGATTAACATAGGACATCGCATATAAGTGTCATTTGATTATCATCACTGATTCAAGTGGGAAAGTTATCAGTTGACTTGCTGAGATGAGGTGTGCTCTAGTACTTATTAATATTCCAGGATGCTAGGAAAGAGTTATTAGGTTAACTGATCATCTTAAAATGGTGCTAAACAAACAAATTGATGATGATATTTTCTAATATATAAATGAATTTACTACTATGGTTTGTTTTATGATTGAATTAGTGAAAAACAGTGAATTTAAAAAAAAGAATATTTCTCAGTGGATTATTTATGGTAATCCATTGTTTCAAACAGTGAAATTATGAAATTTTTGTATTGTTTTCTTTTTGTCCTTGTACGAGCTATATTAATTTAAAAAAAAAAAAAAAAAAAAAAAAAGTAGATCTACTTTAATTTTTTTAATTAATCCAATAATATCTAATGGTGAATTAAGGTTAAAATAAACAAAAAATTATGTAAATGCATAAAATGAAAAGAAAATTTGTTTGTTTTGGTGTAAGATCAAATAATATTTCATCTCGTGATCACCAAATATGACTTTTGGTGAGCACTTTGAAATATAATTCAAATTTACACCAAAACCAACAAATATTCTTTATATAATAGAATACAGACAAAGTAAAAGATGTATATTTTGATGGTGAAATAAGATTTGAGATAAAAAAAAAAAGAGCCAATGATAATGAAATATTTATATTATCTTGTAGATGTTGTAAAACAATAAAATTCTATTTTTCAGAATTTTGTTCCCCATGTGAGCCTCGATGTAAATGTCCTTGATTTTGGCAATTGCCAGAATTTGCGAACCATTGAAGACAAGATTATTAATCTGACCAATCACACGAAAGGAAAAATCACCGTACAGTGGATTGGAGGTAGGGCATCATTTACATTATGATATTTGCTTAGGGAGGAATGATATTGTAGTGGACTGAGTGTTAACTTGTGACACCAGAGGCCATGTATTCAATCCCAAGCTTGACCTGTTTTTGTCAGTCCTTTATGCAGTCTATATGTTGAACTTTCATGGTCATGTGTTTGTTATTAGTCTTATAAAAGTTAAATATTGAACGTTTGTGGTCATGTTTTTCTTCTTCTTTATTGTCATGTAGAAGTTAAAGAACGTTTAGTATATCATTATTTATTTCAGAAAATTTAGACCATCTTTATGCAAAATATAAAGTGAAAAAGAATCCAAACGAAAGCACAGCTGATAAAGTTACAGTATTGAACATTTGCAGTCATGTTGAATGAAACAGTGTACCTAAGCTAAAAATCATAACGTGGCCAAGTGGTCTGAGGCGCCGTATCAAGATCACTTACCTCTCACCACTAAGGTCGTAGGTTCAGGTCCTGCTCACTCCAAAAACTTTATGTGAGAAAGTTTCCAGTTACTTGCGGAAGGACGGTGGTTCTACTCATTCTGGCTCAGTCTGAGGTCTTCCTCCGCCAGTAAAACTGGATATGCTATATTATATAACCTGAAATGTGTAAATCCCAATTAAAAAAAAAATGAATAAAAAAAAAAAAAAATCATTATTTATTATATTCCTGTAAAAAATTTAGTAAGAAAAGTTAAAAGACAAATGGTTACAAATGTATTTGTCGTTTTTCAGGTTCTAACAAGACATACACTGTAACACCGTCGTGTATAGATGTACCACCATTAAAATCCTGCACATTCCACGTGTCCTTTAAACCAGTAAGTATGCACGAACATGAATGAATGAATTTAGGTTTTATGGTGTGCTGTTACATGATGGTTAAATGATGTCAACAGGAAAGTAAGGCCAGTTTATCCTTATATTAAGTGCTTAAACATGCCCTGTATGGCGTGGTCCAGTGGCAGAGCATTGAATCCAAGATCAGAGGGTTGTGGATTCGATCCCCCACAATGGCTATGTGTGGTGTCCTTGAGCAAAACACTTTTTCTGCTTATGTTTTGTACTGGTTCTACTGAAGAATACTTTGAGCGTGATTTGTCTAAGTTGTAATAACTTTTTTGACAATTGAAGAAAAAGAAATAAGTTTAAACTAAATAAATATACAACAAAAAGTGTGTTAACAGGAGTAAAAAATCTTTGGCTCAAAGATGGGTCGTCAGTACTTTGACTCTAGAACTCAGACCCCATATTTCATTATTTTTGAGTAAAAAGGGGATTATCAAAACATTTTCTTGTGACTCGCCATCACATTTTATTTTTACTGCTTATTTATATTGATAATATGAATAGAAGTATGATGCATTATGGTTAACTAATGCCAACAGGAAAGAAGACTCCAAGCTGACTCTCCATAAATTATACAGATTGATAATAAAATCTATTAATAGCAGAATGAACCTAGAACCTTGGAATTGCAGAGTTTCAGTATAAAACTCTATCCAATATTCAAATCAATTTTTCGTGCCTCTAAATACTTGAAATTAGCGGAATAAAAGTGCTATACGTTTTATAACACATTGGTTGATGAATTTATAAAATCGTAGATACGCGTCCCGCTAGCTCCAAAAACTTTATGTGAGAAAGTTTCCAGTTACATGCGGAAGGACGGTGGTTCTACTCAGTCTGACTCAGTCTGAGGTCTTCCTCCACTGGTAAAACTGGATATGCCATATATAACCTGAAATGTGTTGAAAATGGCGTTTAACCCCATTCAAAAAAATATTTTTTATAAAAGAACTAACACTGAATCATTGACTTGTTTATTTTGAAGGAGTTACATCATCGGAAATGCATATATTTGATTGTGAAATAAATTCTGTTTGCAAAAAGGGCAATTAGTCATTTTATTAAAAAAACAACAAAGTTTTATTTCTTTAGTTTGAACTGGGCCTGATTAGTGCGTGTCTGACTATCAATCCAGGTGTCGTGAGTTTTAATCCATGCCCGGCCACAATCTCCATGATGGTTGATATACGACATTGTGTCTCATTATCATTCGTCTCCCACCGCTGATTCAAGTGGGAAAGTTATCAGTTACTTACAGAGATGGGGTGTGCTCGAGTACTGGTTAACATTCCAGGATCCCAGGAAACAGTGGTTAGGTTAACTGATCGTCTGTTAGTCCTCACTGCCATAAAAATGATGCTAAACATTCAATCAATCAATCTTTAATTTCATTTTTCATTGTGCTTAATAACATGTTTTACTTGTTGGTAATAGTTTTGAAGTTGTATATAAAATCAAATTGATGTTGATATTTGGTTCTATTTCACAGAATGCTCCAAACCAACTGTTTGGCGGAGAACTTGAGTGCTACGCTTACTACAAGAGTTTACGGGATTACAAACTCGTTGAAGATACCACACATGCTCCCCCTTGGTGCTTGACACTCGATTGTACAGGTAATCAATCAATCAATCAATCAATCAATCAATCAATCAGTTGATAATTTTCTTTACTAGTGTTGTTCAGATAAAAAGCCAAATTGTTACCAAAAGCTACTGGAAGATCATTGACAATTTTGTTTATCGCTGTATTATACTAATTAATTTATATGAGTTCTTGTTCCTATTTATAATGAAATTGAGTGTTGATTAGACAAAATTTAAATTTAGTCTAATCTATGTCTTAGCTAACTCAAACTCACCTAGTCCAACTTACCAACATGACTGACAAAGGCAAATGGCTCTGCTGCTTTCCAGGAAAAAAAAATTAGACTCCTGGGACCATTACAGGTTATTATAATATAGAAAATTAATTATAGATTAATTGAGATTTTAATCGTAAATGAATAGTCTGAAATGTCAGATTAATCAGTTAAAAATCTCAGCTTCGATTTCTAACACTATTGATCACAAGTCATCAGTTTTCTGTCTCACAATTATGGCACGTTTAATTTAGATTGGAAAAAATCATTTACACATATCAGCTTCCATGTAGATAACTTATCATTTAAACAGTTTATTAATACCATTTAGTATCAAATGATATTTTATTTTTAGAGCAATTTCAGGCAATAAACCTTGTGATCTCTGATTGGTCAGTGATTAGCATGTACAATGTTCTAGTTAGTACCTGTATAATCTATGCCAAGCCCGGTTAGCTCTCTCGGTAGTGTGTTTGACTATCAACCTAGGGGGTCACAGTCTCCCTGATGATTGATACAGTCAAACCTGTATAAGTGGTCACCTCTATTAAGCAGCCACTTGTCTTAAGCAGCCACATTCGCTATTTCCCATTTCTATGTTTTCAGAGCAAATTTACCTGTATTAAACAACAAACTGTCTTAAAAGGCCACTTTTGCTCCTTCCCTTGACTGACTGCTTAAGACAGGTTTGACTGTACATGATATTGCGTCACATTGTCATTCTTCTCACAGCTGATTCCAGCAGGAAAAGTAATCAGTTACTTACAGAGATGGGTGAGCTCGAGTACTGGTTAACCTTGCAAAATCCCAGGAAAGAGTGGTTAGGTTAACTGTTAGCCATTGATGGCATGAAATGATACTAAATATTCTAACAAACTATACAATCTACAATAATTCAGGTCACACGTTCATGCCCAACAATGAGACCTTCCTTCCACGCTACGAATTGGACACGGCAAACCTCGTATTTCCGGCAGTAAACAGCAAGGAGTCCACATACAGAACACTGCTGATGACCAATAAGGGAAATACACCTATACTGTTTGACATTGAAAAAGACCCATCATGGTAGGAATACAGAATTATATATTTATTTCTTGCAGATTTAAAAACGCTATATTGCTATTTTTACTAAATGTCCGTGTTGTGTCGGAGTATAGGCATGTTTTATACAAATTTATATTAGCTAAATTGTGAAGAAAGCTCAAAGGTTATATGAAATGCTGTTTAATTCTCTCTTTGGGCGGAACCAGTACTTAGTGTTGTTTTTGGAGAAGCATCTGGTTGAGTTTGGGATCAAACCCACTACCTCTGGCATGAACACTCTGCCTCCCAGTTTATAGGCATAATAAAAATCGGTTTGCTTTATTATAATTTACACATAAATGATAATTATAAATCATATTAAAGCATCACATGGGAATAAGAAAATTTCCTGATTTACATATTTCTGTTTGGAATCAGATATTTACAAGGCATAAATGTTTTGTTTGGGGTTAGTTACGGAGTTATAACTTGGTCATTATTATTACTTGTAATTCCATTCTAAAGTGTGACCCATTAAAGCCTTTAGTTGATGTTGTTTTACGGGTTGTCTGTGGCGGAGTGGTTTAAGGTATCGTCTCAAGATCATTTTCCTCTTACCGCTGGGGTTGTTGGTTCAAGTCTCGCACAGTCCAAATATTTTATGTGAGAAAATTTGCCTGCTATTTGCAGCAGGACAGTGAGGTCCTCCTCCAGAATCCGTTTCTTGACGCCGGGCCCGATTAGCTCAGTCGGTTACTCATCTGACTATCAATCCAGGGGTCGTGAGTTCGAATCCCTGCCCGGCAACAGTCTCCATGATAATTGATATATGACATTGTGTCTCATTATCATTTGTCTCTCACCGCTGATTCAAGTGGGAAAGTTATCAGTTACTTGCATGGATGGGGTGTGCTTGAGTACTGGTTAATCCCAGGAAGCGGGCGTTAGGTTAACTGATCGTCTGTTAGCCCTTGATGGCATAAAAATGACGCTAAATATTCAATCAGTCAATCAATCCTCACTATTTAAACTGGATATGCCATATATAATGTGAAAGATGGTGAAACTGGCATGAAACCTCATTATGAAAAAAAGAAAATGACAAAAATAATTTTAATAATTTCGACAATAACATTTTAAAGATAAGGCCATTATAAATTAATTGCTAGATTATCTTCCAAATTTTTCTTGAAGAATTTTCATTTTTAAAATTTTTGATGTTTTTTTAATAATAAAAAAAAATATTTTTTTAAGGAAAATAATAAAGGTCGGGGCGGCATGAAAATTAGGGGGCGGGCGGGAATGATAATCTAGCAATTAATTTATTATGGCCTAATGATGATCACAAGTTTAAGTTGAAAATATTTACAAATCAAGAGCAATAAAAAATCACATCATGACTGGTTTAATACTCTAAAAAGATTGCATTGTAACAGTTTTTTTTACTTGTTTTTGCTAATTAATTTTAGATTGATTGTAAATTAATCTTAAATCTAATGTGAATCTGTCTTGAGTTATTTTCCTGGATAGAACTAGAACCTGTACAAGGTGTTGCCTTTCGTAATGCCGGGCCCAATTAGCTCAGTCGGTTACACGTCTGACTATCAATCCAGGGGTTGTGAGTTTGAATCCCCCGCCCGGCACCAGTCTCCGTGATGATTGATATATGACATTGTGTCTCATTATCATTCGTCTCTCACCACTGATTCAATTGTGAAAGTTATCAGTTACTTGCGGAGATGGGGTGTGCTCGAGTACTGGTTAATCCCAGGAAACAGTGGTTAGGTTAACAGATCGTCTGTTAGCCCTCGATGGCATAAAAATGATGCTAAATATTCAATCAATCAATCAATCAATCAATCAATCGTGATGCCATTGTGTCGAGCTGGGGATCAAAACTGCGACCTCTGGCATGAGCAACTAGCATCCTTTCCATAATTATGTACACAGTGCCTGATTTGAAAGCAGTTTTGAAATATAGTGCAGCTTCTTTAATGAAGGTCTGGAAAATTCCACTTGTCCGCACACCTTGATGAGTGAACATTAGGTCAGGATGAGTGAAATTTAAGGAACCGACTTTAATATTTCTTTGATTTTAAGCATTCAATGAAATATGTTGGAAAAAGAAGACGAGTAGCTTCTATAAGAAATTTCAAGCACTGATTAAATAATTAATCAGTTACACGAGATCTATGTCTGAATTCAATCCCGTTTCTCTTTCAGTACATACACGGTGAAGCCAGCTAAAGCATTATTGACTGGAGAGCTGCAGATATTTGTTGTGAAGATAACTCCAAAACAAGTGAAAACCTACAAGCAAAAACTGAGACTTCGTCTTAATGCAAACAGTAAATATGACCAGGTAGGTTTTATCAGCAGCTCAATTGTACAAGTTATAAGTTATATAAAAAAAAATAGTTTTATTTTTTTAAATTTAACAAAATTTTTATGCCATCGAGGGATAACAGATGATCAGTTAATCTAATCACTCCTTCATTGAATCCTGGAAGGTTAACCAGTACTCGAACACACCATCTCCGCAGATGTATCAAACATCGTGGAGACTTTGGCCAGACTGGAATTCAAACTTGTGACCCCTGGATTGATAGTCAGATGCACTTCTGATTGAGCTTAGTGGGCCCAGCATAGTCTTTTTTTTAATAAACCAATGTTGCTTAACTGCAGAAAAGTTAGAACCAATGTATGTATAAGCATCACTTAATTTCAGCAAACTTTGAGTTGTATAGCGACTGTATCTGCTTGAGACAGTATTCTAAGCACTGTCACACTGCATTATATAATGATGCTTCACCCAGTTACATTGTTCATATCTAGAACTATATAGTGCCAAGTTGGGCATTCAGGAAAGCTTCTGTACCATTTTCAAATCTGGTATGTTCTGGCTCGGAATCAAACCCACAACCTTCTGCATGCAAGGTAAATGCTCAATTACAGTGTATCAGTAAAAGAGTTTGGGGTGGGGGGGTGTCAGATAAGTCACAGACATTCTCATACAAGTTTTTTTGCTGGCAATGTATTTATTAAATATCTCAACTTGAGTATTTAACTCAAATTTCATTAATCAATTAACATTATAGTTTCTGAACAAAGATTTTTTAATGAAGCAGGTCTAAAATTTAAACTTTAGTGCATACTCAAGTTGAGATGCTTTGCGAATATGGGACCTGGATTTAGTTTCACTAAATATCTCAAGTTGAGAACAAAAAAAAACAACAACTCAATTTCTCTAAATTTTTTCCTTAGAGCATTACACATTAAACAATCACTCAGATTTGAAGTCAGAACAAATCTTTACTCATTGGTAAAACATTACAGGCTAACTGGTCAATGCTAATGAAGTTATAGCACTTCTGAAAATAGAGTTGAGGAAAATCTCAAGTTTAGAGATTTAGTAAAACTGGGGCCGATGTTTTTGTATGTTTTCTTACAGTTTGATACAACTGCCTCAATCTGTATTTCTACTAATAATTAAATTTTTATTTTTTATCTTTAATCAATGTGTCTTAAAAAAAACTTTTGTAGGAGTTACAGCTGGCTGGCTCGGCTGAGACCCCACAGGTGTTGATGGACACCCAGGGAGAGATGTACTTCAAACCAACTTGCATTGGAACCTCATCAAAACGTATATACACCATAAAGAATGTTTCCAGAATACCCCTCAGGTGAGACGTTTGTTTGAATATTTAGCATCATTTTTATATCACCGATGACAGACAACTAGTTAACCAACCATTCTTTCTTTGGATCCCGGAAAGTTAACCAGTACATCAGCACATCCTTCTCCGCAAGTAACTGATAACTTTTCCACTGGAATCAATTGTGAAAGACATATATAAGGTATATATAAATCATCACAGAGACTGACTGGGCAGGGATTCAAACTCACAATCCTTGGATTAATAGTAAGACAAGCTACTGGCTCAGCAAACTGATCCTGACCTTCAGGTGAGAAGCACGAAACAAATGAATGACATTGCACTTGAATGACACACTGAGTTGCGGTTTATGGGTGGTATGTCACATACCAGAACTAGGCCAATGTAACCTATATACTGACATCTGACCTACATTAAAAAAAAAAATACTGTCTGGAGCATATTTCCTATACAGTGAAGCCATGGATGACTATATTCAGTTTATAGGTACATCTAGGGATCAAAGTAGGTGTGTTACATACCAAAAGATAAGTAGATCACTGTGACCAACATCTGGTTAATTATAAAAAACTTTATTTATTAAAATCTTAACTCCAATGCAAAATGATGTGAATATAATATTATTATTAACACTTTAAGGGACAAGTGTTTTTGATTCTTCTTTTTCATTATTTTAAGTTTTTTAGATAAATACAAATGTATAAACTAAGTTCAACTGTATGTTTGTTTCAGATTTGAGTGGAAGTTACGATACGCTGACAAGAACCTTCTCTCTGTCTCACCTGAGTCTGGCATAATTCAACCCAATGAGAGTCAGGTGTGTACACATCATTGGTGTTAGAAATATTTAGTCATTAACAGCGAGAGTTATCATCTCATTTCATTTCATTACCAATGTTAAATAGTATGCTATATATTAATGTTATAGTTTTTTATCAACAACAACAACAACAACAACACACTTTTGCTAATAAATTACGGTACATGTAGAAGAGGAGAGTAATCTCTGTACAGTTAGCTGCTAAAACATGACAGTATTAAACAAAGGTGTGTTTATGGTATTTATGGATGTAAAATTGTATTTATATATTATATAAAATAATATTTATGTATATAAGATGATGTTTGTGGATAAAAATGGTAATAACGGATATAAAAAGTATTTATTGACGTAAAATCATATTTATGGATAAAAATGGTGTTTATGAATATAAAATTGTATTTATAATTACTGATTACTAATTGACTATTTGTCCCCCATTTCAGTGCCAGATGTGGTCTTTCACACCAAAACAGGAGCAGAAATATGTGATGAAACCAGCTCTTGTGGTGTGGGGTCAAGGGTTCAGTAGCACGTCATCTGGTGGCAAGAAAAAACAGTTTGATGTTCGAACCATCGGGGAAGGATCTATTGGCGATATCAAGGTGAGAAGCTAAACTTGTTAATTGCTGTATCTTTTTTTTTATAATGTAGATAGTTAAGGTTAATAAAAAATTGAAGAAAAATTAAAAACAGAATATATAATAATTATTATTTTGTTAAATTCAATCTTCTGTATAATTGAAGTTGAGTTGTATGAAGGTCAGTTTTGCTTTTTAAAGGAACTCTTTAAGTTAAGTCGCTTGTAATTGTTCAGTTTTTTTATAGATACATGATAACAAACTCTCATGAATTTCAAAGGAACAATTCCTTTAAAATACATTTGATCTCAAAATGTCATGATACATGTATGTTAATCTCATTTAACAGATAATCTCATTTAACAGATAATCTCATTTAACGGATGATTAGATTTATCCCTCTTTAAACATATATTGAAAAAACTTCTTAACTTCTTTTTTTTATTTGCATCTTTTCAAAATGTCATTGATATGAAAGAATATCAGCTGGTAGCAATATACTTGATATTTCATGGATTTATTAATCAACAAAAATACTAATAATCTATTAATATATAAAAATCAATCTGACCAAAATAAATAGAAATTTACTTGAAATATATTTGGAATCAATTAGTTTATTTTTTTTAAATTTAACTCAAAATGTAATTTCTTGATTCAGGCGGAGGAAGGCTACTTGGATTATGGGGACGTGATTGTGGGAAGTCAGTCTTCGCGTCACATCACGCTGTTCAACAACAGCATCTGTAGCCTACACTACAGGCTCTCCATTGACCAGACCATGGATGGGCCGTACGCAGACGAGATCACTAGCAGTGATGTCATAGGTCAGTTTCATGAATGTATGATTTACAGTTCAACTATAGATATAAAAAAAATATTTTATAAAATTTTGTAATTTCCAATTTTCATGAAATGTAAGACTTGGATATTGAACAGACATTGGTATCAGTTCACTGGCAATACATGTTTGGGAATGTTATCATTCAACGAGTCTTCTAACATGAAGTGCATCATTACAATCAATAGTCAATTTCTATAACAATAACTTAATATATTCATTCAAACATCTTCCTCAGCAATATTTAATTTTCAGCCACCTGGCCTTTATCAAAAATTGAAAATTTAATATTGCAGCTTGGTAACGTCCATTTTACTATCAATTGTTTTTCTAATTCATAATATTTGTGCAAAATAAATAAGCTGGGCGATGGTACAGAGTGTTGAATGCTCACATCAGAGGTTGAAGGTTCAAACTCAACCTAATAGCATCTAAAAAAATCTTTAAAAAAAACACCAATGTTTCTCTTGGTACTAGTTTTACCAAGAAAATGGACTCGAGAGCAATTCATATAAACTCAAAGCTTGATTTGCAGTCAAGCTGAAATAAATAGGTATCAACTAAATAAAATAAACACAACTTTAACAAATGTATGGTTGATATGTTTTTTTTACTTTTACAGCTGTAGAACTGGATAAAATGGAAGGTGTGATACCAGCGCGTTCTCGACAAATCATCTCGGCAACAGTGCGGCCAATCAGAAGAGTGACTTATCAGTTTGCAATATCGTACCAGCTTGTTACACCAGAAGGTAATGAGAGTTGTAACTTAGGTCACTTACATGTAAGGTTTTAAAAAATACAAAGCCTAAAGATTCAGCCATTTTCTCACATGAACAGTCAAACCTGTTTAAGCGGTTACCTCTATTGAGCAGCCACTTGTCTTAAGCAGCCACATTTTCTATTCCCATTTCTATGCTTTCAGAGCAAATTAATCTGTATTAAGTAACAACTTGTCTTAAAAGTTCACTTTTGCTCCTTCCCTGAACTGGCTGCTTAAGACAAGTTTGATTGTTTTTTGTTAAATAAATCATATAAATCGAATTAGTCGCAAATGTGAATGTGGGCCAAGGGTATTGTTTGCCATCACTACATCTATGAAGCAGCTGTTATATCAGGATCAAGAATTAAACACCTTAATCAAATTTTCTGTTCTAGATTCAGAGAATGAATCGGCCCGAGAGCCCCAGCATTTGTGTCATATTCTGACAACAGGGGTATTCCCGACAATATCTGTTACCGACGCCAGGTGTTATGGCAGTGCTGTCGGCATCAGCAAGAAGCAACTTTGGTCTCTGTTCTCGCTGGATAAGTAAGTCTTTCCTTCGAAAGTAACAAAATTGCCAAGTTTTTTAGTGACACCATTCTTCAATGATTACTTTATAGGAAGTGTTCATGAAGTAATATTCATGACGGATTTGGTTTATACTAATATTTTTAGCTCTGTTGCGATTAAAACTCAGAGCTTATACAGATTGTATGTCAGCTTCCTGGGTAGAGCCAGTACTGAGTGTTGTTTCCTGGGTATAACCAGTACTGAGTGTTGTTTCCTGGGTATAACCAGTACTGAGTGCTTTTTTTAAGAGGCTATTGTGTCTAGTCTGGGACAGAATCTGTTGCCTCTGGTGTAAGCAGCCAGCACTGTTTCCCCTGCAATAATGTTGTACCCAGGATTGTGGGGTCGTGAGTATGAACCTCTGATACGATCATGTGTGGTGTCCTTAAGCAAGATATTTTATCCACATATGCTTAGTACTGATTCTGCCTAGGAAGACTGATAGCATGATTTGTGGTAAGAACTTGTTTCACAAAATGCGCTCCAAAATAAAAAGAGAAAATCCAAAAGTGTGTTTTACCCCTACAAATGAGCTGAATTGGACTTAAAGTTCGAATGAGACCAATAATGTGACATATTTTTAAGATTTACGCTGTAGTAATGCAATATTTTACAAGAGAAATTTTCTCTTCTAGAACTTTGGTTCAAATGCACGCGTTTGAAAGAATGAATCTTTCAAAACTGTCAAGTAGAAAAGAAACTTCTCTTCAGAAAAATATTTAAAAGCAGGGTTGTCCCAGAAGAGAAAATTTCTCTTCTGGGATTGTCTCGTTGTAATGGAATGAGTGTGCAGAACAGACGAAATATCTCGTTAACATAAGAAAAGAAGAAATTTCTCGCCAGCACCATAACAGCTGTTTCTTTTCTGCAGATATTTTACAAGAGAAATTTTCTCTTCTAGAAAAAGTGTTCAAATACACGCGTTTGAAAGAGTAGGTATTTCAAAACTGTCAAGTGGAAAAGAAACTTCTTTTCTGACAGTATTGTCTGTAAAAGCGAAACCATTCCAGAAGGGAAAATTTCTCTTCTGTGATTATCTCGTTGTAATCGGAGAAATATGCTGAACAAGAGAAATGCCTCGTTAAGATAAGACATGGAGAAATTTCTCGCTAGCAACGTAAGAGATATTTCTTTTCTGCCGATTATATTTTACAAGAGAAATTTTCTCTTCTAGAAATTTAGTTCAAATATACGCATTTGAAAGAATGAATCTTTCAAAACTGTCAAGTAGAAAAGAAACGTATCTTCAGTATAAAATGTAAAAGCAAGGCTCTCCCAGAAGAGAAAAAATTTCTCTTCTGGGATAGTCTCGTTGCAATCAGAAAAAATATGCAGAACAAGAGAAATGTCTTGTTTGCATAAGAAAAGAAGAAATTTATGGCTAGCAACAAAAGAGACATTTCTTTTTGCACCTGTTCGATATGTACAAACACGACATGATATAAAGGAGATTTTTTTTTTTACAAAATATTGTTTCTGAAATTGTCATAAGAACGCACCAAAGACACCAGAGGAGAAATTATCTTCAAGGTGTACGCTCATTCAAGCTTATGTACTTGAAAATAACTTTTCTCTTCTTGTAATCACTCGTTCTAATTGAAATTATCTTAAATGTGTATGCATGAGTTTATCTACATTCTAATTGAGATCTCTTCTTAAAATACATTTAAAAACTTCTAAATATATTTTGTTAATCAGATTTTTTGGTCAATTTTATACACAAATTGCAGACAATTATGACCGGTTCCAAGGATAAGGACAGTATAGCAATGAGTAGAAATATACTTTTTAATCTATTTTCTGCTATTTAAATTTATTGTTTTAGCAAAAAAGTAGACAATTATTGTGATGCTGTTGAAAGCGAACTCAGACTTTGGGAAAATGAAACTGAATTAAAATGTTGAGCTTACAACAATTGTTTTTATTTTCAATTAAAAATGTATGTAGTTTATTTATATTCTTGACTTGAGATTCACAAATTACAAATAAAGGAAAGTCCATACTGAAGAGGTTAAAACGTTATTAAACATGTATTTCTTGTTTCATTTTCCTTTCTGTAACAATAATCTTCATTCAATGCCAAATGTTTTATCAAACCTAAAAATCTTAAATGTGATACTTTGTTTAGCTTACAAAACAGTGAAGTGATCGTAAATTTAAACCCATATATTGATTGTGTTGGTATCATTTATTGTTTAAGAACAATTTAGCGCACTCAGTGAAACAATGATTGATTGATTGATTGAATATTTAGCGTCATTTTATGCCATCGAAGGCTAACAGACGATCAGTTCACCTAACCACTGTTTCCTGGGATTAACCAGTACTCGAGCACACCCCAGTGAAACAAGTAAATACGATACTACTTGAGCCAGGAATCGTGTAGGAGAGCTGTTATGTATGTATTGCCCATCATGTACAAACTCAGTAAAACCGAATCCACTTACTTTTCTAGTTGCTTTGCTCGATTTCAATATAATGGATCATGTAATCAAATAGTATGACATGTCCGAGATAAAAGTTTATTTTTAGCAACATATTTACAATTAAAAAATTGCGATAAAGTAAAGAGACATAACATATTTTTAATAGTTTCATAAACACATGTATAAATTAAACACCATGGTGTAGAAAAATACAAATGAAACCCATATCGTGCAAGGAGCTTCATCTTCAAAACATATAACGCTATATCTCAAATAGGGCAATATTGATAGAAGTAAATATACAATCCATGCTTCTTAAAATGGCACTTAAACCTTATTTAATTTTAAAAGTCAAAATATTCTATGTTTGAAAAAGTGTTAAACTCTTACTTATGCCGAAAAGATACAGACATTTAACAAATACAAATAAATGTGACTTTAATATGTTTAAAAACATAAGATTCTTTAATGTATATACCACAGTAAAGAAAGGATAAGATATCAGTAGTATTTATATTTGTCATTTTTCGTTAATCTAGTATAACTCTAGTTGGGGTCTGAGATCCCAAACTATTGCAACTGTTATGTTTTCATAGGTTTAGAATATTGAATTAATGCCTGATTTATATTCGGGAGTAATACACCAACTGGATGCTTATATTGGGTTAAAAATACCACCTGATGAATTTTAGCTATAATTGTTTGGTAATAATTCAGCAAAGTTACAATAAAAATGGCTTCAACGAAGATGTCATTTAAAATGAAAATTTGCACAAAAAAAATGACAACCATTTTTTTATGACCAGCGTCGGATAAAAACATTCTCAAACACCATCCAAAGTACATTGTGTTTGTGATTTCAGAGAAGATATTTCAAGAAATGGTTGACGTCCGGACGTACATACTAAGTTTTAAGCTACAATCTACTTCAAGAAATGAAACACACTTTGAAATAGTTAACATCACAACAATATTTTTATATAATGGCAAAGCTATAAGGTAATACAATGTACACACACATATAAACATGATTCATCACTGTAACATTTCATCCGAGAAATTAATGTTATGAAATGGTTATTTACAATGATTTGGTCTGCTATAATGAAGTTTTTACAATGACAAATACTAAAGTAACAATGCATAAAAAGCGTGCCCACAGTTGGAGTTGATTAATACTTTGTATGTTGTATGATTTTTTTTGTAAATAAATTGTAAGTTTTAATAATTTTAAATGTACACTGTAAGGGTTAACTTTATACATATAAAATTGAAGCTGTAATGTTGCATTGTGTATTTTAAATTTCTTACTAAAATGAAATCTTACTGTATCATACATAATTATCAAGACATAAAACATCCAAATGAAAAACTAATCAAATCAAACAATGCATGGTTTAAAACACAGCATACTGATTAATATTACTTCAGATTCTTAATTACATATGTGTTTACAGCTTTTATAATTAATTTGTATTGAGTGTCTGAGATTATCAGTTGGTTGCGTGTTTTTTTTTACCCCGAAACTTCATTATTAATAGTCGTCATCGATTCCATAGTGTTGTTAACATATTGTGTAATTGAACCATCTGTGAATTTAAATTCTGTGCTATTTAGTTTTCCACCAAGCATTTAAGCAAAGATCATCCTTATTTTCAAGTACTCCCAGCTAAATCTTTTTGTTGTTGCATACAATAACTCCAAGTGTAACCTGCAATATAGATAATAAAATCATTAAACATTATTTTAATGTCAGCCTTATGTGTTGTTTCGACTTTTCATCATCGTAGTTTCGCGTTTTCACCATCGTTGTTTCGACTTTTCACCACCGTAGTTTTGCGTATTCACCATCGTAGTTTCGCGTTTTCACCATCATAGTTTCGATTTTTCACCATCGTTGCTTCGTTGTTTCGACTTTTCACCATCGAAGTTTCGTTGTTTCGTTGGTTCGACTTTACTTAATTTAATAAATATGCCGCAATGGCCCCCAACGGGACACCGTATTTTGATAACTGAATATAACTGACATAATTCTAACATTAATTATCCGACTTGACAACATCAAGACCGTGCTCGAGATGTTATTGTTATGACCTTACTGTGTAAGTCTGGGGAAGATAATTCAATAGCGATAAAAAAATTGATAAGGCCAATCTAACTTGTTTAATAAACTATGCACGTTATGTAAATATTGAATGTTTACATACTTTTGTTTGATACTGCCGTAGAGTATAAACACACCAGGTTCCGCTCATACAATTACAAGCAACCCTTAGCAAAGCAACCCTTAGCAAAGACAACTGGCGTAATTAATGTTTTTTAGCAGTTTTCAGTTAAATTGCAGTAAAATGCAAGAAATTTGTCGGTGATAACGCAAACCAGTTTTTATTTAGAAGTGTAAAAGCAGTTTTTCCAAAAGTTTAGACAAACATACAGTTTTCAGGATGCTGCCGAGTTAACAATACTTCAAAATTAATAAATACATATAAAAAAGTTTATAAATAAACAAATGAAAACATAAAAAAATCGTTTTTAAACAGACTTTTTTAAACCACAAAACAATGGTTTCATGTCAAAATCCCGGAAGCATGCAATATGGTTGTAACCACAAACCCCACAAAAGCATTTTGTATGTAAAATTCTCCCTCAAATATTAGTTGGGCACGCTTGGTCGTACGAACCGACAAGAATCTTGCATTTACTTAGTATTTTTGTGTTTATTAATTTCAGTTATTCTGTATTTAAGTATCACGATATGTTGAAAGACAATTAAA